>CM070837.1:28518742-28536242 GCA_036326025.1 Chrosomus eos
GAAAGCTACAGTATGAAGACACTTTCAAACACTTTCAGCCACTTCCTTTGCTGATGCTCTGAAAGCTAGGAAATGGCAGCTTGTTCTACGGCAGCCTGAAAAATGATTTATAGGAGTGAATTCAAGTTAATTGGCACACTTTTTCCCAGTCGTCTCAATGGCAAAAAGTGTCCCAATCAACCTGAATTCACCTCGATTACTTGTTTATTTATTTATCCTTTCTTTAAATTAAGGATCCCATTGAGATATCACAATCTTTTCTTCAAGCGAGACCTTGTGATAAAAAAAGGAAACTGAGATAAAAACAGCATTTAGTTCACCCAAAATAAAAATTACTATAGAAAAATTCAAGTTTTCATGTCAATATATTAAACTATATACAGTATAATGTTGAATATAATGTATAATAATGCAATGGAGGAATATTTGTCTAATGTTACCAGTAAAAAGTGGCCTACATTATTTTGAATTTATCTAGTGAGTGACAGAGTGCAAGCGTTCATCTAAAATAATTCTGTGTTTTCAGCTTTAAAATCATGAATATTTTTATTCTGGTGTCAATATTGTCCTGTGCATTGGGTTAAGTCCAAGCTTATTTACACCCACAATGTAATACTAAATTTATAATTTTAATCAACAGTAGGCCTACATATTGTTAACCTTTTACCATATGTCTTAGTGTATCACACATAATATTATATCATGAGTCCAGTATCGTGATATGTATGAAATCTGTGATTTGCTACTTGCTATTGCAAATCCTCTTTCATCCTAGAGAGCATTTCATTGGACAAATTTGTATTTGCCCCCGTGAACAAGACTGTGCTTTAAAATTTCTTTGGTCTGGAAGATAAAGATAGTACTTTTTATACCCTACATGTACTAAAAGTTTATTTTGCAAACTTTTAGCAGTGCACTAACATGGCCTCAAAGCTAACAAGCATAAAAGCCAGCAAACGGCCATTTGCATTTCATGTGGTCTTTAAATCCCATGGGCAATGAATAAACCTCGAAGCAATAAAACGTTCCTCTGTGCACTTATAATCACTTTACTGGTATAAATATAGAGTTCACATGTGCGCTACCTATAAAACACAAAGAAGTCTGGCCACCTCCTGTTGAGTGATGACGCTCAAAGGCCATCAGAAAACAAAGGCAAACAGGAAGTGACTGTAGCGGATAAAAGTAGATTATTCCAGCGCAGCCGAGTCCCCCTGTCAGCGAGGTACAGCCCTACGGGGAATGTTTAGTCATGGACATCGAAAGAACGGTAACTCCTACTTTTCAGGAACAGGGACACATTAATAATCAGAGGAAGGCTGGTGTGTAGCCCGTACAAACAGAGCAGTGGCTTATCTCATCCCATGGGCTTCACTCTGGTCCTCTCCCACTTAGCCTATTCTGCCAAGAGCAAATATTCACCGTTTATGCACTGCAAACTTTTTTTTTATTGAATAAGTGCATTCCTATAGACCTAGTCAATCCAGGAACCAAATTCCAGAACAGTAGAAATCACTGCTAACAGCTGATACTGGAAAGCACTTTCTTGATCTGGCGAACTGTAATCTGATTGGCTATCTTTGTCTGTACTGACATCTTCCAAGAATGTTACACACACACACGGTTCACTATCTTTGTGGAGACTCTCCATAAATGTAATGGTTTTTATACTGTCCAAACTGTATATTCTCTCCCCTTAAACTAACTCTGCCCCTAAACCTACCCATCACAGAAAACTTTTTTACATTTTCAAAAAAACTAATTCTGTACGATTTATAAGCTTGTTTCCTCATATGAGTCAGTGAATCACACACACACCGAGTTTTCATACACCGTGTTTTACAGTGTTTCGCACAAGTAGTGTGCTACTCTTCATGGATCAAAAAATGGCTTTTTACATCAATATTTCATATTCTTCAACATTGATAATGTATATGGGTACGTGTACTTCGTGGATTTTCGTTTTGAAAAGAAAAAAACAAAAACGAAAAACGGCCAGTTTCCCAATTACCATTAGTAAATAGGAAAACAAAAAACGGAAAACAACCCATTATTCGTTTTTTTGTTTTGATAAACGGAAAACGAAAAACAATCTCGTTATCCGATTGTCATTGATGTAGATGGTCCGTGCATTTGATTTTCCTTTCAGAAACGGGTAGAAAAATGTTTTTTCGTATTCGTTTTTTCATTTAAAAAAAAAAAAAACGAAAAAACACGAATTCAGCTTGATTTTTTGTTTTCGTTCTGAGGTAGAAAAATGAATAAACAGCTTGAATATTTGATTTCTACACGTGGGAGGGAAGATTAAACTATATGGTTTAGATATATTTCTCACAAATCAGGCACATTTCTTTATAATAAAATGAAAAAAGTAACGGTTTTAGACACGTAAACAAGAAAGAAAGTGTAGGACAGACTTACATTTTTTCTCTTATCACACACACACACACACACACACACACACACACACACACACACACACACACACACACACACACACACCACACACACACACACACACTAAAGGTACTCACAGCTGTCCTCCTCCTCTGTGATGACACTGATGACGTAGCAGGCGTAGATGAAACCCAGCAACTGAGGAGACAAACACAAACACGTCAGTGTATATCCACAGAGAGATGAGACGCAGACAGCAAAGAGAGTGGGAAATCATGCTCACAAAACGTCAGAACCATCACCATCAGTCCATGTCTTCACCTGATGTCAGTATAGCTTTATTCTGTAACTAGATTTGTACATTTTCTTTGTTTGCCTGTGCCAACGTAACCTCCATGACGTTTTTGGTCGAATAAGGAAATAAGTCAAAAACCCTATAAAGGGGAGATCATGTTTCCACACGTTTATATTGTCCAACATGAAAAAAATTACACCTAAATTACTTAAGGATGTTCCTTATTTGTCAAAAGCATCTCATAAATGAATAAATGTAAATGATTTGGAGGTATCATTAATTTCCATAAATGTGGGATTATTAGTTACATAGCAAAGTTGAATGGTATAGTGTTAGGGGTTTATTGAAATCCCTGAGCATAAGTATGTGCAGCAGGGATGGCAGTCACATCTTATAAACCATTCATTATGAGAAACACATGGCCGATAATACATTACTCAAAGAGACATTAGAGAGAGTTTTACAAAGTCCTGTGCCAAGTGAACCGGGGACTGGTGTGTGTGTGTGGTGTGTGTGTGTGTGTGTGTGTGTGTGTGTGTGTGTGTGTGTGTGTGTGTGTGTGTGTGTGTGTGTGTGTGTGTGTGTGTGTTATTGATGGCAATGGCAGTGCCACAGAGGCAGATGGCACAGCTCTGCATGAATACACACACAGGGTAAACTCAACTCCCAGAGAGTGGCACTATTCCAAAGCAATTAATCCGTCATTGGGCAGACGGCCAGGTGGTACGTGTACCTTGAAGAAAAAAAATGAATGCTGTTCGTATGCATATGAACGAGAGAGTGAGAGAAACGTATGACAAAAACGTAAATGCCTAAATAAGAGTCTGTGAAGCCCGTGAGAGGCTGATAGTGCAGGTGTGGGTTTGTGGTGAGACACTGAGACACACAGGTTCTCTCTCTCTCTCTCTCTCTCTCTCTCTCTCAAGCAGCTTCTATTACACTGAAGGAGTGGCAAAATACCAATTGCATCAGAGGAAAAGTCTGCCAACTGCAGCGGTATCAGCATGTGGGATTGACCTCGGGTCCGTTTGAGTTGATCCTAGTGTGGAGGCAGGTTTAAGCCGTTCAATTTTGATCATAGGCCTATAAACCTGTTTTTCATCATGATATTTACAATAGATGTACTGTTAAAATGTATTTAATAATTGTTACTGTTTTTGAAAGAAGTCTCTTCTGGTCACCAAGGCTGCATTTATTTGATCAACAATACAGTAAAAACAGTAATTGTGTAATATTGGGTAATATTAAATTTAATGTATTTAAAAATGTATTTTTTTCCTGTGATCAAAGCTGAATATTCAGCATCATTGCTCCAGTCTTCAGTGTCACATGATCCTCCAGAAATCATTCTAATATGATGATTTGATGCTCAAGAAACATTTATTATTATTATCATCAATGTTGAAAACAGTTTTGCTGCTTCATATTTTTGACTACATTTTGTTTCAGGATTCTTTGATATTCATAAATGTCTTTTGACATTATAAATGTCTTTACTATCACTATTGAACAATTTAATGCATCATTGCTTAATAAAAGCATCCATTTCTTTCCAAAAATATAAAATAAAATAAAAATCACACTTTAGTTTAGGGACCATTTCTCACTATTAACAAGTTGCTATTAGCATGCACATATTGGCTGTTTATTAGTATAAATTAATGCATTATTCTGTACGACCATATTCTACAGCCATTAATCCTTTCTCAATACTGTAACTTAACAACTACATTAATAACTATTAATAAGTGGCAATTCGGAGTTTAGATGCAAAATAAATTTTCAGTTTTAATGAAAGAATGTGACCCGAAAATAGAGTGTGACCAAAAATTCTTACTGACCTCAAACTTTTTTTTTTTTTTTGTGATAATAACTGGCTGATTGTACATTATCAGTACCATACAATAACAGTGCAAACCGTAGAACAGGCTATTTATTATTCAGATATAAATATTAAATCTTTTGTTGAAGAACTTACTCTGAGACCATTAGACAAATGAAACCCAAATTTAATCAATTCAAAGCTAATTCTTGCTCGGGGGAATCTCAGGCGAAGAGTGAAAAAGACAGAAAGAGCGACTCTCCACATGAGACTTGACCGCTCTTAAGCCCAGATCTAGCGCACGACTCAATATCTTGTTAATTATGGTCATTAAAAACCATTAGCTATTTGAAAGTCACAGTCATAAAGCCAGGACCCTCCGCTTCACTCATTCTCACGGCTTCTCTGCTGAAAGTGCTGCAGATTTAACCGGTTTTCTCTCTGTGATATGAAGCGTCAGTCCTGCGCTTCATGAACTGATCATTCAGGTCAAAGGGTAAATTTGCTGTAGAGAGAAGAGGATTCTGGGTCAGTGGCCTTCAACTCCCTCAGGCTGTTTCTCATGCCAGCTAATTCAACGTTCAATCTCTCAGTCTAGTCTTCATAATGCCTTAAATATGAATAGAATTAACTCACAATTGTTTTTGTAATCATTGAGGAATTTGCCTTGAGCTTAAAACTAATTAAAAAATGCAATATAAAAGGAAAATAAATATATATATGTGTGTGGTTTCACATTTTTAAGCTTAGGAATTCAGCCAGGATCAGAAAAGCAAAGTCATCTCTTTAAAATGACGCCAAAATGCAAAATGTGTTCAGCATTTTTATTACGATTACACAGTCTTTTTATATAGGAATGTTTTTAAGAAATAATTATAGATATTTTTCTTCATTTGGATGGTGATATCACCTTGAATTCTTTCATAGGATATAAACATACATTTTAATTCAGAAACTGATTATAAATTGTCTATAATTAACAAGAAGTTGCTTGCTGAATCTCCCTGAATTTAGCTAAATAAATAGAAATGGATGGGAATAACTTGATATCTAATTGTGTGATGCAGAAAGACAGAGAGAAAGAGAGCAGATGATTGACAGATCAAATGCCGCTTTTATGCACACGACCTGGTTCTGTCATCATCTCAACACTTATATAGCATTTCTGTCTGATCTGAGCTCTGGTAATACACACCTAATGCTGGATATAAAACCAGTAAAAAACAATCACAATTATATAGAAGGTAAATCACATTACAAACTTACAGTTTTTGAAAGTCACACAAAAAGACAAAGGAACAAGACTGTGTAGTGTGTACTTAACACATGACTACAATACATGAAGCATTGAAAATACCATAATAGAATTAAAAATGAGGAGAAATATAAAACTACTCATTTACAAGTGTTGATATATTTTAAGCTTATTGCAAAATATACACATTTATAGGCTACAAACATTTAAGCATTGTGGGAGCGTAGGGAGATCGACTCAAATACGTAATTCGCAGTGCTTCATGGGAGTGGGCGGAGCTAAAGACCTCTTTTGGAGCACGTTGCTCTTTCCGACTCTCTGATTGGTGTAATTTTTCCATACAGCATCATGGGTAATAGTTTCCCCCCAGGAATTCCACTGTTAACCACAATTATTTTAAAAAAATAAGCCAAAACACTCTAAATAATGCAGGGTTGTTTCAACCAAATATGGACAAACCCAACTGTAGGGTTACATTTTTGGGATTGTCCATATTTAACCCAAATTTGGGTTGAAACAACCCAGCATTTTGTGAAATAACGCGGGCTGACGGCTTCAACAGAAGCAAATACCATAGATTAACAACGTCGTAGCTCACAGTAGATCTGTCTTTAAAGGTTTAGAAGTTATCATTAAAATCTATTTCCTTATGGGGAAAATTGGTTTTTACTTTCGGAACATGACTGTCACACTGACTATTGCCAAATATTAAGTGTTGGAAAGATACAAAGATTCCTTGTGAAAAAGTGTGCTTAATTCAATTAAATGTGCACTTGTACTTCAAATCTTAAAAAAACTGTACTTGCAGATAATATTATTGAAATAAAAGGCCACTAAAATGTACTTGCATAGAGTCCACTTTCACGATCGTTTTATAACACACTTAAAGCTAAGGAAGTAAAATAATGACAAATGTTTTTGAAACAAAAAGCCTGTTGAATTGTACTACTTGAAATAAATATGCATTGCATTAACCCTGCTTGTATTTTAAGGCATTGTATTTTTAGGGCTTGTATTTTTATGGGCTGAAATTTAGCATGGTTGAATATTTAAGCTGTGAATATTTCAATTCAAAACATTTCAAACACATTTTCATTCGTAAAATTTCAATAATCCATTTTCACCTTTCATATTTCACTTCCAAAATATTCAAACTGATTAAAAATACAACCTATAATATTCAACAGGCGGTTTTCGGTCCATTTTATTTCGCTTTCAAATTCGCTTCCACAAATTCAGTGGTTTAAATTCGACAGTAAATTCGACAGTAAATTCAACGTTGACATCCAGGAAAAGCAGGAGATCACCGAGCATAATCTCCATCTGCTGTTAGTCGACCTCGCCAGCAGGGGGTGCAAACGCGTGTTGTTAATGAAGATAGAGTTAGCAAGCCATTCATTTATGAAAACTGTACAACAATTGAGCATGCATTACGTTTTTTGTGATGATTATCTGGGTCAGTATATATGCGGAAAAGACGATTAAGGCACAAAAGCTGTTTTTATGTTTCATTCATTAACTTCATTGGTACTTTCCCTGTGTAGCCTTACATGTTATCAGCTTTTCCTACCATGAACGGGATTATCGGTTTCCCTCAATACCTCATCATCATACTCAAAGATTCCCTTTCTGTCGGGACAAAACTGGCAATTCCTGTAATGGAATAATACAGTGATATAAAAGACAAAACTCGCACCTTTATTGAGGAAGTATACCAACATACATGTACTGCATTAGATTAAACTGGGAAGGTTCATAGCACTTTCATATTGTTGTTCTATATTGTTAGTTTAACTGTAAATCGCTTTGGATGAAAGCGTCTGCGAAATGACTAACCGTAAAATTGTCTTGACATTCGCACATTTAGGGACCGTCTCTAAAGTAACACTGGTAGTCCTATTAGGCCTAAACGTTTCTAACTTCAATAGCAAACTTCAATTTATTTGAATAAATTGCACATTATGCCTGACACCTACATGAACACTTTACAGTTAGTTTTATGACTGCAAGTCGTTCTCTTCAAATGCTATTGAAGTTAGAAACGTGTATACCAATGTCGTATGTAACTTTAGAGACGGTCCCTAAATGTGCGAATGTCAAGTCAACTATGCCAGTATCACTGGGAAACGCTGAGCATTAAACTTTGCGCGTTAAGTTCATATTCTGAGTCCTTCTGCTTGCCTGCGAGTTTGGTATTTTATATCACTGTATTAGTCCATTAAGCTACGTTAAGCGTTTTATATGTCCAGCAGGGGAATCCTGACGTATTGAGGGAAACCCTAGTAATGCATGCAGCACAATCGCCGCAACTAAACAACCAATAGATTATGTCAAACTCAAATGTAACATTGGACCTGTACATCCAAACATTGGACCTGTACATCCGCGTCGGGGGAATAACATTATAATCTCGTTCACGGTAGAGAAAGATGCATGTAGGCTACACAGGAAAATGAATCGTGAAGATACTGAATTTCACATAAAACAGACGTCATAATAATCACAGATACACTTACATTGTTGTAAATTATTTTTTATGAATGAATGGCTTGCTCTAACTGCTCTATCTTCGTCAACAACACGCGTTTGCACCCCCTGCTGGTGAGGTCGACTAACAGCAGATGGAGATTTTGCTCGGTAATCTACTGCTTTTCCTGCAGTTCCTGGATGTCAACGTTGAATTTACTGTCGAATTTAAACCACTGAATTTGTGGAAGCGAATTTGAAAGCGAAATAAAATGGACCGAAAACCGCCTGTTGAATATTATAGGTTGTATTTTTAATCAGTTTGAATATTTTGGAAGTGAAATATGAAAGGTGAATATAGATTATTGAAAATGTACTAATGAAAATGTGTTTGAAATGTTTTGAATTGAAATATTCACAGCCTAAATATTCAACCATGCTAAATTTCAGCCCATAAAAATACAAGCCCTAAAAATACAATGCAGTAAAATACAAGCAGGGTTAATGCATTGCATATTTTTTTCCAATAAGTACATTTCAACAGGCTTTTTGTTTCAAAAACATTTGTCATTATTTTACTTCCATATAAAGCTGCAGTCCGTAGCATTTTCCCTTTTTGTCGCCATCTCTGTTCGAAATCTGTAACTGCAGTGATTCACGGAATTATCATCTTTACGTGGGTTGTAAATCGGCATGAAACAGCGCGGATGAACACAGTGTTTTGAGGCGAGTGCTGCTGTCAATCACTGCGCTGTGTGGATACTCTCATTCAGAATCACAGATTCACTTTTTTAAAGTTTGACTAACATACGAATTTTCCACCGGAAAATTTCTTCTGAACAAGTAACTAACATCCATTTTTCTTCTGATCAACTAAGGGGGGAAAAGCATTCGACATGACAAGCGATCGTTAGATTTAATCAGCGCGATTTATAGCAACCGTGCAAATCATAGCCTACTTAAATTTGTTCTCAAATTGTTCATGTTAACAACATCAGCATTGCGTGACTAACGTTATTTAATGTTTTTATGATTACCTGTGTAGTTCAGAATTCATATTCTCACAGCTAAACGAGAAAGGCACAACAAAGGAAACTCCAAACTGTGTGAATTAAGAAAACGTACTGTTACACGATTGAACTATTGAAATGTCTTACTTGTTCAGCAGAAAAAGCGTCTCTTCTTCCGTTTCGAACCCCTTCGGAGTTCACGCACCTTTCAAAAGCCCCACCGATGTGTATCCTTGTGTTCGCATGAGACGGTTTCTTTCTCTTTCCACCTTAGATCCGAAGTACAAAGTCTTTTGGGTTTTATAACTGGTTAATCTCCAGTTGACACTGATGATTGTTGTTTGGATCTTTCTGGATCCGCCATAAGTTTAATCATGTAAAGTGCTGCGAGAAAAGCCTATCTCTACATCTCCTCACGCGCAGTATAGCCGGCTAGCCGAAACTCCTTCTTTATGTGTACGGATGTGACGTAATGACGCAAAGACATGCTCGAATTTCCCGCGAAAACCCACCAGTACCACTGGAATTAAAATCATTATTACAAGCTAACCGTTTTGAATCTAGCTATGGCAAGCAGATAGTTTTGAACATTGGCTGAAGATGTTTTTTTAAAAATAATTAATTTGGATTATTTTTAACTTAAAAATGTTACGGACAGCAGCTTTAAGTACACTTTTAGAAAGTTCACTTCGTAATAATGTCAAATTAAAAGTTTTGCTTTAAAGAAGTAAAAGTATGCTAAAGTGTGCAAAGGATACCAAGAGCCGAGTAAAGAAAGCAGTCCTCTCTCCACCAGCTGGAGCATTAGTCCTAAAACTACACTTTCATTTATTATCTGCACTCATACTGTTTTCTGCCTTAGATTTAGCTGGCTGAAGCTGAGAAAGAGGGAGAGAAAAAGAGAATGAAAGAGTCTGCAATAATACAGACCCAGAGCGCTGTGAATATACAGGCCACGTCACAAATCCTAATGCTGCCTTTAACACACAACATGATGTTTGACAGGTTAATAATGAGCGATTGATCACCCTGCTGCGACAGAAATGAGTCCAGCTGAATGAGTGGTGTGTGTGTGTGTGTGTGTGTCTCCATATACCGTATGCACACCCATTTATAGACATATAGCAGTTTTGCCTGGAGGCAGATTTCACAGCCATATCTCATCAGAATCAGAGCACTCTCAACATCACTTCACAAAAGTGCTCTCGCACACACAAGCACTCTTACAGCACTTCACACCCAACAGATCGGAGATAAAAAACCAGGAAAGAAGAATATTCCACCTGCCATGCTAAACAAACGGCTCTCAGAAGTTTGCAGCCGGCCACGTCCAATCCAAAATCCACTTACATTTGTGTGTACATGGAAAGTGATTAAACCACCGCAGGGAGCGAGACACTTTGAAGTGAAATTTTTCTTAATCATGTTCTCAGGCACACACTCAGCGCAAAACAAGCTGAATTTGTGATAAGTGACCGTTTTGTTTTTTTTAAAGTGTGTTTTGGTAAATATATCAGGGCCTTAATGCATTATATCTAAACAAAAAAATAATTTTCCAAAGCTTTTGGATGTTTTCATAGATTTTCAGTGTGGACTTAACATCTAATTCGGGTAAAATGTTCCACAGCTATCTCTCGTCTCTCCTGGGCAGAGAGCATGATGGGAATGGAAGTGATGAATTCCCATACCATCCTGACAAGATATTCTTCTCTGTCTGAAGCAGCTGCCTTATCTTGACTTCAGTGTTTTACTGAAGAGAGAAGCAACTGAGATATGAGAGTAAAGATATGTCAGATGAGAAAATAGTGAGATACAAAGATGGAGGAGGAATGAACTCATCCACCCACTTAAGCCCAATTTATACTTCTGCGTCCAACTCTTTGCCGTACCTTGACCATAGACTGTAAAAAATATGGACAAATGTCTGTGACGTCACCCATAGACTTTCTGAAGAACGGTTTTGAGGCCGTTTATGGGGGGTATGCGCGGCGCCATCTTGGAAAATCTTTTCAGAAAGGATACAGAGGTGGTGTGATGTGTTGGGTCAGATCATGGCCGAGACGTCAAATTACAGGAATTCCACTCGGCGCAGCCCGTTATCAGCTGTCAATCAAGCTGTCAATCAAAGTTAACCACGCCCTTATCTGTCATATATCTAAATACGATCTAAATTAACGAGTTAGAAAAAAATTCACCCCCTCACAGTTGTCAGGCACTCGAAAAATACAATAAAAGTCCATGGGACCAACCTGTAAAAACATGAATTTATGCTGTGAAAACGGACATTTTAACATGGGGGTCTATGGACATTTGCTCCCTTTTGGCACCTGCCCCCTAGCGGATTTTCGATGTATTGCAGTTTTATCGCACTTTCGGGTAGGCTTCATTTTTCAGATTAGAATGTTGTTGCTTGACTTTGACGTGCACCTCTCCAAAAATGTAACAACGCGTCAATTCTCTTTTTTATTAAAGCTACAATGTGTAACTTTTTTAGTTTATTCTTAGCTAAAAACACTTAGTTCTTTCAAAAATATATGTGCTCATTAATGTATATTTACTTCGTTCAAGTAATAAAGTATTCTCGTGAGTGTATAATATGCCATTGAAAATACATACGGGTAAGGGGTTCTAATGTCGGTCGCCATGTTGCCCCTCCATCTTGAAAGTACATTAGCCAAAGAGGGACATACCCGTTAATTCAAGCTTCGCCTTTCGCGTTTTAACACTCGATGGCACCGTGTCGAGGAGGTCGAACTGGAAGCCATGTTAATCTTGGACTACATTGGCCACCGTAGGAGTTAAACCGAAATCGGAATTGAGAGGAACAGAAACTAATATTCACTGGATGGTCATATACCTTTTCACCGCTAGATGGGGGTAAAAATCACACAGTGTAGCTTTAAAGGCTTCAAATAAGATTTAAAGAGATCAAAATAACCAAATATGTTGATTGTCAACCTCAAGAGGTCAAATTAAATGTTATACACTCTCTACACCTTTGTAGCTAAAGGGTGCATATTGGTCCCTCAAAGGTACATATTGGTACCAAAAGTGTACATATTAGTACCTAAATGGTACATATTAGAACCCTTTTGAAGGTATACTGTCCCAGTGACAGCTTTTGTACCTTTTTTGCTGAGAGTGAGGAGCTGCTTTATGAGAAGTTATAGTGCTAGAATTGTCATTGAGGGCTGAAAAACAGAAGAACAGCAGGTGGCGTCTGAAGTTTCCACAGGTTACTCCCTCATGGGTCACACTAATGGGAAAGCAGACGCTGGGAGGGATGTACATGAAGCTGAGCTAATGACTCTCGCTGTCATCTCTGGTGTGTGTCCTACAATACTCCTCTTGTGACTGCAAATTCTCAGAAGCTTAAGAGATGACTATTCACAATAAGTGTTTCTGATAGTGACCCAGTTCTGAAGTTACACACACAGAAACGTTTATGAAGTATCTGACTCAACTCTGTCTCGCTTGCTCTATAGTTTGCTCTCACAATCCCAAGCAACAAAATTTCACACACAGGGGACAAAGTTTCTCTCCCAGAAACTTGCCTGTTGCCTGCCACCACAAACATGTCTTGCCGGGTGGGTGAAGATTTTTTGTTTGCGTTGACAATGGTCCAGTGATTTTGTGGTGTAATTTGACTTCTGTGAGAGATTCACTTGGACCTTTATCCATCCTCCCATTCTTCTGAGCATTTTCTTAATTTCCCAATTTTGACGGAACCACAAGCTGTGTACTTTGGCCAATGATGATAAAAATCGATATTTTTCTAACTAATCTCTGCACTCCCACTGAAGAAGCCTGTATGAACTTTACCCGTGTGTGTGTGTGTGTGTGTGTGTGTGTGTGTGTGTGTGTGTGTGTGTGTGTGTGTGTGTGTGTGTGTGTGTGTGTGTGTGTGTGTGGTGTGTGTGTGTGTGTGTGTGTGTGTGTGTGTGTGTGTGTGTGTGTGTGTGTGTGTGTGTGTGTGTGCGTCTTAACTCCCACTTCCTGAAGGCCACTTTGCTCTCATCATGAAGTTAGCAGTTCATTGTTGGAGCATGAGAGGATAATCATCACTGTCTAGAACCTTCCGGCACTCCTAACCCTTCAGACCACCAAACATGCAGGCTTTATTTCCACAGATATTAGCTTAGTCCTCTGACAAACACTGTACAACAAGAATGAACAGATACAGCTTGTGTGTGATATGTTCTGAGACAAAGATGATGAAAGTAAAAGCACACACAACATTTTATATATATATATATATATATATAAAACGGAGTAATGATGCTCAAAATTCAGCTTTGATCACAGGAATAAATTACATTTTAAAATATATTCAAATAGAAAACGGTTATTTTTAAATAGAAATATATTTTTATAATGAAATGTATATGTACTGTATATATATCTGACAGTCTTCAGTGTCACATGATCCTTCAGAAATCATTCTAATATGATGATTTGGTGCTCAAGAAACATTTCTGATAATTATGTTGAAAACTTAATATTTTTGTAAAAACTGATATTTCTTCCTCCAGGATTCTTTCTTATATTATATATATTATATTATAAGCAGCGGCACAAACTTGTTGGGTTTAGAGGCGTGTGTTTGCAAATGTCACTTGGTTTAATATTTAGCTTTTTGCATCTAATGCAATGACATTCAGACATTATAAGTGTGGCTTAAGTATAAGGTATTAAGTATCCATATACTTTTATAGGCAACTGTGCACAGCACATTTACGTTTAGTAAATAATTGTACTCCTCTTTGATCACCAAAATGAATTATTTAAATGTTTTTTCCTTGTAAAAAAAATTATTCATGCCTTAAAATAGCTTGTAATGTAACTCGACACCCTTGCCTCATTTAGTATACGCGGATCTATGAATATGCAAATTAGCCCCGCCTTCACATATCACACCAGCTCAGAGATCCACTCGTCGACGATCACACACTGACCTGATTGGTTACAAGGTAGTTTGTGACGTCATGAACTCCAGCGATTTCAAACCGCGTTTTTGAGACTGTCTTTGTTTCACTGCAGTTTCAAGGAGAAAATACTCCGACATGAATTTGCACACGGTTTGTCTTAAAGCACATTAAAAACACCACATAGACATATAAACAACATTAAAAGCTGGATTTTCACCACAGGGAGACTTTAAGTCAACAAAACAAATCCGTTTAAGAAAATGCGCTCACGGTCCTTCTGCTTATTTTCATATACGCAACATCAATCGACTTCGTCCGGCTCTCTCAGTAAAGAGCACATCAATTCTAGTCCATGCTCTAGTTACGTCCCGTCTTGATTTTTGCAACAGTCTTTATTATGGATTGCCTTCTAAGGTACTCAATAAACTTCAGTTAGTACAAAATTCGGCTGCCCGCATTATCAGCAGAACTCCCCTTGCTGAACATATTACTCCCATACTAAAACACTTGCACTGGCTCCCGGTAAAATATCGTATTGATTTCAAAATTCTTCTTCTTATTTTTAAGGCACTCAATAACCTTGCTCCTTCATATTTATTGGACCTTCTTAATATCTATACTCCATCTCGGACTTTAAGATCGTCTTCTTCGCTCACTCTTGTTCTCCCTAGAACCCGCACTACTTCTATGGGGTCCCGGGCTTTTAGTTTTGCAGCTCCTTATTTATGGAACCAGCTGCCACAGGATGTGCGAAACAGTGAAAGTATTCATGTTTTTAAATCTCGCCTTAAGACCCATCTTTTTGGGCAGGCTTTTATGTGATTTTTGTCAAACAAGTTTTGTCAAACAAGTTTTTTATTTGTATCTGAGGTTGATTTGTTTTATTGTGTCTGTAAGGTGTCCTTGAGTGTCATGTAAGGCGCCTTTAAATAAAAAATGTATTATTCTGTTTTGCTGCCTGCTGATTATAATCCACTGAGTTTGCCCAACTCAGCCTGGAGCCGTGCCAGACCTCGACTCGAGAGGGCCACTTCAGCACAACAGCAGAGCCTTTACACATGTGTGCTGTATTTAGGGCACACTTTAAACTGGTGTGGTTTTAAAGGACTGGTTGAGTGTAGAGAGACAGGCAACGTTTTCTCATACGGTCCTGAAAAAGCACCATTAGGATGGAAGTGAGTCTGGAAAACCCTTTCAGTTATGCTATACAAAAGCACGACATACACATAATCAGTGTAAAAATAGTGTGTGGAGACCATGAACCGCAGTAAAAACAGGGTTTTTGGACTTTTTTTGGCTGTTTTGGCTTTTCTACATGCCTTGGCATATCATTAGTTTGTGTGCGTGTGTTTGGGAGGGACTTACGGAGGTGAGGATTTGGAAGCCGCAGTGGAGGACTTCGATGTACTGGTACTCCAGTAGGCAGCCCATGATGGATATATAGGACTGTGTATCCGCACCGCGCTGTTCGCTGGAGGGCATCTCTCTTCGGACACATCCCGGCCCGTGCTCGCTCCACCAGGAGTGGTGTGCCGAGATGTTAAAGGTCAAGAGGTCGCTGTCCTGAAAGGAAAGAGGGGAGTCGTCGTCATCAGCCTCAATATAACTGATAAGGGAGTATGCGCTGTAAAACATGCATGCATAATTTAAGACAGGGCCGAACAAAGAATTTGATCCATAAACATGAGATGGAGGGAAGACAAGCATACTGTATATACATAAAAAGGAAGGAAACACACATTTATTATTTATTTGCTGTGATTAAATCTAGATTTAAACATGAAACCTAATAAAATGAGGTAAAATTGCAGTCTGTTATGAATCAGTTTTTCACAACCGCAATTGTTTTCTCTGGTTATGTATTGTTACCATTCACACATCATCTACAATGTGCTGTTAAATCTCTCATATCATTTTTCCAGAAATAACTTTTATCCAGCTGTGGCAAAAATACAAGTAAAATGCCATGCACAAATGTCCATGAACTAATTTTATATATATAAATTATATATTATAATTTAATAATAATAATTATTTTATATATATAAATACACACACATGCTTGTATATATTTAAGGAATATTTTCATGTATATAATGTATATAGATTTATTTATAATTTCTATTATATATAAATATAAAAATTTTATATATAAATAATATTTTTTTCTTAAATATACATGCATGTGTGTGTATTTATATATATATACAAAATAATACACAGTGCACCCACATAAACACTACTGTTCAATATACATAAACAAAGACTTTTATTTTGGATGTGATTAATCGTGATTAATCATTTGACAGCCCTAATATATAAATATATATATATAATAGTATAAATAAAAAATATATACAATATAATTATACACAGCACACACACATATTATGTAAAGAAACTTTATACAATATATATATTATTATATATATATATAAATATATATATATTATATATATATATATATTAATATAAATATAATAATATATTATTCAATATATAAACTGGCTTAAAACAAGTGTGTTTCTGTTTTGTGTGTTAAAATACTAATGTTTCTAAGACTTTTCTATGTAAATAGGCTACAAAGGGCAGACTAACAGTTTCTTTGATCTGAAATAATAAAATAAAAAACATAATTTCAGAACAAATATAAATATCAAAAAAGATATATCAAGAAATATATAAAAGTTAATAAAAGCAGTGAAAAATATTTTTAGCTATACATCCCAGTCCTACTATCATTTTAGGTAAAATGTTGTACCAAAATGTATTCAGTAACAATTCGACTACATATTAATTTAAATAAATTGTTTTGACTCCCAATTCACATGTTCCTGCAAATTAAGTGAATGATGTGTGTGTGTTCACGTGGTCCTGAACGCTGCATGTTGCAGCAAATGCTCCTCATATGCTCACGGATACGTGTACATCAGATGTAATGGATTCTGTCACACAGTTCTCCGGCTGCATGAGATGAATGACACTTGTCAAAACCAAAACGTATGGACTTTCTATGCTTATTAGAGAGTAACTCGTCCTTGACCTCTTTCTGGCTAATGGAGGCACAGAGGCACTTTATCATCAGTAGGCATTATCATTATACGCGTCACTATATGTCATAGAGAAGAGTGTGTGTGTGTTCATGTAGGGGGTCGATAGACCGTCCTGTCTCGTATTTAATCACAGTCACAGTGTGAGACTGACAGCCACAGCCTGCAGCCATGCATGAGAGGACAACCCCACCAAAACACCTCAATCAATGAGACCGAGAGAGAGAGAGAGAGAGAGAGAGAGAGAGAGAGAGAGAGAGAGAGAGAGAGAGAGAGA
>CM070837.1:28541242-28554384 GCA_036326025.1 Chrosomus eos
CTAAAATAAGTACATAGTATTTACATGGGTAACTGGACTGTAAAAGGAAGCGTTACCAATTATTTTTGGTGCTCAATTATGAATAAAGGTTCTTAATATTATCAATGTTGTAGTTTTTCCTGCTTAATGTTTTTGTGGAAATATTTTAAAATATATTACAATTGAAAACAGTTATTTTAAATTGTAACAATATTTTACAATATTATTATTTTAGTGTGTTTTTGATCAAATAAATGCAGCCTTGGCTTAAGAGACTTGAATGCATAAGAGACTTTTTAAAAATAATTTATTCCAAATAGTTTCTATTGCTTAATTATTCAAAGTTTTTGAACAGTAGTGTATTTGTTGTGATACATGAAGTACAGTTTGAAATGGATAGTTCACAAAAAAACCCCGTCATAATTTACTCCCATTGACTTTCATAGAATAAAAATTTATATATATATATTATATATATATTATATATATATATATATATATATATATATATATATATTTTTTTTTTTTTTTATGTTCCACAGATGACAAAATGCTAACAATTTCCTTGTTACATCACATTATATCACTAAAAGTATTCAGTACCATAGTATAGATCAAAGTACCATGGTATTACCATCACTGAGCCTCTGTACCATCACATATGAGTACTCTTATGCAAGGGATAACTGGAAATCCTCTATTTAGTTCAAACTTAACCTGATCCAGTACCAGTAACATCAGAGATGTTTTCTCAGAGTATACCGGAAACACGTATGCTTGAAAACATCCGCAGCGAGTGTGTTTAGATTTAACACCCTTCTTTTAAACAGGCTCTTATCTTTTAACTCCAGATTTGTATCTTTCTTTGTTCCTCTTTTATAGCAGTGCATCTCATTTGAACACCCAGCCTTGTGTCTTCCTGGTCGTTTGTACTTTTGTTTACCACACACAAACACAAAGCCTAAATCCCATTGAAATGTTAATCTGAATTAGTGCTGCTTGTATATAAACTCTCAGAAAGAGAAAAAGAAACATTTTTGTTAATATAGGCTAATGAAGCAGATAGTACTCATGAGTCTACAGAGAATACAGAAATTTATGCTGCACAAGTGTAAAAAATGGAAAAAAATCCTCAGTCCCTTACGGAAGACCACTTGAGACTGCTTTATAGAAATATTTTCACCAAACTGCAAGAGATATTTTTCAAAACGCCCTGATATACAAACATCAGAAGAATACTTTGTCTGAGTTGTTTTCCATTGTGGATAACGAGCTTCGTACAAAGTGTAAATTGGAGCAAACTTGCAAAACTTTATGGAGCCAATGCCATCCACTGGCTTTCTCACATTAAAGAATAAAATGACATTACCAATAACATTACTAAATATTCATCCACCCAAAGAGAAAAGTAGTCCCACTTCAAAGGACAACTTAGCTAACCTAACAGATCGAATAATAAAAAATTTAACAACATAATTAATGCAAGTGCTTTAACAACAATATGAGCTTCAAATTTCTGCTCGTAAAAGCTTGGGTTCAATTGCCTCGTCAACTTACACTGTAAACATGTTACTGTAAACGGGATGAGTCAATTAACCCTCAAACACATACCTCATGTTTTTATTTACACGGGACGTCATTCACTATCCTCCCCCTCATTCATTTTTTAAATTTAGACATCAACCTACTCAGTATTCCTCAATCTATTCATTATAAACAATATAATAAGAAAATACAAATATAAAAGTATATGTCTGTTTTCTAATTAATGTTTGTAAAAAGTGTAGGCCTATAGGGTCGCTAGTGACCCAAGGTCAATATTTTTTTCAGCACAACAATAATTGAATCTCTGATTACTAAATAGGTTCACTGTTATTCCTCAAGGTGGCAATGTCTGAAACACTTGTGTCATTTCACTCATAGTTACTAAGGCAGAAAACAAAAGAATAGGAAGAATCATCAGCAAAACTTGAAATGGCTCTGTGATTTCACTGTCACTTGATGCTGGATCTGGTGAAGAAGCTGTCAGCGATCTAAATATTGATTTTGAAGAAGTTGAAAACAGAAGTTTAGAGAATATGATTGAGATAATGAATATGAGCCAGATACTGAATGTTCTGGGAAATGAGCTCTGATGGTAAAAAGCATTTGCTCAAATTAAACCCTTCCAAGTTCCAAAAGGTAACAATATATGTTTATTTTATTAAAATATCAGGAGAGTTTTATACTATTGCGGCATTTAAAGATCTGTGTTAGATACAGTAGATCCAGTGTAATAAAGTCCCGAATATGATCAACCTTAAATGCATAAACATTTCGTCAATCAAAGTTTTAGGCTATTTAAAGGTACAGTATGCAGGATTTTTCACCACCAGGGGTCGATAACCTCTTACAATAACAAAGGCGTATATTGATGACGCAAACTTAAGATTGAGCACTGTAGTCACTTGGACTCTTTTAACGATTTCTTTAATAACTTTTTGGGGATGTCAAGTTTCAATCCCTTAGAAGCCTATGGAGGAG
Source organism: Chrosomus eos (assembly GCA_036326025.1). Classification (NCBI taxonomy): domain Eukaryota; kingdom Metazoa; phylum Chordata; class Actinopteri; order Cypriniformes; family Leuciscidae; genus Chrosomus; species Chrosomus eos. The sequence goes on from CM070837.1 coordinate 28,543,745, forward strand.
TGATCCAGCTCTCAGATTTAATCAAAAATATCTTATTTGTGTTCCAAAGATGAACGAAGGTCTTACGGGGTTGGAACGACATGAGGGTGAGTAATTAATGATAGAATTTTCATTTTTGGGTGAACTATCCCTTTAATTGACATGAAAGGTCATTTTCAAAAATCCATAATAAGGTCACTTTAACTCTGATTATCTTGTTTGACAGGATACTGAATCTATTCATGACTCTATTGACATGACTATTCATGAAAGGCAAACAGGTCAGCAAGACTGAGAAGACTCTCGGAAGATGAATGTCTTGAAGGGAAACAATACACCTCAGACAGCATGATTCACATGTTAGATCACTATTATATAGTGACTAGTGTAATTCTAACCTGTTGTGAAGCAGAATGAGTCTCTATAACACCTGACAAGGACACAAGCCTGAGCAATACTCCTCACCATTCCCAGGAGTCTCAGAACCGCAAGTCTTGCTTCCAGGCTCGTCTATCATTTCTGTCTTCAGCACTTTTTCAATGCTTTGTTCTATTCGTGGCTTCTTGACTTTTTACAACACGACTTTGGTTAACTTGACATTTCTACTCATTATGTGAGAATTTTGAGTGTTCGAAATTAAATCATCATCACATTTTAGTTAAATCAAATGTATAAGAGCAACTTAGCCTTGTTAAGTTCATTATTTATGAAGTTAAATGGAAAGTAATTGCTTATTAAGATTTAGCTGTGTACTCCAATTAAATGGTTTCAGAGTTTTATACACATTAGAGGTAGTAGAATCATTTACATTTATATGAAGAATGTCTTGAAAATGCAAATGACAAGCCACAAAATTAAGTGTATTTAGGCTATTCCTGCAGCTCAAAAAGTATCTTTGGAGAAACGCGTCTGCCAAATGCATACCTTTAAAGAAAAATTTTGGGTCTCTACTAGAATAGGTTTTCAAGAATGTTAAAAAACACATTATTTTTCACATATCCTCCATTGTTGCAGCTCCTCTCTTCCCAGTCTGTCAATAACACTCAGTTTAGTTCCTGTCTCTTTAAGCCCCTCCTTCTGAAAAGTGTACTGTGCTCTGATTGGTCAGCTGGACCAGTGTGTTGTGTTTGGTCAACCGCTCTTTACCATAACCTCATTTTTTTATTGGAGTGACTTTGCATAACTTTATTTCAGCTCAAACAGCAACAATACACACTAAAGAAATGTATTTAGTGCATACTGAGCAAAATACAATGTACATTTTAGCAGTAGATGAAAAAGTATGCTTTTTGCAATGATAAATGTTTCAAACAATAGTAATTGGTTGTCACATGAATTCAAGTTTTTTTTGTGTGTGTGTGTGCCTGATATCACTTGTAGTTAATTTGTCACGCTAAAAATGGAAGAATATTTTCCTTTGGAATACATTCTTCCATATAATATACAGATTTTGGCAAATTTAGTAGGTCACACAGAAAATGTGTATACTTTGTAAACTATACTATATTCAGAAATAAATTATGATATAAATTAATGTAGCCATAATAAGAATTAGTATATTATGCTATTTCCAACAAAGCCACGGTTTTTATGTAAACTAAAGGCTATTGATATTAAGAAACTGTTTGAATATTAAAATTGCTTCCCGTCTCATCAGCCAAACCAAAGGCTTGATAATCCTGTTGAACTTGAAGTGAAGCTGCATCATGGATTGACCCAGCGAGGAACTGAAGGGAACTGGACTCTAATCATTTAATTCATGGTAATTAGTTGCAGATTTAGGGGATTAAAATGCCATACAATGTGTCAAAGTATAAGGCCGGTCCAGTGTCTGCGGGAAGTCCATTATCAGCAGAGGCCTGCTGTCTTTGATCAACAATAAGCAGATTTGCATGTGCCGCAAACATTATGTGCGCATATAAGCATTTCTAAACACTGTCTGTCAGCGGGAAGCTCGCAAAATCAAGAACAAGAACAATATCAAATAATATTTTGATGAAAATGAAGCCTAGTTTTTGGATCAGTAAGATTTTTTGTGTGCCCGCGCACATTTTGTGTGTGTGTGTGTGTGTGTGTGTGTGTGTGTGTGTGTGTGTGTGTGTGTGTGTGTGTGTGTGTGTGTGTGTGTGTGTGTGTGTGTGTGTGTGTGTGTGTGTGTGTGTGTGTGTGTGTGTGCGCGCATTTCATGACAATTCCTATTCTCTTGATGGAATATGTAAGGGATAAATGTACAGTACATCACCATCATCTCCCATCACCCTGAAGGGATTTATTCTGATATAATAACCGCCTGGATACATTATCCCACTTATTACACAGCTCTTGCCACATAAGTAAATAATTAGAAATGAAATATTGATCTGAGACAAATATTTTATTAGCTCTTTAAACGCAAAGCTTCCGCGAAGAAAGCAGTTACTAGCAAGTGGCAAGTTCAAACTAGACGGACATTTAAGACATACGGTACAGTCATACCACTTATTGCATAGCGTTTCACCACATAAATAACTATGGGGATAAGACATATTGATATGAGATAAAACTATTTTAAAGTAAAGACTATAGAATTACACAATTACGCGTCATGCGTATTGTTTTGAGAGTGCCGAAGTTATGACGTCACTTTGTAGGACAACTCGGAAGTTAGCGGCGCATGGGTTCCCTCGATCAAAAAGCTATGCATTTTCCCCATAGACTTTTGGAAAATCGCAAAAAATAAGATCTGTATTCAACAAAGAGTTGTGACCCTTTACACGTTTTGTTTATCAAGATAATCTTTACAAGTTAATCCAAAATGTATACATTTTGAAGGCTAAATAAAGCCGTCAGATATAAGATTAAGACACAATAAAGTTTAAAAAACCACAAGCAGGTTATAACTGGTGTGTTTTATGTCATAGATCAAAACGTGAAAATATTTAGAGGCTTTGTTAACCACAGACCTTATTTCAGGCGATTTAGCAAAACCCCATTCAAAAAACCCATAGTCTTTAGGGTGAGGGAACCGGAAGTGCTAAAATGCTAACTCACTTCCGCGTTTTGGCCTACAAAGTGACCGAGTGAAATGACTTGTCTTAAAGGGACTTTGTAAGACTTTGTCTAACCTGTTTGTTATCTTATAGCAACGTCCTGCGTTTGTATGAAACAAGAGAAATCGAGTCCGCGATACCCAGATGACATAATTAAAAAACTGTACACAAAATATTGCTTTGAGTTTTAATGTTTTATTAGCTCACCAAACGCAAAACTTCCACGAAGAAAAACGTCTCCGGTTACTTTCGTAACCTCGGTTCCCTGAAAGGCAAGGAACGAGACATTACGGATGTCGTATATGGGAACTCTCTCTCATCCTTCACTTCCGCTGAAATCTTATTGGCTAACGCCAGCAACGCTGGCCAATTGACGCAAATATGCAAATACTGAAACCCCGTTGCAGTATAATGCAAGTGCAGCGTCAATTCCTCCTCAGAATCGAACAGAACGCCAAATCAATAGCGAACACGGCGGCGAGCGTAATGTCTCGTTCCTTGCCTTTCAGGGAACCGAGGTTACGAAAGTAACCGGAGACGTTCCCTTTCAAGGCTACGGAACTTCGACATTACGGATGTCGTATATGGGAACTGTATAGAATCCCGCCGTGGAAGCAAGCAAACCACAGAACAGAACCCAATACAAAACCCCGACACCGCCCCCCCAGAATGCCAGCATTGTGATAGGACGAGACTGGCCAATAGCGAGCCTCTAACCTCTGATAGGTCCAAGGGGACGAATCACAAACTCACAAAACACTGCCAGAATTTGCATATCCCGAGCAGTTTAACCGGGGGAAGTCTGCACTGTAGACCAACAGGGCAACAACAACAGTAAAATAAGGCCAACGCATAGCGGTGACAACAGTCTTAATACACATAAGCACACAGAACAACTCATGAGCAAAGCGCAGAGAGCTCTAAATGCTGTGCAAGAATTCAACTCACCGAAAGCACTTGAGACGCCACAGAGGGTAAATCCAACTTGTAAAACCTGGCGAACGTATTCTGAGAAGACCAGCCAGCCGCAAGACATAAATCCTGAATAGACATACCCTTAGTCCAGGCCCACGAAGAGGCGATCGCCCTGGTCGAATGGGCCTTAACATTGAGGGGGCATTCCTGTCCCATACAGTCATAAGCCAAAACAATAGCGTCCACAATCCAGTGAGCAAGCCTCTGTTTAGAGACTCCCCGTCCCTTATTGCATCCACCAAAGCACACAAATAGCTGGTCCGAGCTTCGGAAAGCAGCCGAGCGAGAGATGTACTCCCGGAGCGCTCTGACTGGGCAGATAGCACTTTGAGCATCCGAACCTAGAGAGGTCGATGGCTCAACAGACAAGGCAGGCAAAGAAACAATCTGCGCCCTGAACGGGGTATTGAGCGATTTAGGGACATAACCCGGCCTCGGTCTGAGAGTCACGTTACAGTTTCCGGGTCCAAAGCGAATACAATCTTCGCTGACAGAGAAAGCCTGTAAATCCCCAACCCGCTTCGCCGAAGCGAGAGCGAGAAGCAGCGCCATTTTAATCGAAAGCTCCTTAACTGCAATCGACACTAAGGGTTCAAAGGGCGGCCGTGACAAAGCTTCCAAGACCAAAGTCAAATCCCATGGTGGCACGGAAGGCGGCCGTGCAGGGCATAATCTCCTAGCTCCTTTAAGGAACCGAGTCACCAACGCATGTCTACCGATAGACTGTCCATCAACAGGCGGGTGAAACGCAGCAATAGCAGCTACGTATACCTTCAGGGTGGATGGCAGGCTCCCTTCGTCCATTCTGTACTGAAGGAAGCGTAGAATATCCGACACCGAGCAGTTCGCTGGGTCTAAACCGATATCCTGACACCATTTAGAGAAAACACCCCACTTCAGAGTGTACAGGCGCCGGGTAGACGGGGCTCGCGCTTCCGCGATGGTATTTTGAACCCGCGAATGAAGCACAACGATCCCGCTCAGCGTCCCTGCAGCGGCCACACATGGAGCCTCCACAGCCCGGGGCTGGGATGCCAAATCGATCCGCTCGCCTGAGACAGTAGGTCCTTCCTGAGCGGAATTTCCCACGGTTGCTCCGTTAGTAACTCTACCAAGTCCGCGAACCAGGGCTGATTCGGCCAGTACGGGGCCACTAGAGTCACCGCCGCCTTTTCCTCCCTGATTTTGCACAACACCATGGGCAAAATTTTCACCGGAGGAAAGGCATAGAGACGGGCTTTCGGCCATCGCGCAGTTAGTGCGTCCATCTCCCGGGGGGAACGGGACAGCGAGAAAAACATCCGACAATGCGCGTTCTCGCTCGTCGCGAAGAGGTCGATCTCCGCTCTGCCGAAACGATCCCATATCAGTTGAACCGTCCCGGGGTGAAGCCTCCATTCCCCTTGAGGAATCCCGTTCCTCGAGAGCATATCCGCCCCCCGATTTAGAACACCGGGGATGTGTGTCGCTCTCACCGAGAGAAAGAACCGATCCGCCCACAGCAGGAGAGATTCCGCCTGCTTGAATAGGTCCCTGGAATGCAAACCGCCTTGGCGATTGATGTAAGAGACCACAGAAGTGTTGTCGGTTCGAATCAACACATGCCGCTGTTCCAGTCGAGACCGGAAAACTTTTAGGGCTAGAGAGACCGCTTCCAGTTCCAAGCGATTTATGTGCCACTCCATCTGCCTCTCCGACCACCGACCGGAGGCGGGCTTGCCCAGGCAGACCGCCCACCCGGTGGACGAAGCGTCCGTCAGGACCTCCACGCGTCGCGTCACTATACCCATAGGGATACCTGAACTGTAGAGATCCGGGTTCTTCCACGGGGCCAGGGCACGGGCGCACACACGGTTGACCATAATGCGCTTGCGGCCGGAGTGCCTCGCGCTCGGGTTGACGCGCGCTTTCAGCCAGTGCTGAAGCGGTCTCATATGTAGCAGTCCCAGATGACACACTGACGAAGCGGCTGCCATCCGCCCCAATAGCCTCTGAAACTCTTTCAGAGGGACGAGTCTGCCAGGTCTGAAGAGACCTAGCGAAGAAGTTAGAGCCTCCGCTCGTTCGGGGGAGAGACGCGCTTTCATACTCACTGAGTCCAAGCATACTCCCAGGAATGTGGTAGTTTGGCTCGGTGTGAGCACACTTTTTTGGACGTTTACCCTCAAACCAAGCGTTTTCAAATGGCGAAGTAGGGCTTCCACATGGCCGACCAATGTCTCCCTCGACTGCGTGAGAATCAGCCAGTCGTCCAGATAGTTCAAGACGCGCATCCCGCTCGACCTGAGGGGTGAAAGTGCCGCGTCTATGAAGCGCTCTGTTGACGGGTCTCAGGTCCAGTATGGGGTGGAGACCCCCTCCCTTCTTCGGCACTACAAAGTAGCGGCTGTAGAATCCGCTTCCCCGCTCGCTCGGGGGAACCGGCTCTATCGCTCCCTTGTCGAGTAAACTGCACACTTCCTGCCTCAGTACATGAGCATTTTGGGGCAAAGTTAACGACTGGATTACGCCGCGGAAGCGGGGTGGTCTGCGTTTGAACTGAAGTGTGTACCCGTGTCGAATTACATTCAGCACCCACGGCGAGATGCCCGGAATAGCTTCCCACGCCGTCAGGAAACGACTGAGTGTTGGCCGGTCTAGACCTGCGGTCATCGCCGCTCTGTGAGGGCTGGGGATAGACACCTCACGCTTCCCGCGAGGCGCCTTTATAGTTAATGACCGTGACTCTGCGCTGCTCGAAGACAGGGCGGGTAACACAGTGTGAAGTGCAAGAGGAGAAAAAAGCTCTGTTTGTGAAGAAGTAATTTGCTTTATTGAACAACACACAACATTCACAACATGACTGCACGCGTCGCTCGCCGAACGCAGAGGGACCGCGTGCTCTAGAGCGCGCCGCTTGGAAGCGGGGCCATCCGGGCGCTCTCCTCTCCTCTTGCCCGAGCGGTCAGGACGACTGCTTGGGCCTCGCTGGGGACGCGGCGGGTTTTCTGCGCGGGCTCCTCTGAGCCGGCCTCTTGCTTCCCGCTCCTTGCCACTGCCCGTGTCGGCCTTTACGGGCCACCGGTCCCGGGCGGGAGGCTGGCTGATGTCTGGCCGCAGCCTGGGACTGGCGCCCCGAGGCGGAAGACGAGCGAGAGCGAGGGCGCTGCGGCGGGGGCGGCGGCGGCGCTCGCCGAGGGATCACATGGCTCATCGCCTTCGCCTTCTTCTGAGTCTCGGAGTATCGCTCGGTGACCTTCTCCACGGCATCTCCGAACAGGCCATCAGGGGAGATCGGTGCGTTTAGCAGCGTCTTCCTGTCCGCCTCCTGCACGTCCGATAGGGTGAGCCACAGGTGTCTGTGGAGGACCACCAAATACCCCACCGAACGGCCAATCGCCTGGGCCGAGCGCTTCGTGGCCAGGAGCGCGAGGTCCGTTGCCGAACGGAGGTCTTGGATGGCGTCAGCGTCGACAGAGGCGGCGCCATCCAGAGATTTCAATCGCTTGGCCTGCAGCACCTGAAGAACGGCCATAGCGTGTAGTGCAGAAACCGCCTCCCCCGCGGCGCCGTAGGCCTTGTTAGCCTGGTGAGCCGTAAACCTGCAAGCTCGGGACGGCAGGCTGCGGTCCGAGCCCAGGGCGGGAGCTGACGGGCAAAGATGTGCAGCGACGGTCTCCTCGACAGGAGGGATGCGGAGGTAGCCGTGGTCCCCCGCCTCGTCCACGGGGGGGAACATGGCCTGGGTCGAAGTGAGGGTGCGCGCCGATTGCGGGGCCACCCACGACTTCACCACGTGCTCGTGCACATCAGGAAAGAACGGGGTTCCCCTTTTCGAAGCGGCCTGACGGCGGCTCGATTGGAGGAACCACGCGTCCAACTTGCTCTTTGAGGGCTCGTCGGGAGCCTTCCAGGATAAATCCAGTTCCTCGACGGCCTTCGAGAGGATACGGAAGAGCTCTTCCTGCAGATCCGCGGGGGTCTCTTCCGTGGGTGCCAGAGGGGCGGCCTGCTCCGCACCGTAGTCGTTCTCGGAGGCCGACAAGGACATAGAGTCGTCCTCCTCACTCACCCCGAAGGACACGAAGTCAGCAACGTCGCGAGGAGGATGAAACGAAGGGTCCGGAAAACTCACCGGGGGTCGAACCTCGACTCCGCGGTTGGGGGGGCCTGCCAGCGGCTCGGTGGCGGCAGCAGGCCCAATCCCCGCAGCAGCGCAAGCTTCGTCTCGCCTGGCCTTGAGGGCTCGGAGGGGCATGTCCGCACAGAAGTCGCAGGACCCTTCATCCCTGAGGGCTGACTCCGCGTGGGCCAGCCCCATGCACGCGATGCAGAACAGGTGCAGGTCGGGGGGCACTATGGGGCCCGAGCATAGATTGCAGACGGTCGCCATCGGATGCTGGAGACAGTTCAGGTATCTCCGGTGCACCTTCAACGATAGCAAAAAAAAATCCAAGTAGGGTAGTATCAGCTTTCTAGCACACGATTTGAGCGTGAAGAGAGAGATTCTGAGGAGGAATTGACGCTGCACTTGCATTATACTGCAACGGGGTTTCAGTATTTGCATATTTGCGTCAATTGGCCAGGGTTGCTGGCGTTAGCCAATAAGATTTCAGCGGAAGTGAAGGATGAGAGAGAGTTCCCATATACGACATCCGTAATGTCGAAGTTCCGTAGCCTTGAAAGGGAACCGTTCCTAGCAAGCGACTTCAATAATCCGGATGAGGCTGTGTTATCAGTTTTTATTGGTTGTTTTGGGGAATAACATAAGGCTGGATGGCGCGATTGACCAATCAGAATCCACAGAGCCGTGTAATAAAAACATTTACATTAGGGCTATCGTTGCTAATTAAAACTGTTAAAAACATTTCTGTTAATTGAAATAAAGCTGAAATAAAATAATATATATATATATATTAGTTGAAAAACAAACTAAACAAAAATGAGAAATTAATTAAAAAATTATATGCATTTAAGATGGAGCACTAAAACTTGAAATAAATCTGAAATTAAAAATAAATTCAACCTAAATAGCAATATTTAAAATGTCAAAATCACATAAAATTAATAAAAATTAAACAAATTGTGTGTGTGTGTGTGTATGTGTGTGTATGTGTGTGTGTGTGTGTGTGTGTGTGTGTGTGTGTGTGTGTGTGTGTGTGTGTGTGTGTGTGTGTGTGTGTGTGTTATATTAGTTTTATTTCTTTCTTTTTTTGTATCACAGTAATATTGGTGATAAAATGTGACCCGAACAGTTTTTGTGAGATTTACTTGGGTATGACTAATTAAAAGCAGCACTTACCACCACTATGTAGCGAGGTCTGTACTGAATGGTGCCAAACAATCCCAGGATGACAACCAGGATGTGGAAGAAGTTAGCAAGGATAGGAGCCCACTGATAGCCCAAGAAATCAAACACCTGCCTCTCCAATGCCACCATCTGAGAGAGAGAGAAAGAGAGAGAGAGAGAGAGAGAGAGAGAGAGAGAGAGAGAGAGAGAGAGAGAGAGAGAGAGAGAGAGAGAGAGAGAGAGAGAGAGAGAGAGAGAGAGAGAGAGAGAGAGAGAGAGAGAGAGAGAGAGAGAGAGAGAGAGAGAGTATATTTACATGAATGATTCATGCGAGTAATGAATTGAAATACAAGTTTAAAGAATGCTGGTACAACTAATTTGCATGAATTTTTTTTTCCATTTTAGTCTTTGATCATTTTGGCTGGAGGACTATCAAAGTATATTTTTGACACAAGAGACTTCTTTATGTGTCAAACTCTTAAACTGCAAACACTTTTTTGCAGCAGCTAGAACAACAGAACATCTCAGTAATGTTTCTTTCAAATTCATATGATCTGTGAAATAATAAATAATAATAAAAACATCTGGAGCGCAAACATCAAACACCTTTCAGATGCACAAAACTTGAACAGAGCAATCTTTATCGCCACACTTTTGGAGTCAGCCGAAAAATGCCTGATCATTTCAATAATGGCATACAGACTATCCATTATACCGGCATCTTACAGGCTTTTTAACCTACACTTAACCTTTTAAAAAATCTGTGTTTAGCACGACTTTCAGCCATAATTGTGGTTCCAGAGTTATTTAGCAACAGTTATTTTCTGACTTTTGTTGATTATCACATAAAATGCAAAAATAACCATTGGATACTATTATCATATATACTATTATTAGTCTCTCTCTCTCTCTCTCTCTCTCTCTCTCTCTCTCTCTCTCTCTCTCTCTCTCTCTCTCTAAGAACACACATACCACACACACACACGCACGCATGCACACGCACATGCACACGCACACACTACATAACAGTCTTGCATTAAGTCCAAGAACATTAGGAATTGGTTTCCAAAGAAATAATCAAAAGGGAACCATACTAACATTAGGGGGACATTAATGTTACTGTATTTGATAAGCTGGAGTGATGAGACATTTAAACAAATGGACTAGCATTTATAAAACATCTGTGCTTATAAATATTCAAATAAATATGTTATCCCAAAAATAACAAATATGCAGTCAGTGTGAAATCTCATCATAAAAGTGGTTTAGAAGAGAGATTTTGATTCAATAAAACGTAAGTTTGCATTAATGTAATGACTATTTCTTCAAACGCACTTCACCTGGTTCTAAAGAATCACCTATGAATAAGAAATCAAGCATCTCAAAGT
>CM070837.1:28554484-28565150 GCA_036326025.1 Chrosomus eos
GGAAGTGACAAAAAACAAAAGGAGTGGGTGACGGATGAGGAGAAAATGACTACAGATGAGAGTGGAAAAAAGGATACAATGAGGAAGATGAAGTGGTCGGGAAACAGACTGGTGGGACGTCAATGAAAATAAGTGACAAATGACTGAGGGAGAAAGAGAATAAAAAAGACACTGACAGATAAAACAGAATTATGTTCCATTAGAGTCAGTGTCTGCACGAGGAAAGTGATGCCTCGCTAATTGAAAAGTTTGGACCCATGAGTTGTTTTGTGTCTGGGGGGAAATAGAGAAATAATACTTAATATAAAGATTTTAGAAATACATTTTACAAGAAAAATACTATTTAATTAAATGTGTTACTAGCCGTTTATTTGTAATTATTTTAAAGTTTCTGAGTGAAAATACTTTACACACACACACACACACACATATATACATATATATATATATATATATATATATATATATATATATATATATATATATATTATATATATATATATATATATATATATATATATATATTACAAACATTACAACATTAGGCCTGTTTAAGGACCTCCTTGTTTTAGGACCTCCTATTTATTTTCTTTCCTTTTTATTTGCATCTTTATAGTGGTGGTGTGGCAAAAATAAACAATTAAATAAAAGTACAAATATGCCATGCAATTTTTTGAATTAATAGGGAGTACGTTGTTATATTTTTTTAGTAAGATATGGAGCAAGTTGTTATATTTTGCACAATAAGACCAGGAACATGTACTAAGAAATCAATTAAAAAGCCTATTTTAGTACCCCGCCGTTTTTTTATTTCATGTTGACTTGGTTTCATTATTGCTTTTCTTAAATTCAGAAGACTTACATTTAGCACGGATATTAGTGGCCAGACTCTCACCCACCAGTAAGAAACACTGAATACTGACCACAATCCAACAACAGTAATCACAAGCTAATGGCGTCCAAGTTCTCGCCAGAGAAAGACAAATCAAAATGACAAACAGGACAACTGAGACCATCAGTAATGGTTTGAGAAGCCAAAATCTGGGAAAGACTGTTATTGGCCAGTGCTGGAATTAGGTTGTAATTTGGCAGGTGGTGTGATTGTGGTTGTAAAGTTTTGGAACGGCTTCAGTGTTTGAGTGTGATTTCTATCCAGCCTAAAGAGAAGTGTATTTTGGGGTCATCCCGGAACAGATTGAACAGATTAATCTGAGAAAATGTGGTTGGGTCAGCTGGGCCTGAGGGTTCAGGTCTCAAACTATTTGAGACGTCCGAAAGAGACCTTTTCTCTGTATTCTCCAGCCACGTAACACAGACTTAAAGAAGAAAATCAGTGTCTACTGCATTGACAGTCAGGTTTTATGAAAAGCTCATCTTACAAGCAATGAATTCCCCCTTTAATGCCTGCTACATACAGTGTGATTTGTAATCTTATTATAGGATTGCCGAAATCACACAGAATGACATAGGCGACATGTATGTAGACTGTACGATGATGACAGCTATTGAATCATAGGCTACGACGCAAGTTAGTATAGAAGAATAAAACGTCATCATCATGCGCTAGTGGTAAACAAATAGAGCAACATGAATCACACTTTTGCAATTGTGGTTTTATGTGCACTGAAAAAAAAGAGGAGTAAGTGAAAGAGGAGAATATGGACTTGGTCATGGCTAGAAAAAAAGAGTTGGCATTGCAATTTTGCAAATGGATCTTTAGGAAAGTAGTTTTAAGTTTTAGGCTCAATCCAAATTCACGCCTTGCCCTACCCCTTGTTTTCGAGTGTACCCCTTGGCCCTTAAAACAGAGTTACAAGGGCCAAGGGGTTGAAATATTCCCCTACGAAATGGAACAACCCTTCATGACCCCGATACGTCATCAGTTGTCGACGATGTTGTCGACAGTTGTCGACGATTTCTCCATGTCAACGTCTGACAATGAGCGCAGCTGCTCTTAACTTTGAGGAAACAGGATGATTATAACGTTCCATCCTCGAAATGTATGTCTTTTCTGTTTCGGAAAGGTAATTATTATACAATTTCTTAATTTAAATGACTATATTATTATTATAAGAGTAAATAAAGTGCATGCATGGTGGTGGTGTTGTCATCTGGCGCTAAATTTAAATGTTTAACCGTTTGCGAAGCCATCTCGCCGGTGATTCGCAATGCATTCTGTGAACTTTCTCGTAGCCCTCCGTTTGGAGTGTGCCTCTGAAAAATCTCCGTTTCGAGGGCTATATAGCCCTACCCCTTCGCCCTATCCCTCTATCTTAACAAGAATCAGGACACCCTACCCCTAGACGTGAACACGCAAAACGGAGGGGTAGGGCCAAGGGGTAGTAGCCTGGTAATACCAGACTCTGCTACTTCACTTTGCTTCGTAGACAGAGTCTGGAATGGCATAATAGAGAAGCGTTTTCTCTGTCGCTAGGGGGCGCTTGTCTGAAGTTTAAAATCATTGGTTACCCGTAAGCCAATCAGATAAGTTTATTTAGGACGTATGTTATGTGCCGACACAGCCGCATCGAACCACAGAGTAGACATCATGCATCGAACTCAACTCTATGATCGAACTTCCACTGTAAACCTGCTGTAAACACTTGATGATGCGAGCGAAATACCGGAGTGAACATGGATGTAAACTTTTTTTGCAGATTATGCGAAGTTAATCTACGCATCCACGGTACAATCAGGGCCTCTAAACTGATATTTGACAGTAGAGAGAAACAAAAAAATATTTGCAGCCAACTGTCAAAGTTAGGATTAGTTCTGTTAAACACAGCTCTTTGTTCATCTCGAGTCTGTCGTAAATGCTGACACTTAATTGCAAGATTACAGCATGTCATGGCAATATTTAAAGTAACACTAAGTAGTTTTTCAACCTTCATAATATATTTCCAAGACCCTTGTGATCGTACATGGACTTAAAATAAGTTAAATGACTCGTCTGCCATAGCCTGACGTGGTCTGTATCGCTTTTACTGGCACTATGTAACATCGGCTTTCGGGTAGGAACCCGTGCACAAAAAAGAACTACAAAATTCGATTGCTTTACGTCAAGCGCTACAATAGTCATTATTTCGTTTTTCTTCGTTTCTGATGTCGCAATACATCATCCTTTCATGAAATCATGTAACATACTCTACCTTGTCTGTGGACATCGTTCATTCTAAAGCCGGTGCTGGATAAACAGCGAGCGTGCGTGCGACAGTAGGCTAGATTATTTACGACAGCGGCAATGGACAATTTCGTTTCCAACCAGTAGGGCGACCGAAGAGGAAAATTTTCTTGGTGTTACTTTAAGACCTGGAAAAGAAAGCAGACACTGACCTGTCAAAAGGCTCCCCAGTTTATCGCTGACGATCGGTAATAGTTGATAAATTAAACTTTTCCCAAAGGGAATAGGGCCACAACATCACCTCCATTCAAAATGTTTAATACACACTCTTCTTGTTCGGGCTTCAGTTTACTAATGCCGGGAATATTCTCCACAACAGAGCGAATTGCAACCGCGTCTCCATATCCACGGTCGTTTTCGATTTCCCTGACCTTAACCTTAATCTTGACCTTTCCCTTGATCTTAAACTTGGCACTTAGCGACTACGTCACGGCTCTCAGCCCGCCCTCTGTTCGTTGATTGGCCGGCTGTTTTCAGGCCGGAGGAAAACGGATAGATAGGCCGCTGTCTCAGACTGAGTACAGAAGCGAAATGAAATTGAGCGGAAGTACGAAGTCTGACGTAGTCAGGCTAAAGGGGTAGGGGCAAGGGGTGAATTGTCACATTGACCAATATGCCATTTCATGTTGCATTTTTATTGGTTAGTCAGTAGACGTGGGTTGTAGCAGCAAACACACTGTGACATGATCATGCAAACCTTCCGACACAGTCTGTGATAATTTTCGGACAATCTTTGGTTGAAAGACTGTGACAACCGCCGTCTTTGAAAACTCTCACTGTACGACGTATGACCACCGTGGTGTTTAGGAGCCACAACCACAGAAACTGCCACGATTGGTCATCCTTCGTCTGGAATGTGTACCAACAGGGCATTAGGCCTGTTCACACAAAGTCTGATGCTACTAAACAAAAACAATTTTTACACCGGCACTGGCCTGCAACAGACGTTAGCCAATGCTTTCAAGTTACATCTATACAGTAAATACTCTAGAAAGTGTGAGAAGTCAAGAGATGGCATGTTTAGTGTTTCGCACATGCAGTAAACAGCTAATGATGAAGGAGGAAACGCTCTCTTTGACTTGTGGGACTCATTAGCACGTGCAGGAATGGCGGAATGCTTTTAGGGGCTGAAAGATGAAGCAGACGTTCCTGGCAAAGTATTTCGATCTCCATCATATCAAATTCACTCCCGCTCCTTAAACCAGCCATTTCCCCTAGATTAGCTTCAGCTAGCCCACAAATCAACTTGTGTAATGCACCTTTTTGTCCCTGATCGATTACTATGAAGCCATGCGCCGCTGCGGTAATCATCTGTTTAAATTGGAGCAAATCCCATAAAGTGTGTGTAATCCTTCAAATCATTCTGATGATAAGATTTTTACTACTAGGGTGTGACAACAGAGGTATTTGCGAATAGTCCAATAAGAGAGGGAAAAAAGTTTCCATCTCTCAAAAGCCTAAGTAACAATCAAAAGAGCTTTTGTTCACCGCTAATAAATCTGCACAGCTTAATAAAAATCCTATTATACAACCTATTATATATAGGCCTACTTTATGAAATATGCAACACAAACATTATTTGAACTATACTATGCTACATTTTTATCACATACACACTACCATTTAAAAATTTGGGGTCAGTAATACTTGTGAATACTAAGAGATGTATACTCTATAATGTTACAAAAGATTTCCATTTCAATATGCAGTTCTTTTGAACTGTCCATTCTTCAAAGAATCCTGACAAAAATGTATCACGGTTTCGATAAAAATATGAAGCAGCACAACTGTTTTCAACATCAAAATGTATAAGCAAGCATATTGCATTGTGGGATACAGCGTTCCTCAAATGTAGTATCCTGCAGAAATAGCATAAAGCATTTGGTATAGCAAAGCTTTTGAGACACACTCACACCACCCTCTGTGTTTCTGAATGATAGCGAGGGTGTGATTTCCAGACCGTGACCCGTGACGGCACCCATCTATCCATCCCGTCCCCTCTTCCTCCTTCTTCTGACCCACATCAGAGAGATCAGCCAAAACCTTGGGGAGGTCACCTCTTTTTCTGCCCCATCCATCCTACTGATAAAGGAGGTGGCTGTTTTCCATCATTGATAACAAGCCTGCTGTACAAACATCACACAGACACAAATCTGAACTCAAAGTCTTTCCATGACCCTCCGTTTCTTTCCACTATCTATTCCATGAAAGCCCTTTTTCTATTAGTCTTAGTCTCAGAACGCACACAGTTTTTCCTGTCCATCTGATGCACATGAAAATTAGCCTGGTTAAAACCAGACCGTTCTCAGTTTGAAACTGAGTTAGGGTCTGGCAAATAATAAAACAAATACAAAGTCTCTCACGGTCGACTGACTCCACACATAATAAAACAAAACATCAAATAAAATTCAGGCGTGTCCTCTCTCGATCTTCACCATCATCGCTCCTCCTTTTATGCTTCCGCTCCTCCGTGAGAGATGCGAGACCGGCCTCACTCACGCCGTTCTCTCACGTCCCTCGGCCTCGATCATCCTGCTCGCCACACTGGTATATCAGACTTTTGCCGAATCCAGTCGGTAAGACAGCGATAACATCTTTTTTAGACATGAAGGCTTTGAGTGTTGTTCTTTGCTCGGGTTTTAACGAAAAGGAAATTTTAAATTGCTTAAAACAGACGATAGCTGATTCGAACGAGTGATGTTCCACTGCGGCATCCATCTTTGTAATATACAAAATCTGCTTCACAGTTAATGGCTGCGCTGTCGTCATCGTGTAAAGCCCGCCCCAACGTTTCTGATTGGTGCCGTGATTTCGGCGGATTGGAAATGGGCTTCAATGAGCTCTTTGCCAGACTAACTTTCAGAGCAAATCTAAATTTGCCAGAAGTTGTCTGGGTTTTCCTAGGCTACATGAAAATAGCAAGAGCTGTCTGAAATCACCAGCTCCACTCTGATTGGCTGGCTTTACACATGTTGCAGAACTCCAGAGTCAGAAATCAAAGGAATTTTGGGACAAAATGTTTCTGAATGGAACTGTAGTTGGTTGCTTTAGATCGGGGTGTGCAACCCTGCTCTTGGAGGGCTGCTGTCCTGAACTGTACTGTCCAGTTTAGCTCCAACCCCAATTGACCTATCGGTAAGCCCCGCCCCCCTTAGTTACTGTTGCTAACTCGGACAAACAAACAAAGTTGCTAACTGTCTTAAAATGACAGCTGTCAGTGTGAAAAACGTTTTTTGATCAATTTTGGACACAGAAGGACCACCTCTCGTCAAGGAGCAACCAAATGTGACTAAAATATGCCATGGAGGGGTAAATAAAAGATTATAAATTAAATATGATGGGTAACAAGATTAATTTGGAAGCGAGGGTTATGTAAGTGGGAGAAGCCTTACGTTACGGTCGTCACAATCCCAGATGAACAACATCCAGGATAAACACTGTTCATGTACCACAGGGTGAGATTAAATTAATTTACATTTAACCAGTTTAATATGGAGAGGCACTGAAATGTAAACCTTCGTTTACTTGTTTTGTATGATGTGTTAGCTATAGGTTTGTACTTTAGCATGGAATCACTAATTTAATTGTAACTTAATAAGAGTAAGACAACTGGAAAATTAACGTTTTCATCTTCATTGGGATTGGGGTTAAATCCTTAGGGAACCAACCAGGTTACCCACATCAGTGATATTATAAATAAACCGGATTTCAGTCGTATTGCGCAGATAATTGGTCCGTTCGAGCAAATCTTATCACGCTTTTGAAACGCGCTAGTGAACGCGAGCACAGTATGGTGATTCAAGACATGAATACCCATGCCCAACCTCTCAGGATACCTGGAATCAGTGTTACAAGTACCCCAGGCACATCGTTTTACCATGTTTGTAGCATAAACACCATCAAACCAATGAGAGCTTCGGATCTTCCAATGTTTCTCTATGGAGCTGAAACCTAAAGATGTTCCAGTCCCCGTGCAACTGATACTCAACTGCCATTTGCTCATCTGCGTTCAAAGGGAAGGACTTACCGATAGGTCAATTAAATACACCTGAACCAGCTAATCAAGGTCTTGGCAATGTATACTAGAAACTTAAAAACCGGTGTTTTGAGGCAAGCTGGGGCTAAACTCTGCAGGACAGTGGCCCTCCAGGAGCAGGTTTGGAAAGACCCCTGCTTTAGATGCTGTTCAGGCGGTCTCTGTGGGTGGTTTCTGGGGCAGAATAATCTACCGCTTAACACCAGTAGAGCATAGCTTTGATTTTTCATATCACAATGACAATTAGAACATTGAGTACTTTCATTTTATGCACTAGTTCTGTGGGAATTACTTCAAACCCAATGTTAATTCAAGTAAAACTGACAAAATTAATTTTTATTTCACAGGCTATGATAACACTGGAAAAAAAAAACAGATTGTAATACATTCCCTTTGAAGCTAAACGCAGCGATTGCATTTTATTCCAAGCCACAGCAAAACTGCAACAGCTGCCAGGATGTCTTTCATCAAAGTGTGTTGTAATTACATCCCTGTGGCATTCATCATTGTAAAATCCATCATAATTCGCCTTTATTTGCAGTAATTAACTGCTCCAAATCACAGTCAGCTGTCCAGTTGATAAAGCCGTTAATTAGAACATCACAACATGCGATTACAGCTTGTACAACATAGTCAGCAGCTTTCAGCCAGCGAATTCTGTTCAGACCCATGATATTTAATGACATACTGACAAACGTCTCTGCACTGAGGAATTTTGCATATGAAACACTAATGCACGTTCAGTAACAGAAACACAGTGAGGGCTTGTTTATTGCTGCAAGTAAGCCATCTATCCACAATATGCACATATAAACACGCACTCTCATTTCAAGCCAGAGCACGTGGAGGATTTACACTTCAGAGTTCAGAGACCTCGAGGTCAGCAGGAAATCAATAAAGAACTGAACCATTTGAAGTGATAATGGCCCTGCATCTGGAGGCCTGTAGATGTGCACAGGCTGTTTAGTCTCACATAGCCAGACCTTTGACTGTAAGCATAAGGTCCACACCACAGCTTATTCTGCCAATTTATACAGGAAGAGACATGTCTGACTGACATGTAAAGGCCCATTCACACCAAGAACTACATTGGCATCCACATGAATGTACAATAATGTTCTGTTTATTATAAGCGCAAGCTGCAGTTTTGTGGTCTGTCTCTTTTAATGCTCAAGTTCTTTCAAGTTGGGGGAATTCTGATTAGCTGTCAATGTTTTTATCATTCATCAGCTGGGAATTTTTTTTTCTGAAAGGGATTCAAATAATGTCGCTCCTCTGTGTTGGTATCGTATAGTTGTGGTGTGGACACTGATTATGAAATCTTTATAGACATAGTTATCTTTATAGTTATGGTCCTTGGTTTTTAAGTGACATTTACAGACACCATGAAATTGAAATAGTGACAGATCTTTTCTTTGGTATTATGAAGTACCTACAAGCGAAACAGATTTTCGTAAAAGGAACATTTTAGGGCGGAGTCTTTGTTCTTTGCATTTGTTGTGGATGGGATGGGGGCAGATCTGAATGCGAGACTGCAATCTCAAAAAAAAGGGAAGTGGTTTAAGCAGATTCAATGATTGGAGAATCCAGTGTACATCACCAGAGCCACAAAAAGACTGTTGTCTTCACTGAAAAATCGAGGTTTTGATTAGATCTAAAAAAATAAAAATGCATGCATGATTCATTCACAAGAGGGTCTTTCGCGCTGGAATAAAGTTATCATAGTTCCTATAACGATTGGTGGAAGTACCTGCTTTCTGGCGTGTTCGCAGTGCAGGAATTTAAATTAGCTCCTACTTCCGAGTAGGGTTTTACTGGTCTAACCCTAGGTCTCTTACTGTCTATGGGTTTAACCCAGCACAATAGGAACTACAAGTGACGCAAACGTACGTTGATTGACCGAATGCATGATATTTTTAAAAATTAGTCACTTCAGAGTTGATACTGCCGGCATGCTGGTGTTCATGCAAACCAGGAAAATGACGCTTGGGAAAAAATGTAGTTCTCGGGGGACCGCCCTGGTGGCTAGTTCCTATAACTGAGTTCCTGCTAAAGCCCCAAGATCAATAACATCAGAGACATGAGACATATATGAGACATGTCACTTCCTCAATCCTCAATAGAACTATATAGGGAAAACCTGTAACGCCAAAGATGGTGGTTGTATGCACATGTCCCGCCCCTCCCACTGGACAGCCAATCGTCTGCTTTTAACAGTCAAGCCGGGAAACATTTGAGCCTATTGTCTGGTTCCTCTGACGCATGCGCACAGTTGAGGTTTGCGACAGCAGAGAATACGTTACTGTTTGAAAAGGCGGCAGATTTGATATGTACTCACTGTATGTGTGCGTTGTGTAAATATCAGAGATCCCGAGTCTCCCGCATATTGATAGCGGCTCCCTGATGCCCGCAAATTAGTTCAAATCTACAGGAATCTAGAACGAGTGTGCTTCAAACCGTGTAGCGCGCGCACCGTACGGAAGAGAGGGAGAGAGCGAGAGACCTTGCGTGTTGGTGTCCTGAACTCTTGCGCATGCGTAGTAAAAGTATAACCGGTGGGGGAAAAGGCGTTTTAAACCTTATTTTGAGGCAAAGTCGTCCAACTTTTTCAGCGATTTTTATCATATGTTACTGCTGTTTCTATACATGCAGTTTTTATGTCCCGGTGACCAGTGAAACTGCAGTTCTGACTCTCTGCCCATTCATTTAGATAGGAGCCTGGTCTTGTTAGTCAGAAATAGCTGCCCGGAGGCGTTGCCAAGATGGCGGCCGAGTGGCAGGACTTGCCTAAAAGGACTTTGATAACATGCATTTAGAAAATAGCTAGATTTTTATTTCACACCAACTTTAAACAATACACACATCTCCACACACATTTGTACAGAAAACAGCTAAAAAACTATGGAAAATATCTGTAGACTCTGACCAGAATTTCTGCCTGTTCAAAAGTATTATGCAAAAACTTTGCACAGACATAACTACATAAAACACAACAGTTCTGCTCATATCTACTTTTTTGCTACTATGTGCCTCAGACAAAACCGAGTATCTTTCTCAAAAATTAATTCAATAAGACTTATTTTCTTTTTTACTCTCCCCATCCAAACTGATTAACTAAGGTTCTAGTTCCCAAACTCAAGAGGAACTCACACAAAGAAATTACCTTCTAGAATAAGCTTATTTTAATGAATATATTTAGCATGTAAAAAAATCATTTTATGATATTTTTCAGCAGTATAACACCAAACAGATTACATTTTAAGCTGATTTGAATATTTATTCTTATTCAGTATCACCACTTCACTTAACTCCTCCTTATCCCTCACAATAGATTGATTTCTGATGCATAATTTTGGGAGGTTACCATGGGAGCCTCTCCATTAAACCGCTCATAGAAGGCACTGAAGAGAGAGCCCTCTGGTCTCAGTGTTCAGATTTAGAATTGGTTT
>CM070837.1:28565250-28577750 GCA_036326025.1 Chrosomus eos
TTGGTATGAGAACTCCTTGCTCAAGTTCCCCGTCTCTGCAAGATTAACGTTGGCAATTTTCACGCACAGCTACTAGAAGATTTACGTCTGTCAGATGGGTTGCTCACGTCATCAAGCTTAGTTTGAGTCGGTTTGAGTCTGCGCGTCAGGAACGGAAGTGCTGAAAAATCGCTAAAAATGGGCTTCAACTGTCTCAACTGAGTTCCAATGAGATGGCTCTGTCCACTTCTTATACTATCTATGGAAGTACCCCTTTAACTAGATTAGTTAATATGAACAACACTTCTACAGCATTTAGTAATCTCAGTGTTAATCTCAACATATACTAAAACGTTTATAAGGTCAAATGTTGCTTCTAACATTAGTTAGTGCACTGTGTGAACTAACATTAACAATGCTGTAAAAAATATAGCTTATTGTTAGTTAAACTAATTTTAACAAATGAGACCTTGTGATAAAGTGTTACCAAGTGAACATACAAACTAAAAGATGTGAAAATTGGCTCTTTTATAAAACATCCTAACAATCATTGATTCCCATAATTGACAGATTAAAGTTAATTCCCAAAGAGTTTGCTTTTAGCATGTTGCTAAGCTAACTACTTGATATTCTAATATAGGCACAGAAGTATTATGTTTTTAAATAATAGAACTCGCCCACTGTGTGCTAATGTTTCCCCATCACCTTCTCTTCTATAGAGTATCATATGATCAGTCACCTTTCCCCTTAGAAATATTGATCAGCACATGGGTGAATGACTGGCCTGCTGTTGCACTCAATACAGGGGCTTACATTTTTCAGAGACCGGTCAATATTCATACTCAAGGCATCAATCGACCCTATTCAGAAACATCTTGTTGTGGACTCAGCAAACAGGTGGTCCAAATCAGTTGTCATGGGTAATGATTCAAAAAGACTAAATGCAACATTTAGCTAAGCCAGCTAGCTTAGCCACAATGCATTATCGACAATGTGGACAAAATGCATCTGATTCATCTATTCAGACAGACAGATGCACAGCACTGCTGATCTCCGCGAGATCAAGAATGTGAATGACTTTCTGTGTGTATTTAATTTCACTTACATTTTATTCTATGTGTGAACAGGCAATAAGATTTACTTGCGCTTCCATTTTAGCCCGTTCTTGTTCTGAAGATGCTGTTTGTTGGAGTTACAATCAATGTCAATGTTCTGCGAGACGACACTCCTGTTTGTCAACTGACCAATCTTCACAGTCAGAGACCTGACACAATCAGTTTTCCACAGTCTGATGGGACATCAGGATTGAGAGAGAGAGAGAGAGAGAGAGAAACAGAGCGCTGCTTCTCAAGCTTAATAATTTCATCTATAACTCAACACTGATGCTCACAATGGGAGATCAGGATGTCAGTAAATGTAGATGGAAGTCAAAGGTCGAAGAGATCAGTCGGTTGTTTGCTTGCTGGTGGGGTGTTGATAAAGCAATGATTCATATGCAGTGACAGTGTTGACTGCGTGCTTGGGTGAGCACAGATATGGAAATTCATATCCATTTTAGTATCATTTGGTGTCTTGAGAATGTCTGGGATATGAGCAAAACATCATATCAGGCGCTTCCATTTCCATTTGCTCTTCATTTACATTCATTTTGACAGAGATTTTTATCAAAAGTGACTTTCTTGATGCATTTAATGTATTTCAGGGCCTGAATTTCGGTGCAGGATTGCAGCTATTGCACATCGTTTTACTCATTCCCGCAGGTTTTGCACCAACATTCATTCACTGTAGCATGTAGGTTGAATGAGTAAATGAATCTACACAGATTATCAAATCAGTAAATTTGGAAACGTTCTGTTAGATGTAACTTCACGAATAGCATGAGTGGTTAAGAGATTCAGAATGTCTTCAATTCAAGCGAGCTGCATGCTGTAATAGAAGACTTTCGCTCGTGTTTCGGGACAGTTGACAGAATTGTCAGTTGGCCATTCAGGCCAGTGTTGCATTGACACTAAAGTTTATCATTTGCAAGTCCAATTCAAGGGATTTCAAACCATTCAGATCTCTAAACAACTTGTGCGCTCATGCCCAAACCGCACACATAAAGCATTAGGGTGACCACCCGTCCCGCTTTGCGTTGTACTGCACAGCATTTTCACCCCTTGTCCCGCATATCGCATATTGAGAAAATGTCCCGCATTTTCATCAGTCTGTTGTTTTAATTATCATATTAAGAAAACGTGCATGCGTTCTTTTGCCTTTGTAAGAAAGCATTTTATTTTCTATTATTTTTGCGACACAGTTTTTCACGTATATTTAACAGCGCTTCATCAAAAGTACAAAATACAACAGCCTTTGTGATGGCTGTCTATCAACATGTGGAGTGGTAATTCGTTCCATGTGTTCCCTGTCAGAAAACAAATGGATAATTCATTAAATAAAAATGTTACAAGATGGCATATTGGCAACATAGTTTATTTAATAGACTGTCAATAAACTAATTTCATGTTGTTTTATATTTTATTTGTTTTATTTATTTTGTTGGATTTTAGTTGGACTTGTTTCAAAAATAGTTATCTACTGCTGCCTTTGGGCTCAGTGATGTTGAATTTAAATTTCATGTAAAATAAAGACATGTTATGTTACATTGTGATGTAATGGTGTTTTCTGGAAAGGACTAAAGAACAAAGTATTTTTATCAGCTGAAAGGCAGAATACAAATGTTTTTATTAAGTTAGATAGACAGTTTCAGGTTATGTTTTAGTGTTGGTAACATGCCCCACACAAACTTAGTAATAGCCTAGTCCCACATTTGGTTTGTTTGATGGTAGTCAACCAAAGCCATTTTTTCAAGGCTTATTGTGCTTAAACAGTCAAATACAAAAAAAATATACCAAAATGCTCATTTTGTTGAGAAAGAGACTGACACACAATGCGTAGGAGTATATTGGATCCATAGATCCATATTGCGCAACAAAATTACCCCATTGTAAACCAACAATAGAGAATAAAAATAGAGATGATTTGATCATCCAGGCACTAGCATGAAAAAAAGTAGTCTGACATGTTTCTTGTCCACACACAAGAATATAGGAGTCAAAAATCACATAATTTGACACATTGTGTAGTCTGAACACAGCATAATGAGGAATAGTTAGCATAGCAACATGCTAAGATCAAACTTGATTGGAACCAGTTGTTTCCAAAGCAGTGTTACAAGTGCAGTCTCTTACAAAGTTACACAGTAAGAATGTAGTCAATGTTAGCAACTTGTTGCTAAAACAAGACCAATTTTACAAAGCATTCATTCTTGAATTACAACCATTTAAAGTTCGGAACGAGCATTTTCATGTCTATTCATGTAAAGCGCTTTGAGTACCTAAAAGCGCTATATAAATGTGACAAATATTATTATTATTTAAAAAAAAGGGGGGGGGGGCACTTAAGGGGTTAAATTGTACTTTCGTTATGACACGAACGTACAACGGCCGGCAGCTACCAATCCAAGCAACTCACTAAGTGGTTGTTGAACTCGTGAAGAAATATTTTTTATCTCAATTGTTGTGTGATTGTAATAAATGTCTGAGGCACTATGGCAATATTGTTTTGGTCCAGAGCTGCTGCAGTTTTTCTCTCTGCTGGATCCCTCATCAGGCATGTTATCCATCAACCCGTATCAGGCATTCCCGAGTTACACAGAAGCATTAGAAGCGTGTGTATGTGTGTGTGTCTTCTTCTGCCGTCTCATTCTGATTCATCCCACAAATTACACTTAATAACAGCCTGAGTGCATTAATGAAAGTTGGTAATTTAGAGTACATAGATGTGAGTGAGTGGAGTGAGTGAGAAAAGAGAGGGTGGCACCCTTTGTTTTATAAATATTCATCTGCTTGTCTGGCTGGGAGATGCACATTGGGTGTTGGGCTGAATCATATGCAAATCAGCTGATAAACAGAGCTGCACATCTCTGCGCTCATTTGTCTGGGAGTTAGAGGCTGCCGCCAGATCTCGTAAAACCACCGGGCGTTTCTAACTCCCCTAGCTGTCGTGAAATAGCCAACAGGGGCAAATTAACCTTTACAGGAGGGCAAAAGGTTCCATCAACATAACCAATGAACCCCTGTAGCCCTGTAATGACACCTCCTGAGCTAATTAAACCACAAATTACCCCTTCCTCACATTTTTACTGCCCTCCCGCGAGAGTCTTTGACTTTGTGAAGTCAGCTGGTCCACGTTTCTGCGGCTTCTCGTTTCCAAAGGGAACGCTGTTTGTTTGGATCATTTGCCTCCCAGTGGGGGGTTAAGAGTAAAAACACATGGCATGTCAACTTTACGTCTTATAGATGGACCGAGATGAAAGGGGGCTGACAGGACCTTTATTATACATGTGTGTACATTACAGAAACGTTTCAATACGGGTTCAATACAAGTTAAGCTCGTCACAGAATAGGTGACACACTGTCAATTACTACAGTCAATTACTACTAGAACTGAATGGTGTTCGGTTCTGTTAGCGATTCGTGCACATGCATTTCTCAACTGATATGGACAAAACTCCATACACAGGATTGTGGGATATCAAATGCAGCGAAGGATCCATCTACGCTGCCTTCAAAAATCGATCAGATGAAGGTATCTCAGGAGAGAGGAAGTGAAACTAGCATTGCATTCGGACGTGCCCTCACCCTCTCCTTGGACTGCGTCCTCCGAAAGCAGCATTTATACATCTTTGGACGCAGCCTTCGATCAGTGTAGGAGATCACTCTGATTGGATGTTCAGCTTAGTGAACCATTAAATAGCAACGAAACAAGAAGATGCAAGTTCTTCTAGTTTCCCTTTTAAATGATGAATACAGGCTATCGCCACCTGCTGGCATGGAGAATTAATCCTCTCACGCTGGCACAGAACGGATGTTATCTGGCCGTTGGTTGTATAGTCTTTGCGGTGTGTTGAGGTGCAACTTTTCAGCCTAGACACAGATGACATGAGGCAACACCCCAGTTGGCTTTCATCGCTGCCTGTACTTTATGAGATGGTTCATTTTAGTGTATCAAAAATACAGCTTACAGCTAACCGGGAGCTCCTACCACCTCTAATCTTTTGCAGGACTTGCAGGACCATTCATTATTGAACATCTCATTTGACAATGCAACTGCTTTCCTTTTACTTAATAGTGATTTCTATCCCTAGACACAAAACTTATTTGTGCTGATCGGTGCAAAAGTTATACTACATATTTCAACTCCTATTATGAACTTGAAAAGCCGGCAAACTTTTGCATGATGGTTGCAAGTGAACTGATTTCACCAAGTACCTACATGATCCAGATCAAACTTTGTTGATCCTGGATCAACTTTCATCAACCATCAGATTTGAGGGACAGTTAATTTTGTCACATTAGCTTAACCAGATAATACTTAAACATCATGTTATTCACTACATACCCGTGATTAGGAAAATTATGGTAGTAGGTTTGGTAGAATGGGAATGACTACATTTTGGACAGAATGTTTCCAGGATCAACAACTATGTTACCAGGACCATGTCTACTTGCAAAATCACGTGACCATGGTTGCAAGTATATCAGAAAGGGACTCATGAAGAAGAAAAGCAAAATGCATACAGTAACCAGATGTCTCCCAGGAACAGTAGTGCCATTACTAAAGATGATTTAGAAGATATAAGGGTTTAGCAACAAAAAAGTATATATATTTGTTTTAAAAACTCACTGCAATCCCTTGCCACATAGACTTCAATTGTACGTTCATTAATTTAATTTCGGAGAAATTAAGATTATAATGCTATCAATGCAGAACATTCCTTCAATCTGAATGTAAGGATCTATTCAATATCCAGGCCTCGGTTTGACGTGTGCGATCACGGGTCATACTCCTCCTGACCTCATTACTGTATCTCTTCACTAGCCATAAAGAGGTCAAAGCCACTGCCATACATTACCCACAGTCCATCAGTCACTTTCTCTATTCACCATTAAGTGTGTCTTTTCCTCTCTAGTCACCAGTGTGTACAACACGGCAAGTACAACTCTATTTCTTTGACTGATTAGCCGTCCTCTCTGGCTCGCTTCAAAGCGTCTCTCGATTTCTGCCCTAGTTTGTTTCGTCTCTTAAGGAAATACTGTAGAGGAAATTTATTGCACAAAGCAGTGTTTTGTGTATGTGTGTGCACTTTTAGACGTAATCTCCACCACTGACATACTTAAAGGATTAGTTCACAAAAAAAAAAATTTACTCACACTCATGTCGTTCCAAATCCACATGTCTTCAAAGCACAGACACTAAAAGTAGTATTCCATACAACAAATAAGCCCTGCTTTAAAATTTCTTCCTTTGTTTTGCATAGAAGAAAAGTCATACTGGTTTGGAACAAGAGTTTACTTCTTTGGTGAAATTTTCCTTTAGGTCAAAGATAAAAATTCAAGCTGCTTGTTAACAAAAGAAAGAATTTTTCATCAAGAAAGCCTCATTATGCCTGGATACAGACTAAATTCCTCCCTGGTTTACCACAAGTTCCCGCATAGCCCAACCATGCGAGAGATGAGGTAATGAGAGATGGTTCATGGAGAACAACATCTCAGAATTACAGTGAACTCGATAACTGTCCAATTCACTCCAAACATAGTGATTACTAAGTCAAGTCCATGTGGAGAATGCCTGTAAGAAAAAAGCAACCACCAGGGAGTCTTTAAAGCAGCTGCTGACAGTTTCATGTGCTTTTAAACAAACTCCCCATCTATTACTGCAAGAACAGAGATATGGAGGAGGAACTAAACCAGATGTTCCTCAAGAGCAACAAAGGGTAAAAATTTCTGAGGAAGAGGATGTGGAATTGAGCAATGAAGAGCCATTCAAGGTCCTTAGCTAAACTTGTGCATGCCAATCAAATGGCATTGCTATGTGGTTGCTAATGTTTTCTGGGTAGCTTATTGAACTCACTCCCATGTAATATTCTGGTTAGGGATGCACTTATATTGAAAGACGTAAACAGAACAGAAACAGAGGTAGCGACAGATCTTTTCTTCCGTATTGTGACGTGCATCCGAGTCGCAACAGATTACCAAAAAAGTTGTTGATTGGATTTTGAGATGTGAACATTGCACTCACAAATGAATCGCAGATTCCAGTCAATTGTGGAGGGATGGGGTTAAAGCAAACAAAACAATTGGAGAAGTCCGGTCACCAGAGAGAAGATCGAGTTGATGTTTTAATTAACATTACAAGGTCAAAAAAAAAAAAAATTAAACACAGGCTATACATGGATGAATCAGTCACAATACGATCATCCATTTACATAATAATTGTGATTATTTTAAGTTGTGATAATTTTAATATTAAAATTCTATACTATTTTGTCTAATTCAATTAAAAAATAAAAATCATTAGTTTTAAATGCTACAAATTAATTGAGGCATAACAACATTATAAATGTATGTACAGCATAATATTCATTTTAAGATTTTATAAAAATTACATTTAACAGTGCTATTAAATTACTAGTGTTTTAAAAGGCTAAATTTAAGTTAGATTTTATATTGTCTAAATCTAAAAAGTAGTATAAACTAATAGTAGGAATTCTGAATGTTACTGATTAATTCAAAAAGCTCTAATATATCGTCCGACAACCGATACAGTGTGGATTTTGTATGACTAATTCTGGTCTCCAGATATGGATCATGTCTTTCCTTCAGTGTTTTAATTTTCATCTGTATATAGTCTGCCAGGAAAAATTCATCCAATCACTTGAAAGTAATTCCACAAATTGTGAGAAACAGGTTTATTGCATAGCGTTAGGAATTTGTTCAAATCTCTTGTATTTCAAAGTAAAAGTATAAATCCTTAAGTATAAGCGGTAAGCGCAACAGTAATAGACTGAAAAAAACTTGCTGCCTTAAATTACAATCAACTTAAATTACATCAAACTGACTTTTAAAAGTCGAATTTTGTACAACTTATAAAAAAGAAAAGTGCCAATCCACCAATCATCCAGTAAATGACTAATATTTGCAGTTAGTCTAACAGAAGCCATGTTTCCATCCACTTGTCAATCTGAAGTTCGGTAAAAAACTCATGCGAATAAAGCTGGTGAAAGTGTGTTTCCATCAAACGGCTTTAAAGCGGATAAAAACCTGTGCGTAATGACGTCACATGCCGTTTTGCGATCAAATTGGCATATCGAATTGATTTGAGACATGTTAAGGTGTTTCCATTCATTTTCTCACCGAATTGCACAACATTCAAGCCAACATTTGCGAACAAAGTTTTACTAGGCAAATGGATCGCACCATAATAACGTTTCCATCCGCGTTGATGGCATAAAGGCCAATTTATACTTCTGCGTCGGGTGCGCGCGGTAGGTACGGCGTAGCACACGCACAGACGCGTGCCCTTCGCAGTACCCTTCGCCGTAACCTGACGCGCACCTCCTCAAAAATGTAACTACGCGTCGCGGCGACGCGGACCGCAAGATCTGTGATTGGTCGGCTTGGTAGCATCGCGTTTCCTCCTACGCATTTCCGGCGTGTTTTTCTGCACCGCCCGCCATTTTTAAATTCTAAGTACAGCGAAACTGTTAAAAAAACTAAAAACTTACTGCTTTTCTACCTCGATAAGCTCCAACTCCAATGTGATCCGCTCTCTTTCAATCGCCATTGCTTGTAGTAGCCTAAACTCAAAACAGTCGCGAGGAATCTTCTTCTTCTCTAGGAACCGCGCGGAATCTAAACACAGTGGAACATTAAAACCCTCCGCTGCCAACTAGTGTTTCGGCGCTGTACTGCAGAGCAACGCAGACCTAAACGCAGAAGTATAAATGCTCACGATGGCATCGCCTACGTGCGTAGCCTACGCCCTACACTACGGCTACACTCGACGCAGAAGTATAAATTGGCCTTTAGCCGTATATCGATCAAGATAAAATCCGATGAGACCGATCGTATTTCATTTGAGTCGATATTCATGAAATTCAATCGAATTTTACTGTTTCCATAAGGCATTTTTCATTCGATATCACTTAATGCGTTTAAAAACGTGTGGATAGAAACATTTTGTGACATCGTTCCACTGAGAACAGTACGAGTGGGAACAGTAGCGACTGCCGACTCGTTCGGTAAACTCTGACATCAAGATAATAAGATCTCTAGGAAGACAGAAAGCAGAACTACATCAAAGCCCAGGAATGTTTTCCCCCCCGAGGTGCCTAAAATGAAAAGACGGACGGACCCTGTCAAGCTCAGAATGTCTGACAGTGGCCTAGTGTGTGTGACGTGTGGACCGAGGTGTATTACACATCTGTCGTTAGGGGGGCAGGTGTCAACGGCTTTTTAATGCTCCTGTCAGAGAGGATTGTGGGAAGAATGAACAGCACCTCGGCAGAGCATTACGCAAGAAGTGCCATGTAGAAAACAAGAAGTGTCTACCTCACAGTGTCAACAGCAGTTACATTTGAACAACGTGCAATCAGTCACCTGCAGCTGTTTACCGGTGTAGGCGTGCAACGCCTGTTTACATTGTCGTGGGATCGCTTCAGTTGTTGAGACTGGGATTGCGGATGGGGGAGGTCGAGTGAAACAATGCAAAAAGCAGCTGCGAGACTTTCCGTATGGAAATTAGGACACCAGCCACTCACAGCAGAATGATGATGGCTGACTTTGAAGTCAATATAACATTTCACTGACATACAACTTCTATGAACACTTAAGCTAGGATAGAGTATCCGATGAACAGGAGCGGGCTGCAATAAAGATTAAGCGACAATTACAGTGTAATAGCTTCTTGAGGAGAGACGAACATCTCTCTCTTTGACAGGAACATGGGTAGATCTAACTAATGACTAACCACTGAAAGCTCCTGCCAACTCTATCTAGAGTGTAAACAGATCAATTTAGTGCCGAGGTGCTTACCGTAGAGTACTCGCAATGAACTTTCACATACTAAACTATTGTTCAAAAGCATGTAAACACTGTGTCAACACAGTCGGATATTTATAGACACTTCATCCTGAAGGTCCTGTTTACATTTTTCTCTTGTTAGGAGTTCAACTGCAAAAGCTCTGTATGTTTGTTGGTATCTAATTATCTTGAACTGTAGTGAAAGATCTTTTCATTCACATTACATTGGCAGGACTTGCTTTTATGCATCAGTTGTTGATTGGATGGAGGCAGATCTGAATCAAGCTTATCATTTGTGGAGGGGCGGGGTCTAAGCAGACAAAATGACTAAAAAGACTTAAAAAAAGTCCTGCATACATCACCAGAAAGACGTCTGTCCTTTCACTGGACGTTATGATATTGATTAGAAATTCTGGAAATTCGGCTTCTAAAGATCATGAAAACAAAACATAGACGTAAAACGATTATTGTGCCTTTTCCTCCGTTCCTTCCTAACCAAAATTAACATTTAAAACAGCCGAATAAGTGAGCGTTGTAAACTGTTGCTAATCTGCGGGACGAGCTTGATTTGAACCGTGGCATTAAAAGCGCATTATGCCGCGAAAGAGATACTGTTCCCTAGGCGGCTTTCTGTGCGTGCGCTCCGAGATGGAGCCGAACAATAGACTCTAAAAACAAAAGAGCTGAACACGCTTAAGCAAAATACACAGATAGAGGCTTAGATAGATGCGCGCCTTAACGGTCAAATAGCCTACACACAAACATGTCGGAATGCCATTTGGTAAGTAACCTCATAAACACAGTCGGTTATGTCTTACTTAAAAGGGAATTATACTTCGCGTCGAGTGTACGCCGTATTTAGGTCCGTGCTACGCACGTAGGCGATGCCAATCGTGAGCATTTATACTTCTGCGTTTAGGTCTGCGTTGCTCTGCAGTTCGCGCCGAAACACTAGTTGGCAGCGAGGGTTTTAATGTTCCACTGTGTTTAGATTCGCGCGGTTCTAGAGAAAGAAGATTCCTCGCGACTGTTTTGAGTTTAGCTACTACAAGCAATGGGGATTGAAAAGAGTGGATCACAGGAGTTGGAGCTTATCGAGTGAAAAGCAGTAAGTTTAGTTTTTTAACAGTTTCGCTGTACTTAGAATTAAAAAATGGCGGCGTTGCAGAAAAACACGCCGAAATGCGTAGAGAACGCATGCTACCAGCCGACCAATCACAGATCTTGCGGTCCGCGTGCCGCGACGCGTAGTTACATTTTTGAGAGGTGCGCGTCAGTACGCAAGGGTACTGCGAAGGCACGCCCTCTGTGCTAGCTAACGCCCACTAACCGCGCACCTGACGCAGAAGTATAAATTGGCCTTACGTGAGAAAGAAAGACGCGAGTGTAGCAGTAATTGGATCCGGTGCAGCCTTAAAGTGACAGCGACCTAATAAACCTGCCGCAGTCATTATTGTTTATCAAACAACAAAACATGAAGATAAAATCACGCACTGCTCTTGAATGAATGCTTAGTCTATATTTAATGTACCATGTATACAAATATAGAAAAACAAAATGGCTTCTGCATTTAATTACTGTGTGATATAAAAAATATGGTTATACGGTAACGGTGTGTAATATGGTACACTGATTTTAATAGTGGTGACAATTCAACAGATGTAATTGAAAATCCGGTTGATTGCTAGTTTGAATACTAGATATTTCTGTTTTTATAATAATCATAACATTACATTATAAAAGATTCAAAATACATACATATAATTGTATGATTTACTATAACATGTAATATTGTACTATCGACATTACATGTTTTGCATCTGACAGTGTTGATGCATTGAATGACCATCATGAAAATACACATTTTTCCAAAAAAAAAAAACCTATTTTAACAGATTTATCCAAAACAATTCATTGGTACATGAACTTTTGCAGTGCTGTATCCTGTGTTATCCCAGTACTCATAAATGTGTATGACACAGTATGAGAAAAGTTCAATTGAGATGACTGAAGCTGCATTAGAGCAAGAGCAGAAGCAGTCAACTGGTCATAAAAGTGCCTTTTACAACTCTGGGCTATTTTATGAAGGGTCCAACTACTTAAACACATGTTCAAGCTTAACTCAGAGCAAGACAAGAGTTCAATGCAAGCACACACGATGTTTAAATAATGCAACGTTACTCAATGTGTATCCAGTGCAACAGCAGCATTACAACAACAACAAAGCAAAAGGCAGGCGTGTGTTATTTAAACTGAACAGCTCACATTGGCTACATGGTGAACACATAATTATCGGTGTTAAATGCACACATTTTTTTTCTAGAAAACAAACTTACCAACTGAAACGTGCAGAGAAATATCAGGGTGCACCGTCCGCTGCAGCAGCCCATTGTGAAGTTAAATTGAGATGATGGGATCCTGAATATAGCTATGAGTCTATGAGCAGAAAGTCCTAAACAAACACAGAGAAGCGCGTCAGTCTCTGTCCGACACAAAGCGGCTCCGTTCCCATTGTTTCCTGCGGCGCTCAGTGAAACGCGCGTGGAGGTGTGAAAGCGCGTCGCGTCGCGGGAGGAGTGTGTGAGACTCGGGTGTGAGTGAGTGAAGTGCGAAGAA
>CM070837.1:29257750-29294000 GCA_036326025.1 Chrosomus eos
CAGATAAACACACACGGCTCATTCCTGCAGTGCCTATCAAAATCGAACTTTGGAAAAATAATTTAATAAAGTATTTCTATAAAGAAAAACCCAGACTTTCTGAAATGCTCTGGTCAGGTTTAAGCACTTCAATGTTATTAATTACAACTTCAGAATTTACACAATGGCAGGAAAAATTAAGAGTATATGCTTACTAAACAGAATAAGTTTATTGCTTATTGAGGAAGTGATTTGGCTTACATGATGTTGTCAACTTGTTGTCAAGTTCATTTTGATTTTTTTTTTAATATATTAGCAGTTTTCAGTCAGGATGAGATGCTTTACCAACACCACAACATCACACAGTTCATTGCTAACATTTGATACATTTACAAATAGATGTTTTGTTGTTTTCCCATGATGTCACTTTCTGGAGATGTCATTAGACTGGATTTGTTTGTTAATTTTGTTAAGGTTTTAACAAACGACTAACATGGCAAGCGACATTGAGGGCACAGAAGAAAATCTATACTATTAATTGTTGATTAAAAGATATTCTCAAAAAACGAAAACCCTGCAATATTTACTTGTTTTTCCTTTTCACCCCATGGGAAAAGAATCTGTTTATGAATTCTGAAAATGTAATATTTAACCCAATATACTAGGACATACAGGTGAAACTAAAAAAAAATTGAATATCGTGCAAAAGTTTGTGTATTTCAGTAATTCAAATTAAAAGGTGAAACTAATATATTTAGTATACATATGCACGATTATAGCTACTTTTCAGAGGGCCGACATTTCTGTATTTTTAAATCCTTTTTTTTATTGATATCATGTAATATTCAAATTTTCTGAGATTTTGAATTTGGGGTTTTCATAAGCCATGATAACTTTTGCACGATATTCGAATGTTTCGAGTTTCACCTGTATATTACAGGGTCATGAAAAGGTAGGCCTACTACTACAGTATGGATGACCCACATAAGTCTTTCTAAGTGCTCAAACAGTGTGTGTGAGTGTTTATATACCTGACAGTTCATACATAACAACCACAACACATTACTCTTGTAGATTTAATACCCCCAAAACAGCTTCAATACCTTGTAACACATTAAACCACGTACTTTACAACTAAAGGCGAGCTTATGCCTTTATTGGCAGTATTATTGACAGATAATCGACTTCTGGAAGACCACACCTACCTGGAAAGCCACCCGACACTGGCGGGTGAGCGGGTCACCCACGTGGGGTCAGGCTGTAGCCTTTACTCTCGCGTCGCGCCGCTTGACTTTACATGGCAAACACACCTGGCGCGCGGGGGGTCACGGACAGACGGGCGTTACGGTCGGTAGCCACACTCACAGCCCCCGCTGTGCGTGTCCGTGGAGGGAGATGATGATGATGAATGAAGAAGAGTGGAGGTGGAGGAAGAAGAAAAAAAGAGCAGGCTGATGCAAATGCCAACAAGCCGAACACTTTCACCGTGTTTCCAGACTGCACTCGGCGCCCCTCTTCATTAATATGTAATCCACGAGCTCTCTCGTATGAAAATCCAACTCAAAAGCACGCGCACAAATACGCAAAAACGCCGGCAAAAAATATGAAAATACAAGAAGCTTTCATAGGCAGTGAAGCAAAATGGCGACTTTAATACGAAGGAGGAGTAAAAAAAAAAAAAAAAAAACCTCGCGCTGTTGCTAAAGGAGGCACGGGGATATGTTTAGTGCAGTATAATCGAGGTTGGAAGAAGTGAACGCGACGGAAAGAAAAGCGGAGGGGAAGAAGAAGGCACAGCGTCGCGCAGTTTCGCCGCAGCCCCGCGATTCCTCTCCTTACCTCGGGATTATTCCGTGTATTTGTTTGATAGGGATATTATCTCCGCGACCGTGTACAGTAACAGTAGGCTATGGGTGCTGGGTCACGCGCGTATCCGCCGCCGCTGCTGCCTTTGACAGTTGTGACTACAGTCGGCAGGCAACTTGCAAACTCTCGCGTTATTATTTATGATCACTCAATTTTGATATCAGGCCAATCATTTTGGTATTTCTGCATAATAAAGCCCCTGCCTGAATGGAAGCGTTTGATGCGGCTCGACGTCATGCCGCTCAGTTATGACGAAAAGGCTCCGGCTACAATGTAGCTTTATATCGCACACATCATTTGATAATGGTCTAAACATTATGACGTAGTCGGTGCGATTCTGAAAATATGACGTAGTTTTTAAGGAAATAATATGAGAATATTCATAACGTTACGTCGTCTTCTTTGGATAACATATTCTTTTTTTTTAATTTTCCCATAGTGTTCCCAAATTATATTCTTAACCAGTAATTATCTGGAATTTTGCTGTCCAAAAGACAAAAATAGCCTAAACAATCTTAGAATGTTCTTATGACGTCGTATCTCTAAAAAATATTACGTTATATTTTGTTTCTGTAGGCTACTTGCCAAAATAAAACATAGCCTATATAATTTGTGTCTACACAGTCATTAAATGGAACTTTTGCATTGACAATTGTAATATATTTTTTTTTTTATTAAAAATACGACTTTTCTCAAATTCTTTTAGTTTACATAGGCTACTCAAATTATTAATATTTATATTATATTTTCTAAATAATCAGAAACTGGGGTCTCAGTTTCCACGTCACGGGCTCTTTAAAATGTCTTAATAGAGACTTTGACCCATCTTTTTTTCCTCTTCACACTATGACGTAATGTAACTAACTACTATGACTTCGTCCACCAGGAGGGGGAGGCAAATTACTGCTTTTCTGAGGCTGTTGTTGAGATTCCCACACAATTATTATTTATACTGGCTGCAAATTGAATATTTGTCCAAATGTAACCTCAACCCCTCGAAAAAAGAAAAAACACCTGAAAATCTTAATTAGGCAGACAAGCTCTTGGATTGCATGATAACATGCACTGTTTACTTATCGTATCTGTTTTACAGAATTAGTTAATACATTCTAATTTACCAAAAGAGGTTTTCCATCATTACCTTCTTCTTTTACTTCTCTCATATACACTGTAAAAAAAGATATGCTCAATAAGGTATGACAACGTATGTTTTACATTGCTTAAACTCATCAAAATAATCAAAATAGTTTTTTAAGTCAGTTTAATGCAATTTAAGTTGAAATGACTTAGTTGATTGTACTTAAAAAAGTAATGCCGCAACTTTTTTTTTACAGTCTACGTTTCATTCTCATAAAAGTGTCCACTAGTTAGCGGTATAGTGCAGGATTATTTGACAGTATATGAGTTTATGACAGATGATAACAGGCGATGAGCACTTAACACGTCTGTGGGCTGGACAGGCCTGTCCCTCAAACCATCAATCACATGACTTTAATAATGCACATATAAATCCTGTAGGCTTTTGTATGTTATTAATACATCAGTCATTTCAGCACAATTCACCATTATAGCAGTCCAGAGATAGCTACAGGAAATCATATGTGACGGTTCAGCAAAGCCTTGAATTAAATCCACCGGAGGCCATAAAAAGCACATGAACCCGGTGTTAGCGACTGGTACTCTGAAATTACAAACATGGTTACAAAGTGCTCTTACATAATGGAAAGTTCATCTCATTTGGACACATTCCCATAACCCTGTGGTTATACTGTATGTTAGTCCAGCTGTATTGTAGGCCATGAAATGAAGTAAAGCAAGCTGTGTGAAAAACTGCTCCAGCGCTGATTAACTCACCATTGAAATCCAAGAATAACAGAAGACATGGAGAGAGATGTCTTTCTGCTGCTGAGATTTGCTATTTTTGTTTGATGAAGAGCTATTAGTTCAAGGGAGAGCCGTTTCCGTTGGGTTTGCATAGAGACTGTGATTCATCAATATCAGTTTACTTTCCAGGGGTCTTCATCTGGGATCCTCAGGGGGTCCACCATTTATGGCTTGATCATAAGCTACTTTTTGTGTGAAAAAAGTCAACAGAAATACAATATTAAATAATATTTTTGACCAAGGCAAAAGTTTTGAAGTGAAAGTCATGCTGAATGTTGCACTCTAAAAAATGTTGGGTTATGTTTTAACCCAATTTTGGGTAAAATATGGACAAATCCAAACATTGGGTTAAAAATGTCATTTAAAAATATAACCCAACGACTGGGGTTGTCCCTATTTGACCCAAATTTGGGTTGAAACAACCCAGCATTTTTTAGAGTGTGCCCCTCCCACACTGAAATACATGTATGTAATTGTAGTATTATGTCTAATATATATTTTTTTTAAATAAATAAAAGGTAAAAGTGTGACTCTTTAAATTACATCAATAATGAATATTTGAATGACTTTGAAATGTAAACATTTTGAAAATGCATTAATATATATACTCATATATATAGCACTCAATTAATACAGTGCAATGTAACTAACTTCACGAAGAAGTACTTTACAAGGACCACTCAGTTATTTAGCTTATTTTAATACACATAATTATTATTTATTTTATTTAAATGTTTTAATATGTAATATTTGTATTTATTTTAAGTTTTATTAAATGTTTTATTAATTAAATATTAAGAGTAATATAAAAAGTTAATATTATTAATAAGTTTACATATTTATATTCACTTTTGATATCAAAATGTTTTTAATGTATTCATTATTTTAAATGTATTATTTAAAATGTATTTTACTTATAAATCATAATTGTGAAACTAAATATATACACTGTGTTACAATCCCCACTTCTCTCTTTCTCTTTATCTCCATCATAATGCAGCTGAAGTTAATGGTTATGGTTGAATGCGGATTGACAGAGCATAAATCTGCGGATATATAGACTTGTGTGTTGCTGATAAAGCAGAATAGTGTCATAGATCTTGAACACCATTAAGCAGATTTCTCAACACTTACTGGTCAGTTTACCATCAGGTGTTCACTTACCTTTGAGTCACGGCCCAGTGGGAAAGAGATTCACGAGAAGACATCATTAAGGTTGAGTAGTGTGTGTGTGTGTGTGTGTGTGTGTGTGTTGTGTGTGTGTGTGTGTGTGTGTGTGTGTGTGTGTGTGTGTGGTGTGTGTGTGTGTGTGTGTGTGTGGTTTACTGCGATGATCGATCACACAGATCTTTCATCTTAAATAGATGGAGTGTGTAACATGTGTTCTGTAGAGCACAACATGCCCAGAACCCAGGGGAGAGTGCAGTCATATATCACAATAGCGGAGCAGTTCAGGGATCTCAAATAAATGCTGCTGTCACAAGCTCACTGACAGAGATACATATGCGTCCACGCTGCGCCTGACTAGTTCTGAATTTGCCCCGTCACAGACGGTGTTGTGAATAATGAAAGAGAACATACAAGGAAAGCCTTGCTAAAATAGCACAGAGCATTTGTACGTAGACCCTGCTGATCCAGGGGGTTTGTCTGCTGGTTTTATTGAGGATTTGGATGGTGCTGACCAGCTAAACCACCAGCACACAAGCGTGGCCAAGCTGGGACACCATATAGACCAGCTTAAACCTGCTAAAAGCTGGTTCAAACATGTAGAAGATCATGCCTTTTTGAAGTAGCCTATCATTAATTGTTATTTTAAGACATACATAGATTTATGCTGCTCTCTTTTCACTTCCAGGAAGATTTAAGGTGTATTTAATGAGCAGAAAAGAAGAGAAACGTGTTACTACGTTTTCCTTTATAGTTGCATCACAAGTCATTCAACTGAAACTTTTCTTAAAAATGGTATAAAAGTGAACATGAAAACAAAGAGTACATTTCTAAGAACCTGTTTTAATGTTCATAAGATTTTTTCGGTCACACTTTATATTAGGTGTCTTTAAGTAGTATGCACTTAATAAAAAAATAATAATAATTCGGTACCAATGTACTTCTTGTGTTGATGTTGTATTGACATACCACTCGTTACAACCGAGGTATGCAGCAAAGCATTTGTGAAGCCACAACACGCACAACCTTGAGGCGGATGGGCTACAGCAGCAGAAGACCCCACCGGGTACCACTCATCTCCACTACAAATAGGAAAAAGAGGCTACAATTTGCAAGAGCTCACCACAATTGGACAGTTGAAGACTGGAAAAATGTTGCCTGGTCTGATGAGTCTCGATTTCTGTTGAACAT
Organism: Chrosomus eos; assembly: GCA_036326025.1. Classification (NCBI taxonomy): domain Eukaryota; kingdom Metazoa; phylum Chordata; class Actinopteri; order Cypriniformes; family Leuciscidae; genus Chrosomus; species Chrosomus eos. The sequence continues at coordinate 29,263,838 of CM070837.1, forward strand.
TCAGATGGTAGAGTCAGAATTTGGCGTAAACAGAATGAGAACATGGATCCATCATGCCTTGTTAACACTGTGCAGGCTGGTGGTGGTGGTGTAATGGTGTGGGGGATGTTTTCTTGGCACACTTTAAATGGTAAATGGACTGCATTTACAGTATATAGCGCTTTCACAGACCCAATGGCCACCAAAGCACTTTACATTTTGCCTCACATTCACCCATTCACTCACTCATTCATACACCGACGGCAGTGTCAGCCATGCAAGGCGCCACCCAGCTCGTCAGGAGCATCTGGGGTTAGATGTCTTGCTCATGGACACCTCGTCACTTGGTCAGGTGGAACCGGGGATTGAACCACCTTCTGGTTTGTAGAAAATCTACGGGAGCTTCGTGCCCTGATGTGCATCCCACAAATCTCCATCAACTGCAAGATGCTTTCCTATCAATATGGGCCAACGTTTCTAAAGAATGCTTTCAGCACCTTGTTGAATCAATGCCACATAGAATTAAGGCAGTTCTGAAGGCGAAAGGGGGTCAAACACAGTGTTCGTATGGTGTTCCTAATAATCCTTTAGGTGAGTGTAGATGTAATTACAGAATTAATTAATTACATTGAAGGTATTTTTCAAATATAAGTATGTAAAAACATGTGTACACAATAAGTGCATTGTCTCAAATGATTAATTTAAATGTTAGTGCATTGTATAGTTAAATATGTTGTAGTATAAATATTAAAAAGTGGGACCCATTTTTCATTTTGATTTCACTTTATTTTTCAGTACGTGCACTTACATTACAGTGTACTTGCCTAAGAAAGTAATATGATGTAACTATGGGTTAATGTTAGTTTTAGGGGTAGGTTCCGGGTTAGTACCTTTATTACACATATTGCAATAACTATATAAAGTACATAGTATGTACATGGGGAACAGGACTGTAAAATAAAGTGCTTTTCATTTTCTTGTGATTGGTCCTGATAATCACACGACACCGTGCTGGTGCTCACGTGCACTCTCATCATTCATTCGGACATGACTTGAAGGCTATACACAACGTACTGCTGCATTTCTAAAGCAAAATATTTTCAGGTGGCAGATTTGCTGCTGGTTCTAGGAATGAGACAAAGTACCCTCTGGACAGTGTCCCACGGCACAAACTGCCCTCTGTACTGTCAGCATTTGATTGGTTAAGCCATGTGGCAGCCAATGAGGCATAACCCCCGAGCTCCAGCGCTGTCAGATACTGTCACATAATGTCACGGGCTGCTTATAATGTGCACATTTGTGTGTGTCTGTGTTCCAAACGCACAGATAATTATGCGGCTGCGATACTCCATGTTGTGTGGTAATTGCCTCTCAAGGTGGCGGTGGAGATCGACCGCTCTTTAATTATCTGTTTGTGTGACAGCTGCTTCCACAAGTGACACTCAGAGACACAAAGGTGCGTGCCAGACACACTTGTCTGTTCTCTGTCGCAGAACTGCTCAGTCACTCAGGACTTCGGCCTGACAATATTCCCTGCAGGGGAAAAGGGAACAGGTGGTGAAAAAGAGATAATAGGTGGAGAAATGACCTAAGAAGTTTGTATTGTGGTTTAGTGTTTATGTTAAGTGGATGGCAAACGTGAGAATTCAATGTCCTCTGATGCCATAAGACAGCTTTTAAGTCTAGAACATTCTAAACTTATGCATAGACACAAGAATTTCTTTGGATTCATAAACCTGAAGTCCCTCTCACTGAAAGAAAAGACATCCTTCATTGGTTCTTAAATTTATCACCAAAGAGGTAAATTTGAATGTGTGAAGATTGAAAGTTATTCTATGGCTGTAAGTCTACAGATTCATGATTTATTAATGTCGAAATTCAGAAATCAAGTAATTAAATAAATGAAAACATGCCAAATCAATCACTATAGGCCACTGGGATTTCTTCTGATGGCCCAAGGATCAATCCAGGCCATGTGATCTGCTTTATTTCATGAATGTTTGAGTCTGTCTGTATCACAAAATGCATTTTGTAAAATGAAATATTCACTATACATTGTGAATGTAATATTTGATTTCAGACATGAATACCAAAAGGAATGTACCAAAATATTTTTCAAAAGAAATAGGCATTTTGTGATATACATACAGATCTTTTTATCAACGAAATTAGTTTCCCCTTAAAAGAGACAAACAGTAAACTCAGAATTCAAGTGAAAAAGTCTGAATTTCGAGATATAGGCTATACTCAAATTGCAAAAGGTCAGACTGGAAAGTTATAAACTCAGAATTCCAAAAAAAAGTCTGATTTGCAAAATGTTAACTGAAATTTTTGAGAAATAAAGTCAAAATAGCAAGAAACTGTCAGAAATGTGTTTTTTAAACTCACAATTCTGAGAAAGTCTGAATTGTATACGATATAAGTTAACAATTCTGACTTTAAAGGTAGGGTAGGCAATTTTGACAGGCTAGCAATAGCATGCTAGCTTTGAAAGCATGAGATCCACCCTTCCTTCAGAGCGTCTCCAAAGCCACGCCTCCTCTAAAGCGCATGAACATGTACAGCAGAGTTTGCAAAGTGTCACGAGAGACGGTGTTAAATTACCTCATGTCTCAAAGCACATAACATTACAATAACAATGACATAAACAACTTACAGAGCTCTTACTTGAACCACCCAACTGCTGCAAATTAATTTCGCCGTTGATAGGCTTGACATAGAAACGTAAAAATCAGGACGTGAACAGCTCTGGGTAGAATGTCATGCATTGCCATTTTGTATCTAGTTATGACATGGCGTGAACGCAACATATGGCTCACTGTTTTGGTTCAGGAGGAACAACGAAAACTACCAGAAAAATTGCCTACCCTACCATTAACTCAAAAGATGTTTCTCAAAATTGTGACAAATAAAGTTGTAATTAACAATCAACATAGAAGGCTAATTCTGCAGGATATGGATAAGTTTGCTAACAAACTGATACATAAGGATTGTGTCCAATTCGTCAAGTACTTGTGTCCTTAGCAACTTCACATTTGAGGTATGAATATGTGTAATTTATTCTAAAAACCCATTGAAAACTCATAAGGGAACTATGGCTTGAAAATGGAAATTTTGTTACGTGTTTTAGCTTACAAACCGAACAGCTCTTTTGAGTATTGAATGCATTTCGAGAGGCTTTAGAAGTGGTTTCAAAACATGAAAATGAGAAGGGGAGAAATAATGGATGTGGGCCAGATGCACACAGTGGGAAATAAACGGTGATTAAAGGAATGTGGAGGAGTTTCAGGAAGATCATAAAGAATGGCTGTCTTTCAAAACCTAGTGGGCTGCTTAACTAAACAGTGTTTTTGGGCATCATAGCCAGGTTTCAAAGCTAGTGGGCTAAGCAGTTAGCTTGCTAAGCTAGACTAACTGAAACACAAAAGAAGGGGAGTGTTTAATATGCCCTTACGTAGCATCAGTTAATTTTTATTATATGTGATATATACTATGTCCTGCTTAGAACAGTGTCACTGCAAAAAAAATATTTTCACATGTAGATGTAGCCAAGTGTAGCCTACTCTGGCTGATTTAGTCAGGATAAATAATTCATTTGAGTTGTATTAATTTAAACCACCAAGGCAGCTCACTTGGTTTTGAGAGGGTGAAAAAGACAAAAGTTGGCAACAAGAAAGACAATAGGTTTGAAATATAGTTAAGCTAAAAGAAATATTTTCACCCATGTATGTGTACTTTTTGACTGTGGGCCTGCTGAAGTGAATCAGCTTCCTGTAGTGTGACCAGGAGAAGCTTGAGGTATTCAGACACACGGCTCAGAGGACCCTCATGAATAAAATAGCATGCCGACTAACTCCCCTCCATCTCAGTCTGCGCTGCACTGGTGCGGAGAGATTCTGCTCAGCAGAAGCGGACAGGAACACCTGTGGATGTGTGAGAGAGAGAGATGGAAAACCGGTGCACTGCAGGACTTCTCTGAAAATCTCTGATGGTGAAGATCAACTTTTTCTGTTTTGGTGCATGTAGTGTTATAATAAGTTGTATTAAATCAAAGCATTCGTCAAAACAGAAAACAGTGCTATAATATGGGGCATTAGCAGTGTTTCATTTGTTAACATAGCAATGTTTTTGACCAAATGCATGAATCGTTCTCACTTTCAAGCACAGAATTTTTTTTTCTGAAATAACTATTTTAATTAATTATGACTATTTAACTATTATGAAGTGAGTGACAAACAAACAAACAAAATGAACAAACGATAACGAATAAATTAAATGTCTTGTTACTGAAAAAGAATTTGAGTGAATGATTCAATGATTCACTCAAATTTAAGGACTAATTGTCCTTAATGGTTTCCTCAAAAATATTAAGCAGCACAACTGTTTTTATCATTTATTACATGAAAATTTTCTTGAGCAGAAAATCTGCATATTAGAGTGATTTCTGAAGGATCATGTGACATTGATAATACTGTGCCATTACTGGAATAAATTACATTTTAAAATATATTAAATAGAAGAATGTAATATTTGTTATTTAGTTAATCATGTCGTTATGTTCTATGACATCAAACAAAGGATAACTCAGACCAGGACAAAACAGGGAAAGATGAAACCTGACATTTACACCCTTTCCCAGTAGGCGCATCTTGGGACCATAAACAAAAACATCACCAAAGGGGAGGGGAGAGGGTTACTAAAAACTCTGGGAGGGAAGGAGGGCTAAAGAGTAACACAAGTCCATAGGGGTGCAAGGAGAAAAGTCCAAGGAGACTCTGAATGTACGCTATGGCTCTTCCTGATGATGCCGAAGGAATGGCTGCCCACAGCTGAGCTCTGGGTGGTGATGAGCAGAGCGAAGCCGGGAAAAGGGCAACAGAGTCAGAGTCAGGGAGGCTGGAGAACCAGGCGAAGCCAGAGGGACAGGGTGATGACTTCCAAAGCAACACCAGTGGAAGCGAGGACAACAGAGCCGCCAAAGAGATGGAGGAGCCTTGTGGAGCTGCAGGACTAGAGGAACCAGGCGTAGCCACAGGCCCGGGAGTCCGAGATGGAGCCAAGAGGACGATGGACCAAGGTGGTGATGGAGGGACCATAGGAATGACCACCCATGGTGGAGCCGAGGGAACAAGGAGCAGTGGTTGAGGAGACAAAGAAGCTTGGCTGCTGGTCGGTACCAGTGGAGACAAAAGAGCTTCACTTTTGGACGGGACCAGCGGAAACAAAGGAGCTTGGCTGCTGGGTGGGACTAGCAGAGATGAAGGAGCCTGGCTATAGTGCAGGACCAACAGAGACAAAGGAGCTTTGCTGCTGGGTGGGAGGGCCAGGGAACAGGTTGGGAATAGAGATTATCCAACCAGTCAGGACCGGCGAAGGGTGATGGAGTTTGAGGGTGGGCAGAAGGGAGGTGACAGGCTCTGGGTCCTCCAAGTCAATGAGCCATTTGTCAACCTCTGGCTCTGGGTGACCATGAAGTGGGTACCAGGCAACGGGCTCTGTCTCTGGGATGGGCATTGCGGCTGGCTCTGGCTCCATATTTGGCACTGGCTCAGGCTTTGGGTCCATGGTGGTTGTAGGCTCTAGCACTAGGTCAGTGGCGGGCATGGGCTCTGTTTCTGGGTCCGTGACGGGGATGGCGAAGAGATGGATGGGCTCTGAAAGACAAGTAGGGACTGGTTTGGGTGCTGTAGGGTTGGAACCCTCCTCTCTCTCACATAAGGTGAAGGGGGATCCACATTGAAAAAGCACTCATTTCACATACTTACAAAGCTCCCCTCGAGGACCATCTCCAGGCAGGCGAGTTTTCGTCTAGGCATTGAGTCCTGCCCGGAAAAACATGGAGGCTGTTTCGTCAGGGGAACGAATGAGTTTGCCAGATCTAAGAAACTCTGAGCGTGGTCCTTGAGGAAGCGATGCCCCTGTGAGAGACGGAGGATCCACCTGCTGCTAGATCCATCAAATTTCCAGTGGCAAACCGCTCACCCACACGACACCACATGCTGTCTGCCATCTGCCCTGTACAGTGAAAACCGGGATTCATCCGTGAAGTGAACACCTCTCCAAAGTGCCAGACGCCATCGAATGTGAGCATTTGCCCACTCAAGCCGGTTACGACGACGAACTGCAGTCAGGTCGAGACCCCGATGAGGACGACGAGCATGCAGATGAGCTTCCCTGAGACGCTTTCTGACAGTTTATGCAGGAATTATTTGGTTATGTAAACTGATTGTTGCAGCAGCTGTCTCGATGCCTGGTCTCAGACGATCTGTGAAGATGCTGGATGTGGAGGTCCTGGGCTGGTGTGGTTACACGGGGTCTGGGGTTGTGAGGCCGGTTGGATGTACTGCCAAATTCTCTGAAACGCCTTTGGAGACGGCTTACGGTAGAGAAATGAACATTTAATTCATGGGCAACAGCTCTGGTAGACATTCCTGCAGTCAGCATGCCAATTGCACGCTCCCTCAAAACTTGCGACATCTGTGGCATTGTGCTGCCTGTGTGATAAAACACATTTTAGAGTGCCCTTTTATTGGAGAAAGAGCTCACTAACACAGATTTAAACAGATTTGTGACAAATATTTGAGAAAAATAGGCCTTTTGTGTACATAGAAAAAGTCTTAGATCTATGTGTTCAGCTCTGAAAAATGGGGGCAAAAACAAAAGTGTTGGGTTTATAATTTTGTTCAGTGTATTTGCAACAGTCAATTTTATTTACAAAAGACCAAAACAAAAAACACACTGGAGACCATGAAAGAGCAGGAGATAAAGCATCCCAACATAATACAGATGAGAACCAACCATAAGCTGAAACAAATGGGGATTAAAGCACTTGAGGCCAAATCAAAAACCATGACAACAAACAAAGGAAAACTCAAACAAAGACAAAACTGGGAAAACACAGATGAAATCAGACAATTAATGATTTGATCGAAGAAAGGTAGCCTTGGTGAGCATAAGAGACTTCAAAAACATGTTTTTAAATTTTGAACAGTAGTATACATTTATATTAAAAATGTATATTTAGATTGCATATTTATTTTAAAATATATTTAACACAGTTAACGTTGCATTTTGATGACCATATTATAATTGTTTCAATCATTTGTGAAAGAGAAAATTTCCATGAAAAATCTTTATTTTTTAAAACTTTATTCCAAAACACACATACATCTGTGTTTGCCACACCATGTCTTGTATAATCATGTTGGTAGCAGGTCATTACATAACCAATGTTCATTTCCCTCATTTTTGCATAACAAGATTGAAAAGAAACCCATTGCTTGTCTGGAGAGAAAAAATGCTTGCATGTCAGGATGCAGGAATCAGCAAAACACTCTGGAGAACCATCTTTTATTATGCCTTTTATTATGCATCTTTTATAAATTTCAGAGAGAATTCTGGCCTGTCAGTCCCACATAAACACTTTTAACCCGGATGGACTGAACTGGTTTGTGTCAACTGGCCAGATTTCTGTCAGCTTTGAGTATATTGTGAAAAAGCACTGAACAATGATGGGTGTCATGAGCATCAGATAATCACTCTGTTTCCAACTGCTTTGTGTAAAATGAGATTTTACTGTAACACAGCCCTGTTCTCTAAACACAGACAAACATTCGAGCCTCCTAAACAAACATGCTACTGCATCACAGTGAAGTTCAGTGGAGCATTCAGGATTTTGCCGAACTAATGGCAAAATCACAAAATGGAAAGAATTACGGTATATTCTCTCCAAAAAAGATCATTTATCATACCAGAGGATATATAGAAAATACTTAACATGCCTTCTTGCGTTCTTGATGAGAACACACCTCATTACTCAAAAGGCTAGTTCACACAGCCAGCTACATTTCAATCATTTAAAGTTGACTTTTGGATTTAGTATGTTGGAAACACAACTGCCATGTTCATACTGAACCAACAAACACCAACATGGTTAAATACCCAGATGACCAACAACTATTTGGTGTCCTCTTCAATCTACTGCTCTGTCATTACAATAGTTCACCTGAAAAAAAAAAAAACTTAATATACTTGCAGAGTTACGAATTGCTACATTTTGGAAAGAGACACCAAATTGAGCTAGAATCTAGAAGCATTTGATTGCGTAGAGTATGTTGCAGACCTAAAGATTCTGATGGTAAGGTAGCTACTCTAAAAACAGGTCTAGCCATGCAGACATGTGGCAGCAGCACCTTACATTATTGCTTTGTAAAGGAGGACAACTGGAACTTCTACGAGTGAATGATCTAAACACATACTGTAACTCCTAGAGTAAAGGTATATTCATATTTGGATTCTAAATATATTAGGAGAAAACCCGAACATCTACATTGTGTGCAAGATTTCAACATGACACTGAAATCAAAAATATAACTTAGTGCATTCATGAAGGTAAGAGCAGGAACAACATAGAAAGCAATAGAACATCAAAAATATGGTGGTTGGTTTTTAAGTGTGCACATCTGATATATTTAACATTCAATGTTCATTTTTAAACAAATTGTCATTAATATCCAGTTTCAGATCATGTAGTCATTGTTTTTGTCAGCGTGAACGACGTCCTTTAGTCTGTTGTGTAGAAGTCAGGAATGGTGAAATGTTGGATAATCAAACTTCATGCCCTATTCTACATCTAATTCTCTTTCTTACATCTGCAAATGGAATGATACAATCTATTGTGAGAGGTAGGAGGAGGAATCGTCTGTTGTTCCCACACAGGATTTATTCAGCACTGCATCTACATCGTCCATTCTGAGCAATTATGCTGGGTCAAAAGAGCAGGGCTATCAGACATTTGAACACTTTAAACCTCAGGGAATCAAGAGGTGTTGCTCCCTCAACATGATCTGAGATTTTGATCTGAGATCAACTTCTTGAGAGGTCTTGATACAATCCACGTCCTTACTCTTGTCTGAAAGAGCTCTGCTTGGCTGTCTAGGTTTTGTAGAGATGAGGTGAGACTTGAATCTTATCACTATATTACAGTTTTAGAGTCGACTTTGTCCTTTTGAGTCTTTGAAACCCCATCCAGTTTTGCATAAAAAGACGGTCCTGTCTGTTAAATTGGTGTGGAGTTAACAGTGTCCTCTACAGCTTCACCGCCAGGCAGATTCTCTCTCTCTCTCTCACTCTCTCTGACTGTCTGTCTGTAGCAGGAACAAGGCCTCTTGTATCCGCCGGGAAGACGAGAGAGCTGCCAAAAGGATAGTGAGCTAAGAAATGTTGCCGAAGGAAGCTGTAAAGAGAGAGAAAAGAGACCGGAGAATGAAAAAGAGCATAAATTATTCATGTGATTGCAGGAAATAACATGTAGAAAAGGGATGTGCATCACAGAACCCTGTTGTTAGACGTTTTCTCACTATCTCAAATTTTACCTTCTCATCTATACGATCCCTCTAGACCTCCATGTTCTCCCGACTAATGTGCATTTTATCGGAGAAATTCAAAGCCTTAAAAATATCCCTATATATAACCATGTATCATGTGCACATTTCAGCTGTGAAGGCTGTTATTAAAGTACACTCTTAAAAATAAAATGGCAATTGAAGAACCTTTCAGTGAATAGTTCTCAAAAGAGCAATTGTTTAATGTGAAGAACATCAATCTAAAGAACCTTTTTCGATATAAAGAACCTTTTTTGCTATGGAAAGACTTTATGGATTTTAAAGGTTCTTCATGGAATCATTGATGCCAATAAAGAACCTTTAATTTAAGATAACTTTATTTGTCCACAATCCCAAGGGAGCATGTATAAGAGTTTCATTTAATACCAGAAAGTAGAGAAACAAAATGTCAAATCTAATGAAAAAAAAAAAAAAAAACTACTTTAACTAATATCTGTGTGTGCAACATTTTAGGCTATTTACAGTCTCTCCAAAGTCTCCTTATAGGGATAGTTCACCCAAAAATGAAAACACTTTTATCATTTACTCACCCAGATGTCTTCCTAACCTGTATGACGTTCTTTCTTCTGTGGAACATAAAAGATGTTTTAAAGAATTTTGATACAATTGAGGTCAATGGTAACCAAAACCGCTTGGTTACCAACATTCTTCAAAATATCTCATTTATGTTTCACTGAAAAAGAAAGAAAGCCAAACAGGTTTGTAAAGATATGAGGGATCACTTGGCAGGCAGCCATTTTATATGTAGACAATAGGCCATACAAAAAATAGTGATGGGAGAAACTGAGCTTTTTGAAACTCTGAATCAATTGAACCAATAGGTCTGTAGCGTTTAAGACAAACCGCTTAAGAGTGGTTAAGCATACCTCAGGTCTTTAGTGACCCGGGAAGTCATTCACTACCCTCCTCCTCATTCATTTTCTAAAGTTAGACATCAACCTTCTTAGTATTCCTTAATCAATTCATTATAAACAATATAACAAGAAAAAAAGTGGCAATGTCTGATACACAATGATAAAGTGACGTTTCAATCATAGTTACTAAGGCAGAAAACAAAAGAATAGGAAGAATCATCAGCAAAGCTTGAAATGACTCAGTGATTTACGGCAGAGCAAGTACTGAACCAATCAAATATAAGTGTCAATGTCACATCATGCTGGATCTGATGAAGAAGCTGTCAGTGATCAAAATATTGATTTTGAAGAAGTTGAAAAAGATAGTTTTGAGAATATGTTTCAGATGGCAAATATGAGCCAGATGCTGAATTTACTGGGAAAATTAACAAATATGTTTTATTTTATCTCTGTAATTATTACTCTAATATCAGGAGGTTCATTATCGTGACAGTAGAGATCCAGGTTGAGTTAGATATATATCTGTGTCACTAAAGACCCGAAATGTAATAATGATTGGCGAAACCTTCATGCATTTAAGGGTTAAGGGTTTACCTTGAGATAAACAGCGTCTAGTGTCAAACCACTGAAATTTCGATGACTTCAATCCTCTGAAATTGTGTGACTTGGCCAGTTTGATTCCAATAGTTGATGGCCGAATCAAAACAAAATATTTACAAACGATTCAAAGTTTAATTTAATCAGCAGTTTCCAGCTGAAATGAACACTAGTGAAAGTAAAACACCAGCAACTTTTAGTGCAAGATACATTTTGACGTTTGCATCACATAACCAGCTCCCTAAGGTTCTTCTAATGTAGTAAACTCACCAAGTACAGCATTGCACTTACTACATTAGAAGACAGGCCGCCATTCGTCTCATTAGATTTTTAAAAAGAGAGCAAAAAACTGGTATGGATTTGCACAAATATTGTTCAAATTGTAATTTGACTAGTGTGTACTTTTTCGAGAAAAAAAAAAACTAACAAAAAAATGCTTCAGAAACCCAAAATTCACAGAAAATTGTGCAGCAAGCCATCATTCATACTGGAAGTGAGACAGACCGGCCAGATGTTGTTCGAGTGGAGGTTGTCTAACAGTAGCAATTACCATAATTCTCAAGAACATCATGGTTTTGCTATATTTCTTATCTGTCACCAGCAGAGAGTGTTATCAGAGAAAAAATGCAGGAAGGATCTTTTCATCAAGGGCAGAAACAAAAAGGACTAGACAAAATGAGATCACATCAGAATACATTACAACTGTAGCAGCTGACAGGAAACACGGCATGATTTATTTCTTTATTTTATTTTTTTGGAATGCAATCAGTTTGTAGGGATTGTAAAAAAAGCTGATTGCAATTTAGAGATGCGTTTCTTCCGGGGCCTGGGCAATCAATGATAGTCTTGTTCAATCTGACGAGAAATAACGTATGAAAATGAAAGTTATAAAAAAATATAAAAGTATGATGGAACGACCAATTCAAGTCACCGAACAATGGACAATCAGAGACAAACGCACTTGAGGAAAGGAACAGGTGGAATGGCTTGTGCTGCTATGACATCAAATGACACAGTGCCAAAGCTGCTGAAAGTCAGAATGATTGGTGAATGTGTGTTGGTGAATGTGTGTTATCTGCAGCACTGTCTCTGATGAAGACACCTGCTTACCGATGTCCGTCTAATAACATTTACAATGGAAAGAGAGAGAGCAGAGAGAAGAGCGGAGAAGGGGAGGAGTTAAAGGATTAGTTCACTTTTGAAAAAACTTTTGCTGATAATTTACTCACCCCATGTCATCCAAGATGTCCATGTCTTTCTTTCTTCAGTCGAAAAGAAATTAAGGTTTTTGATGAAAACATTCCAGGATTTTTCAATGGGACCCAAACGGTTCAAGGTCCAAATGACAGTTTCAGTGCAGCTTCAAAGGGCTTTAAACGACACCAGACGATGAATAAGGGTCACGAACAAACGTCACGAACGTGCATCACAGAACAGTGCAAGGCGAGCATTTGTGCTTATAAAACTTATACTTTTTTATTTATTTTTAAATGACCGATCGTTTCGCTAGATAATCCACTTATTCATCGTCTGGTGTCGTTCAAAGCCCTTTGAAGCTGCACGAAACTGTCATTTGGACCTTGAACCGTTTTGGTCCATGAAAAATCTGGAATGTTTTCAATCAAAAACCTTAATTTCTTTTCGACTGAAGAAAGAAAGACATGGACATCTTGGATGACATGGGGTGAGTAAATTATCAGCAAAAGTTTTTTTAAAAGTGAACTAATCCTTTAACTACTTCCAAACAACCCGATTTCAGTAGAAAAGTCGTTTTTCCAGTTGCATGTGAATAATTGCAAGTAATAAAAGCTATTTAAATGTCTTAATTTAACTAAGGCTTATTATTACTCAGTACTTAAATGTACAATAACAATAAAACAAAATGTAACCTTATATATTCTATTTAAATTATATATCATGTTTATATTTTTTATATATTTAAATGCTGTGCTGTAGAAAGAGTCATTTTGAAATAACACAGGGTCGTCATAAATAATAATAGAGTTTTGTTTTTGTCTGAATGTTTAAAAGAAAGAAAGAAACAAGCTGAAAACGTGGATAGAGAAGCTTAGCAGATGTTGGGAAGAGCCTCAGGATGCTCTCCTGATGGAAACAGGCATATGGAAGAGACAAGCGAGCGGATGTCTCAGGGGGTTTGTGTGGGTCGCTCTCTTCCCGGGACTTCGGCAGGTTCACAGCGTTTGCTACATCAACATTTAATTGGCTTGTTGAAGATTTATCATTTCACTGAGCATCACGAAATCTATCCTGTTTAACGATAAACAATTGTACATTTCCTATTGCGTTTAAAATGTCTTTAAAGTAGTGCAATGACTTTTCCCAGATCTTCATTTCCTGGTCTGAGATGAAACATTAAAGCCTTTCGATTTTACAGTTCTCCTAAATGGCACACAAGAGAAGTGCATGGCAACGCACGTAAAAGATTCATGAAAACATCTTGCATTAATATGTACGAACCCTTTTCAGGAAAAACGTCTACGCAATATTAGTGTCCCGAAGGCAGCGAGTGACATCTCAAACACGACAATGAGACTAAAAAAAGAGAGCAACTGACTTGTTTTGTTAACAGGAACAAATGATCATATTGTTTGCTATGATGAAGCAGTGGATCACATGTTTTTCTCTTTGTGTGAGATGTTAAAACTCTAATACAGTGGGCGATTGGGTGGTAATTTTGAGAAGAGGTAATAAGGTTTGGTGTTTCAATAGAAACAGCAATTATAGTGTTGGTAGAATCTCGGCTAAATTGCTTCGGTGTGAAGAAGGGAGGAGGGTTCGGAGAGGGATGAAGAGGGCTGAATTACTTGGCCTTACTTGGAACCAAAAGAACAAAGCAATTTAGAAGAGTACAGAGGCAACATTTCAGGGGATAAATACCAGATAGCAATTGGACTGAAAGGTCAATCTAAGCCTCTGAATCACTCATGTGAGTGTTATGAGCTTTAACAGAGAGAGCCAGATAAGTCCATGTTGATCATTAATAAACAATGTTATATTATAGGACAGGGGACAGAAAGCTATTACCCTTACTGAGATATATATATATCGTACCATGGTACATTTGGCGCTTTTCCACTGCATGGTACGCTCGGTTCGGTACGGTTCGATTCGGCGCGGAACGGTTCGGTTCGGCTTCGCTTTTCCACTGCGTGGTACGACTCGGTACGGCACGGTTCGGTTCGCTAGCTCGGTTGCTTTTCCACTGCAGTTAGTACCCATTCAAAGTGGGTGGGACTGATCGTTACACTGTTTGTAGGTCCGGTGATAGCCGTGTGCGGCTAAGAGCTGAGCTAGCTGCTACTTCTTGGAACACTTTTTTATTCTGTTTTGCCCCATCCAGCTCTCGCTGGACCCGCTCGTAGGCAACCAACGAGAGGATTGTCTGCACCTCGACCACGATTCAGCCATTTCCCTTTTAAAGTGTTGATCTCTTCTTTTTTTTCAAGTAAGTAAAACACAGGTGCTACCGTGTTGGCTGTTGTCTACTGGTTATATGACTCTGTATAGCGGTCTCGTGTCGCAAATCCAATGACGCTGGTAGTGACGATTCTGTCTGTCTGACCAATCAGTGATCTGCAGTGTTTCACGTCACATTTTAGTACCGGTACGGTACGCTTGGAACCTCAACAGATCAGGTACCATTAAAGCGCGCCGAAGCGCACCGTACCGTACCGTACCATGCAGTGGAAAAGCACCACAAGTGAGCCGTACCGAACCGAACCGTACCGTACCATGCAGTGGAAAAGCGCCAAAGCGTGCCGTACCGAACCGAACCGTACCGTACCATGCAGTGGAAAACCCCCAATTGAGATATACTTTAGAGTATAAAGTCTGATAAAGGAATAAAAGGAGCTGTTTTGTTAGCGGGGACTTGTGTTCAGGACATGTAAAGGTTCAGGACATATAAAGAGCCGAGGTGTGTCCCGAAACTATTCCTTCACATATCTCACTCCACTTTCCTGCTAAATCTCCAATGTCCTGGTAAAGGAAAAAAGCTGCTAAAAAAAAAAGCTAATCAGGACATATATGTGACCCTTGCTGGCAAAATGAGTCAAAATGAACAAATCTTTTTTCGAGTCATTTTATTCAATCAACGAACAAAATGACTCGAAAAAAGATTTGTTCATTTTGAATGAGTCTTTTTTCGAGTCATTTTGTTCATTCAACGAACGAAATGATTTGAAAAAAGATTTGTTCATTTTGATGAACGAGTTCGAACAGGAGAACAGAGCAAGGCGAGCATTTGTGCTAATAATAGTTAATAAACGGTTTTATTTATTTTCGAAATGGCGCATCGTTTCGCTAGATAAGACCCTTATTCATCGTCTGGTATCGTTTAAAGTCATTTGAAGCTGCACTGAAACTCATTTGGACCTTGAACCGTTTTGGCTACTATTGAAGTCCATTATATGGAGAAAGTTTTTTAAAAAGTGAACTAATCCTTTAAAATCCATGGTAATAACACCAAATTTGGCACACACCAAGTCCAAAATGATATCTGGGAAAATATATTTTCAACCTTTTCTGCTTAACAGTCAGTCTGAGAAGTGTGTCATTGTTTAAGGCCTACACATGTAGCAATCCATGTAGCAGAATCATCCAACAAAATATCAATAATATAACAATAAATAAATTGCTCATCTCATGTTAACAAGTTTATATAAAAAAGACATTTGTGAAAGAATTTTAATGAATTTCCTGCATGGATGTGTGGCCAGATTAATAGTGATCAACAGCTATAGTAGCAAAGTTCATTTTATTACAGTCATGACAGTTTCATACTGTGTCCATGCCCAAATATTGTTCAAGATTTGCAACATTAATGTCCACAACCATCTTGTTTTGGTGGTGGCACATTATCACTGAAGTAGTCATTAATCAGTTGAGCAAAATGATCCACTTCAATCGCTCCGAGAAGATTAGCCGACCGCAGTGCATTTAAAGCATTAGCCATCAACTGAACACTCACCATCAAATTACAAAACAAGCAAATATTGACAAAATATTGAATTATAATTTGAAATGATTGTGTTTATTTTTCATGTTTTCAGAGGATGGAGGCTTATGTGTTATGGTTAATCACAGAAGGCAATATTACGACTGGTTAGCAACATGCTGGTTTTGTTTACATCATTACATTTCATTGGTTCAGACTCAACGCCATCGAGAATTCGCTAATTTTCTGTTCCATGGAAGAAATAAAGTCATACAAGTTTGGAACGACATGAGGGTGTGTAAATGATGACCACATTTTAATTTTGGGTCAAACTATCCCTTTAATTCCCAAGAATTAAAGGTGGGGTATGTGAATTAGAAAACGACCGGCAGATTTTGAAAATACACAATTCAAATGGTCCTACCTTCTTTCCTCCAACGCTGGCCCTGACTGGGTCACGCGCGCTGGGGGGAAGGGGGTATGGTACGACCGTTTGATTGACGAACTTACTGTCCAATGATTCTAGGTGGTCTTGCAAATGATTGGCTGGAGTTTTTCGAGTCCTGCCCGTTCCACAGATGATTAAATTGATTAATTTTCATTTCAGTGCTTTTAACTCAGTGGCTGTAAGTGGGTTAGGAATAGGATTTCAAGTTATTTTGAAAAAATGGACAAAAAAGAGAATCACATACCCCACCTTTAAGAAGCACAAAACCTCCATCAACACCACTTGCCCCTTCAGTTAATTTACATCGACATCCTCCAAAACGTAGATCAAGCCCCTTTTATGGCCAGAGTGGTTGTCTAGTTTTTCACCCGATCAATATTTCATATTTTCATTCATGCCCACTGAATCAAAAATGACAGGCCGCTATAGACGGCCTCTCTTCAGACATCCGCTGGAAACCCTGCTGGCTGAGAGACGCGTCTAAGAATAAACTCACACAAGCTGTGTCCTCCAGCCACGCCAGCCCAACGGTCCCCAGGAGACAGATTTAACTCACACTGACAGGTGACGTCAACTATCAGAAAGCAACTAATCAGCTTTGGCGGGACTTCTATTCGACCGTCCTCCTCTCTCCAACACCCTTCACCTGTTTGAACCCTCACACAAGTCCTTTGTTTGAACCTCAGGTGAGGATTTGTCCATTGGGTGGCTCAGTGAGATTCCTTTATCACAGCACGGAGGCCAGGACTTGGTGAACTGTTAAATTAAATTTGCCCCCTAAGCTGTTGGTAGAATTCCCTGACACAGCGTTTAAGTGGTCTCTAATTCCCTCTCCTTGTTAATGTGGGGTACACTGGGGTTTGACACTTGCTGAGGCGGGAGTTCTGAGGACGCGTCTCGCTCCGAGGAGACCCTGATACTTTGTGTCAACTACGGGTTGTCCTTTGAAACTTTGAGAGTTGTATTTAAGTGAGCTTCAAACGCAGAGAAACTTTTGTATCTCAAAAAAGTCTTGCATCCCAAAAGACTCAATGCCGAATAAAACATGGATATTCAGTCTGTTATATTGGTAGCACTTTCACTAAGGTTCCATTTGTTAACATTAGTTAACGACATTGGTTAATATGAACTGACGATGAAAAAATACTTCAAATCGATTAATCACGATTAACCACAGCAAACATAAAATTATTTGTTTAATTATAATGTGTGTATATGTATTATTATATTTATACACTACCGTTCAAAAGTTTTGGGTCGGTAAGATTTTTAATGTTTTTAAAAGAAGTCTATTCTGCTCACCAAGGCTGCATTTATTTGATTAAAAATACAAATCAAACCCAGTAATATTGTGAAATATTATTATAATGTAAATCAGCTGTTTTCTATGTGAATATATAGTAAAGTGTAATTTATTCCTGTGATCAAAGCTGAATTTTCAGCATCATTACTCCAGTCTTCAGTGTCACATGATCCTTCAGAAATCACTATAATATGATGATTTGATGCTCAAGAAACATTTATGATTATCACAGTTGGAAACAGTTTTGCTGCTTCGTATTTGTGTGCAAACCGTGATTCAGTTTTTTCAGGATTCTTTGAAAGTTCAAGAGAAAAGCATTGCATTAAAAAATAAATATTTTGCATTATTAAAAAAAATAAAAATAATTATTGACCCCAAACTTTTGAACGGTAGTGTATATATATATATATATATATAATATATATATATATATGTGTGTGTGTGTGTGTGGTGTGTGTGTGTGTGTGTGTGTGTGTGTGTGTGTGTGTGTGTGTGTGTGTGTGTGTGTGTCTGTGTATAATATATAAATATAATAATATACTATACATACACACATGTATTATGTAAACAAATAATTTTATGCTTGATGTGGTTAATCGTGATTAATCGATTTGACAGCACTAATTATATTATATTATATATAATGGCTGATAAGTTATTTATTACTTTAAAAAACCCTAACCAAGCATTAAATGAAATTAAATGAAATTAAACTATTGCATGAAAATTAAAAATATAATACAAATATGTATTAAAAAATTCAGTCTAATTAAAATTGTCTAATTGAAAAAAGTTTAGTCCAACACAATCTATGCCAATATATATCGCCTATAATGTTGTTAGCCAAGTTGTTGTAACACAATTTTGAGTCACACCTCTCATTCACTTCCTCTGAAGAGTGGTTAATAATATAATATAATATAATATAATATAATATAATATAATATAATATAATATAATATAATATAATATAATATAATATAATATAATATAATATAATATAATATAATATAATATAATATAATAAATACAATGCATTAATATTGTTAGGGAATTTGGGCTTTGCTTCATGCAACCTTTGAATGAGTCTCTGTCTCATTTGGGCCAACAGCACTAATGTTGTTTAGGTGTGTGTGTTCCAGGTGTAGAGTCTCACCTCTGCTGAGCAGCTGTAGGTTGCGCACCTCCTCTCTGACCTGAAGCTGCAGGACCTGCTGCAGGACCTCCTGTCTCAGTGTCTCCTGGATTATACCCATCCTCTCCAGCTTCTCTCCATTCAACCGCAACAGGGCACGACCTGAAAAAGTGTGTGAGTGACAGTTTCAAAAGTCAATGCCAGCTTTGTAAAATAGCTGGAACAGAAAAGGATTATATCTGGAGAACATTTGATCAATAGAATGGGATTGGTTTACATTTCTTTAAATCCTCCTAGAAGCCATCAAATTAATGTCACAAGTCTTGCCAACAGAACAAGCCAACCTAAGAAAAAGTCTTTGAGATGTCTTTGAGGAACCAGACATGTAATAAGACTTTCTCTTGCTGCTGGACAGTTTTAGCTCTGCTGCTTCTAAGACACCACATTTTGGCCAATATGTCATTTGTGCATAATGCAATTCCACGGCATATTGTTATAAGCTCTGTGAAAAAAAAAAAAACATCCAAGGTGGCGAATTAACCAAATAAGTAAGTCAAATAACAACAATAAAAAGCAACACAATTAAGGTTGAGAAAAAAATATTAACAAAAATATTGTAGAACATTTTCAGTTTGATTAAAACGGTTGCAAAAATGGAAAATAATAAGGTTGAGAAAAATAATAGAATTATATAAATATTCATTAATAACTAAAAAAATGTTCAGTGTGATTAAAATGGTCTAATTTAAAAAGTATATATACTAGCCAAAGTAATATATAAATTATCATTTTGGCCAAATTCTGAATATTTTAAATTAGGTGATTCCAAAATAGTGCCGTGAAAATTTATCCAAGGTGACAGATGGAAGATGAAGAGATAAATCGACTTAAAAAAACGAAGTAAAATAAATATAAGATAATAAAACAATTTATTTGTGTAGCACCTAAATGCAGCCGTATCACAGGTCAGAATAATAATAATAAAAACAAAAGAAATTGACCAAATAAATAAATATAATATAAAATGTTAGGGTGTGGAATTATACGTTGGTTACGCGTGTTCAGTGTGCATGACGTAAACCTCATCATCAACATAATGGGCATATAGCCATATTTTTTATAACTCGCACATGAGCTTTGATTTTTTGCACTAATTAGTTTGTCAAAAAGCTGAGCTAACAGATGAGTCAAACAAACTACTGGAGACTCAACAGCAATATACGCCTGAGTTAAACGCTTGTGTGAGAGGGTTAAGAGATACACACACTCTTATTTTAAACCAGTGCAAAGACATTTGATCACTCATAACTTCTGGAGATAAATAGCACAGCTAAGTATCCGTGTCAAAACTTAAGTATAGCTTAGGCTTAAGTTGTAACATGCTATAGTAGACCGTTATTTGAAATTAATTGCGAGTTGCATCTCTCATTCGCACAACAAATCTCTTTTCCATTTCGCATGGCATGCTAGCATGCTAGCATGCTACCTTTTAGCTGCCTAAGTAAGCGGTAGACAGCAAAGCAGCTTAGTTTTGCAACAGAGAGTTTATTTACATCATAAAGCCTGCTCACGTCCCTCACCGTCCCGTCACTGTCAGAGCCTCGTCCTTCAAAAAACATCACAAAGCAGGAGAATTTATTGTCAATCGCCCCGAATGCGCTCGCTCTAATTAAGCGCATGAATCATCTTTTTCTCTCTTACAATATAATCATCCATCCTCATTTTTACCTGGCAAGTCCACAGACACTCCCTCAGAAGAACGCCAGACACACAGTTTACATAACGAGAGTCTATTTAAGCCTCATTAATGAATGTGTTCAATTTCCGCACATATTGCTTTGTGTAATGATTACTAATGAAGCCGGTTTACATAAGGGCCATTTTGTGACCTTGGATAAGCTTATTGATTTGTGTGGTGTGTGTCCAGGAACATGGGCACTGGACAGCTATTCCCCTCCGTGAATAAAACATAATGACCTTAATACCAGCTGGCTGTGGCTTTTTCTCTGATGTGTAGTGGAACTGGAGAGATGAGTGCAGTGTGGTTTGGGGGTTCAGAGACTGGATAATGATAATTACAGTTTTACAGATCATCTACAGAACTTCAAGAGCTGTCCCTTGAGACGAACCACTACCTGACGTTTAATTACTTTCTAATAAGTGAGATTCGGTTACGTTTAGAAACGGGGAACAAAATGACTCATCTTATACTTAGCGGTTAGAGGCAGAAAGGTTGTCTGCTTTCAAGTCAGCTAGATTTAGCATGACAAGCATAGCCTTCTTTCGTTGACATTAACAGGAAGTTTAGATATTTAGGCAACATAGACTTATTGGGAAAAACGTGCTTCTACCTTTAAAACTTTAAAGACGTGACTTTACATACAATTCACTACAGTTTCCAGGTGAAATGAACACTAGTGACAGTAAAACACCAACAAATTTTTTTCCTTCCCACGTAAATTGGGATTACAGGGGTAGGCTATCGATTAATTCAGACTTAAAGGTGCTGTAAGTAACTTTTTTACTCTACTAAAGCATAAAAATAGGCAACATAGACTAATTGGAAAAAACGTGCTTCTACCTTTAAAACTTTAAAGACGTGACTTTACATACAATTCACTACAGTTTCCAGCTGAAATGAACACTAGAGACAGTAAAACACCGATTTTTTTTTCCTTTCCACGTAAATTGGGATTACAGGTGTAGGCTATCGATTATTTCAGACTTAAAGGTGCTGTAAGTAACTTTTTTACTCTACTAAAGCATAAAAATACCATAATATGTTTGCAGATATTTAGGAAACATAACACTTCTACAGCCAGTTATTTTACTTATTATTTTACACGTTCCTTGTTGCCTGTCTGTTTTTGTTTTGGTGTGTGTGATCTCGCCCACTGCCAGTTCACCCAATAGTATTTCGACACCCCGGGATGCCAGTTGACAGGAAACACAGTGTATTGCAGCTAGCAAACAAACTGGGTCAGAGATTGCAGATTCTACCCAACCTAAAAAGCCTCGATATCCATCTAAAAATTTAATGAACGAGAGCATATTAAAACACGGATAAATCAACTCATCATCGTGTTGTAAGTCTCCTCAGCTTTCATTGTCAATTGCGCTCGTTCCTGTTGCGTGTCCTCAAACTGTCATTCTTACAGATTGCACCTTTAAGGTCCAAAATATTTGTATGCGTTTTTCATATTCATCATCCTAATATTCATCCTCATATATCACGAAAACCTTGAACACTGGGTCCAATGCGAATTAACTAAATCGTTGCGAAAAAAAAAACGCAAAACAATACAAAATGGAGTCTTCAAGCAGTGAGGATGATTTTCTTGTCCTGTCTCTTCTAAAAAGAGAAAAAGAAAGAAGAAATAGTGGATCTATCCAATCCTGAGATTGCGTAGAGAGGGAGGAGAGTTCCACCTCCTTATAAAGGAGTTGCGGGATTATCCCGAGCAATCCAAAGTTTACTTCAGGAAGTCAGTGGCTCAATTTGATGCTTTGCTAGCAATACAAAAAGAAGACCACCGATTTCCATGAACCTATTGATTCTGAACAGGTCTGGATTTTGGCGTTTGCTTGTACGGTGGCTCTGAATTGTCAAATCACCTATCAAAATGCTTTCTACGGATGCAAAAAACACAGAGAATTGAACCCGATCTGAATTTTTTTATGATGAACGAACGTTTCTGAGGCAGTGTGTAAACGTGATTTACACAATGTAAGGTCGTATTTTTTTTTTAACGTGTGAAAATTTCAGACGAGAATTTCAGGCTCAAGGACCTTCATTGCACAATACTATGTTATGACCTTAAAAGCTCTTTCCATAGTGCATGGTTTGTAAACTAATACATTTTGATGTTTGCAGCACATGATGTGCAGCACATGTTTGGCTTTTCTGGCATAAACTTGCTCATTAGCTCACCTGATACAGCATTGC
The DNA here is from genome assembly GCA_036326025.1 of Chrosomus eos. NCBI lineage: Eukaryota > Metazoa > Chordata > Actinopteri > Cypriniformes > Leuciscidae > Chrosomus > Chrosomus eos. The sequence goes on from CM070837.1 coordinate 29,286,461, forward strand.
ACTTGCGATGCAGAGCGCTCTGTGAGTCTCGTGAAACACAAATAATTGATACAAAAAACGTGTAAAAATTGACAAGATTATAGGGCCTTGCACACTGAATCCGAAATTCTCGTCCGAAATTTTCACTGTTAAAAAACAGCACGTACTGTTATACAGTAGGGGGTGCTATTACACATCTTCTGTAAGAGTACAGAATCTCCTGATCAAAACACATCAAAACAAGAAGCAGAAACAAGTAAAATAACGCTTTTCGTGCCACTCACTGGACATTTTGCTTTGAAAGCGTCGCAAAAATGTGCAAGCAGCAACCTAGCACAGGAATATTTTCCCAATAAGCCTGGGTTGTATTCAGCCCTGTCGGGAATTTTCCCCAGGCCAAAGACCAGCAGGGGCACTGATGAGCTGCAGAAATTATGAAATTATTATGATTATGCAGTGCATATATCTTGGACTGTTACCATCACAATCAAATATGCTCTTCCACACAGCAATTGCAGAATGATGCAAGCCAGACCCGTGGATTATTATACTGTCACATTTAGATGTGCTGTGTGGCGTCACACTACGCAGCACGCTTCCAGTGTACAGATGGTGCAAACATCTGTGCCCAGATGCCCAAGGCATGCCAATGTCATAATCTGACCTTGGTCAGGACATAATGAAAGGCTCGTTCCTTGTACGTCACAGCCACAGTGACGCAAGACACTTTCAAAGTAAGTACTAGATTAAGTGAGCGTTTTGCGCACACTGACAGTGACTTGCTACTTGATATTGACTTACTACTTGCTATTGCTAATCAAAGAGAGGTTGTATTCATAATTTAGGAGGGAGCATTCGGTAACCCTTTATTTTTAGGTGACGTAGTTACACATTACTACATGTATTTACTATAGTAATAACAGTAAATTATGCAGAATTACAATTAAAGCTAACTGTGTAACTTAAGTTTATTCTTAGCTAAAAACACTTAGTTCTTTCAAAAATATATGTGCTCATTAATGTATATTTACTTAGTTCAAGTAATATAGTATTCTCGTGAGTGTATAATATGCCATTGAAAATACATACGGGTAAGGGGTTCTAATGTCGGTCGCCATGTTGCCCCTCCATCTTGAAAGTACATTAGCCAAAGAGGGACATACCCTTTCGCGTTTTGACACGCGTGGGTTAGCACTCGAACTGCCTAACACTCGAACTGGAAGCCATGTTAATCTTGGACTACATTGGCCACCGTAGGAGTTAAAACGAAATCGGAATTGAGAGGAACAGAAATTAATATTCACTGGATGGTCATATACCTTTTCACCGCTAGATGGGGGTAAAAATCAGTACTTACTTATTTACGTCACTTTAAAATAAAGTGTAACCGAACATTCTCATTCTAAACAGCATTTTATTGGACAAGAAATCTGGATACACGAGATGAGTTGTCAATTTATGTTGTTTTGTTTTCAAGGAGATAAAGTGTATACTGTATCTTTTTATAACTTTCAGGAGTACACTGGCATATAAATGATCTCAAAACTAATAGACAATGACTCAAAACTTTCTTGACTAAAAGCAATTTCGATTTTATTAGGTCTTTATTGTGATTTGCGGTACAGTGGAAGAGATCAGCTGCAAAACTGAAGCTATTCTACAGATATATCTATGGTTAAAGAGATAAAAGAACGGCCTGTGTGTGTGTGTGTGTGGTGTGTGTGTGTGTGTGTGTGTGTTGTGTGTGTGTGTGTGTGTGTGTGTGTGTGGTGTGTGTGTGTGTGTGTGTGTGTGTGTGTGTGTGTGTGTGTGTGTGTGTGTGTGTGTGTGTGTGTGTGTGTGTGTGTGTGTGTGTGTGTGTGTGTGTGTGTGTGTGTGTGTGTGTGTGTGTGTGTGTTTGAACAGTAAAAAACAAAGCCCTTAAGTTGAATCGCAAGGTGAATTACAAACAGAGAGAGAAAGAGAGAGAGAGCAAAAACAAAAAGAACCACCATACTGAAATGGCATATTACAGTAGATCACTGCAATTCACAGGATTAAACTCTGTCTCTTGTTCTATATCTATGATATACAGTTATAATCTCCACCTATAATATCCAGAAAGCTTGAACAGGAAATAGGATTTTGAAAAGGTGATTTTGTAAAGTAAATTTTCTGTACAATTGTGAAATAACATTTGCGTGCTATTAAATTGCAGTGGCTCACACTAAATGAATGGGTTGGGAAATCTTGAACTTGTGATGGGTTGGAAAAATTCGAATCAAAATGCCTATAGCTCTGCAGCTCTCTCTGTTATCAAGGTGTTCTTATCTCCTATGTGATATATGGATATGTCATGCTTGACAAATCATTTGACGGATGAAGAAACAACAAATTACCAATACTAAATGAGAGGAGAACTGGACAAATTGGCTCAAAAGTTGTGATGTCATATTTTCTGGAGATAAATAAGCGGTTTGATGAGGGGAATCAAACTTTATGAATGACTGATCTAGTGTCAGTTGGACCACTAATACAGTTTATCATAACGAAATATTTTACCAAAAATAATATAACTACTGTATATTTTTTAAAAATTCAACAGTAAAAACTTGGTTAATTGATTAGTTCAGTCACATACAGAAATGCCGTATTTTAGCTTTTTTTTAATCCTTTTTATCTTTGTATCTTTTTATCTCTTTGTATGTCTCTGATTGAATGTATTGTTGCATGTTATGTCTGTGTCTTCTGAATGGACCAAGAGTCTGTAAAATAAAGGTTGATGATGATGACTAGATGCTAGATGCAAATTCTAGATGATGCACACTTAGGTCATTTCCATGTAATCTGCAAGCAATCACATCATTACCGCATGGGACAAGCTGATTGGCCTCTGCTGATCCTGCAGCCAATGAGATTCCTTGCTCAATAATTATAAAGTCTGGTTCAGTGTTTTCTGTAGGATAGTCTTGCACAGTTCCTCTGAAAACCCCCACCTCCCCCAGCTCCACCTGCCTAGATCTGCTAAGGGATTTATGTATGTCTATGCATGCAGCAGCAGCAAATCTGTTTATATTTATCAGTAGCAAGTCCATACTTCCTCTGCAACAGCAGCGTAGAAGATCGAGTTCACCAAGACCAAATTAAAGGTTCTCTAAGCGATCCTGGGTGACATCACTTCTTGTTGACGTTCGAACTATTGTCAAACAAAACGGAGGCTAGCTAGACCCTCCCTCCTCCTCATCCGCGCACTAACCCCTCAAACCCTTCTTGTCGTTATTGGCTGGAACAGTTTGTTATGTTTCGTAGAGCGGGTCGCTAGAGTTTGTTTTTGTAGCCGTTTGTGGAGCCTGGGGTGTCCGCAGAGACCGCGTTTTTTTACAGTGTGTTCAGGGGACAGGCAGTCTGCGGATAGTGAGGTAATGTTTGCTGTATGTGACAAAAAATGTTTTGGCCTAAAAAACGCGTGACATCGCTTAGAGCACCTTTAACTTTTCATTAACATGCCAAAACTACTTTGAAAGTTTAAAGAACTGCAAGTTATCTTACTATATACAGTGGTTAATATAAAATTGTTGAACATTACATTTGATGTAACTTTAAGGTAAATTCTATGCATTATTATCTTCATTATGAATTCTATAGGTCTTGTTTGCATAAATAAAAGCATCTAATTCAGAACAAATTCAGGACTAAGCTAATGTGACAACCTTTTCAAACCGCACTCTCCATACATCTATATTCATGCTAAAAAGCACCAATTACTGAAGTGTATCTTGTTAAGCATGATGTATAGGCTGTTAAATTCCTGGTGTATTTAACTACTTGGGACTTATGCGGTATTACTGGCCAGAGATGCCCCACTGACCCAACCTCGAGTTGCCCCTGGGGCTTTAGGGGACAGTCATGGGCCAACACTGACCCAGTTTCCAGATCTGAGAATTCACACATCGCTGTGGGGATTGCATTCGCTTCTCAGTCACTCACAATAGGCTGGGAAGAACAATTAGAGCATGGGTGATGCTAACAGCATTACACAGGATAATGGAAACGTCCGTAACCAGCCAGAGGTGCTTCTTGAGGCTGATATTTTGACTGTTTTTTTCTAAGATGCTTTGTTTTTTTTGATTTTGATATGGCGCTGTGATGCTGAACAACATTGAGGGGCTTGTTTTATGAACCTCTATAACAGGCACGCACACACGCTAATTCAGTGCTTTTAAATTCAGCCCTCCAGAAACACTTTATCCAGAATTGCTGTTTGTCTGATTCTTTTGTGTAGCAGCAGACAGCACAAGCGAACAGAGCAGAAATGAATTCCCTGAAGACAGGTTTAATGTGCTCCCAAATAATGCCCTGAAGATAGTGATAGAGGTGCTGTCAAAAAACAAGATGAGGTGGAGTATAGAGGAAAAAGAAAAACAGTTGGTCCTAAAAAGTACTGTTCTTTCGATTTATCTTATATTTATGAGAAAAAACAAACAAACAAACAAACAAAAAACAAGTACAAGGTACTTCATGATATAGATACAGTATATCATCCATCCAAGCAAAATTGTGATTATGGTTGGTTTAGTTAGACAATAACAAACTCCATATACAGTTATGTGACAAAGAAAGGACACCCTTTTGAATTGTATTGTTTTTCATATCAGAACATACTGGTCCTTGGCATGTCTTAAATTTAGGTAAATACAACCTCAGATGAATAACACAGGACTTATTACACTGTGTCATGGTTCCCTTTCAGTCGCTCACGTTTGACATAGTCGACGTGTCGACTGATTGGGATCACGCTTAGGGATCTGCATCTCACACTCCGCCCCGCGGCGCGGATATAAATACAGAAGTGGATGCACGAACCAGTTGTCTTTCGCTTCAGAGCCGATCGGTGTCTATGTCTCTGAAGAGTGTTAAAGTTTCAAAACGAGCGAGTGTGTCGGTGTTCTTCTGGAAGACTCTCCAAATGCTGGTGGTTCTACAGCGCGAGTGCAGCGGTGATCGCGAGCTTCTGAGCTCTCAACTGCTGTTTTAACAGCATCATTTCTGTGTGTTTGTTGACGGTTGGTTAGAGGGTGAAGAAGTGAGTGCTTCACTGTTCAGTGCTGGCGCGGTCATTCCCCTGTGTGCTCCGACACTAATGACGGGTCCCATTTCCTGAAAGAGCAACACGGGTGAGTTTGCGTCTTTTTCAAGATGTCATTCTATCCGGTCGTTTCTGGATGCAGTCGCTCCCTGTCCCCTCTGATGATCACATGGTTGCATCACATTTAAAATATATATATATATATATATAATATTATCGCTGGGCCACCACTGACTCCGGGCTCCGCTCGGCTCCATGCATTTACTTACGTATTTATCTCACATGCCAATGTGCATTGACTCATTTTAACAGTACTCGAAGATGACAGGCTTCCCAAGCGTGATCGCAATCAGTCGACATGTCGACTACATCTACGTTTCCTCCTTCCGGGAACGAGGATTACAAACGTAACCGAGACGTTCTGTAACAAAAACTAGGCCAAAATGGAGAAGCCATGTGTGACAAAGTAAGTACACTCTTACTGCTTCCATAGGAATTAAGAGAGTAAGTAGCAGTCAGGCGCTGCTAATCAAATGTCTTTGATTAATTGATATTCAGTAAGTGTGGTCACCTCTATAAAAGCAGAAGTTTTGGCAGTTTGCTGGTCTGGAGCCTTCAGGTGTGTGTGTTGTTCACACGATCTTAGAGAAGCAATTGTTGCTGCCATTAATCTAAGGGTTACAAGGCCATTTACAAACAATCTGAAGTCCATAATTCTACAGTGAGGAAGATAATTCACAAGTGGAAAACATTCAAGACAGTTTCTAATCTTCCCAGGAGTAGATGTCCCAGCAAATTCACCCCAAAGTCAGACCGCGCAATGCTCAAAGAAATCACAAAACACCCAATAACTACACCTCAGACTCTACAATCCTCAGTTAACATGTTAAATAGTCAAATTCATGGAAGTATAATTAGAAAAAGATGGCTGGCTTGGAAGGGTTGCCAGGAGAAAGCCTCTTCTCTCTAAAAAAAACATGGCAACACAGCTTAGGCTTGCAAAGTTGCATCTGAACAAACCACAAGACTTCTGGAATGAAGCCCTTTGGACAGACAAGACCCTAAGTAAAGATGATTGGCCATAATACATTTTTTTTTTTTTTACATTTTTAGTCATTTAGCTGACGCTTTAATCCAAAGCGACTTACAATTGCTATATTTCAGAGGTCGCACGCTCTGGAGCAATTAGGGTTAAGTGTCTTGCTCAGGACACATTGGTGTCTCACAGTGGATTCGAACCCGGGTCTCTCACACAAAGGCATGCGTCTTATCCACTGCTCCATCACCACCACCGCTAATACATAGCACCTCGTTTGGTATATCATCACAAATACATGAGGTCATGCACGCTGGTGGAGGGGTGATGATTTGGGCTGCCACACACATTGAGTCGACCATGAACTACTCGGCATACCAAAGTTCTCTAGAGTCAGAATGGCTGAAAAGAAAAGAATCAAGGTGTTGCACTGGCCTAGTCAAAGTCCAGACTTCAACCCAACTGCGGGACAAACAAATGCCCACAAACCTCAATGAATTGAAGCAACGTTGTGAGAGACTGATAAAGTAATATAGAAAATGATTACTTCAAGTTATGCTGCTAAAGTTATTGCTTCAAGTTATTGCTGCTTAGAGTCACAAATGATTTGCTCTTATCATCCGATTGTGGTTGTATCTCTCTATTAGTGTTACTCGATCTTAGTGCTGCATTTGACACCAGTGACCACAACATTCTTTTAAATAGACTAGAAAACTATGTTGGCATGAGTGGAATTGCACTAGCATGGTTTAAATCATACTTATCTGACCATTATCAGTTTGTAGCAGTAAATGAAGAGATGTCTTATCGATCACAAGTTCAGTATGGCGTACCACAAGGCTCAGTATTAGGACCGCTGCTGTTCACTCTGTACATGCTACCATTAGGAAATATCATTAGGAAACATGGAATTAGCTTTCACTGTTCTGCCAATGATACTCAGCTCTATATTTCTTCGAACTATACAATCATAGAAATTATAAAAAAAGAGACTGATAAAGTAATATAGAAAATGATTACTTCAAGTTATTGCTGCTAAAGGTAGTTCTACAAGCAACTGAATCATAGGGTGTACTGTATGTTACCAATGGCTTTTCCATTTTGGCATTATTTTTGTTAAATAAATCATGACACAGTGTAATATGTCATGTGTTGTTGTTCATCATTACCTAAGTTTAAGTAAGGGATAATAATGTACATCCAGCCGGTGGTTCTCTCTCGGGTCTTGATGAGCCTGAAGTGGGTTATTTTGAGAGAACCACCGTCTGGATGTACATTATCCCGCTTCTTATATGGCTACTTACCACATAAGTAAATAATTAGACACAAAATATTTATCTGAGTTGAAATATCGTTTTAGGTCTTTAAACGCAAAGCTTCCGTGGGGAGAGAAGTTGCAACGTTCAAACTAAATTTACATTTAAGAGATACAGTATACAGTCATTCATATCACTTATTAC
>CM070837.1:29294100-29315265 GCA_036326025.1 Chrosomus eos
TTACGGTGTATAATTGTCCATTAGTGAGAGAACGGCTCTGGGAGTTGGATGAGAGTGTGTTAGAGGATGTGGCCTGCCAAAGATGCTCCTCAGAGAGACCAGGCTAAGGCTTTGCGGATCCGTGATTATCCTCGGCAGCTTTATAAAAGAATTACTGGACAGTCAGATTAAAAAATTATTTTGGTTCATGTCGATCAAGTTTATTATCATTAAATACAACTAACCAAAACTGAAATTGTTACTTGGAATAAAATTGACGTTAACTGAAACACACACACACAAAAAAAAAAATATATATATATATATATAAAAAATATATTATTAGGTATAACAGTAAACATTTTATCATTTTATTTCAGCTAGATTTTTTTATTTATTATAAATAACATTCCTTTTGAACGTTTAGTCTGCATTTGACCCTGTTTCTGTTTCTGTTTCCTGTCCTGTGTGCCATTTTTGTAGTCCTTTGTAGTTTTTCTAGTTGTTTAGTTCTGTGATCATTCCCAGGTGTGGTTTGTTTGCCCATTTCCCCTCTAGTACTTAAACCCCATAAAACATTTGTAAATAAATCAGCATTTCCATCCAATCTGTTCAAGAGAACAAAATCGTCACTTCCTAGGAAACTGGTGCAAAATATCCAACCGGACCTCACGGCAATTCGTACGAATTTTACGAGGTGGCTAATTCATAACAATTCGTACGACCTCACTCGTACGAATTAGTAAGATTTTTGCTAAATCATAAATTTTTTACGTGTTACCCAATTCGTATAAATTCGTACGAATGACCTACCCCTGACCCCGCCCCTAAACCTACCCATCAAGTGGGTTTAGAAAATTCGTATACTTTCGTGAATTATAAATTAATTAGTAAATTATACAAATTCGTACGAGTGAGGTTATATGAATTCTTACGAATTAGCCACCTTTTAATCACTCGTACAAATTCCTACGAATTGGTCGTGAGATAGCGTTGAAATATCTGTAATAAAAATGGAAGTATCTACAACCAGGGAAGCCACTGTGGCTCTTTTTTATACATATTTACTTGAGTCTCAGAGCCGGCAGATGAAACGCAATAAACACTGTCATGCTAACTTATGTTCGGATGCAATCAAATTAGACACTTCTGGGTGGTTATTGTATCAAATCTTTTAGATGATTTTTTGATGACTCAAACAGACCAACACAAAATTTGAGATTGTTGTGGAATGTAATTGGTCCGCTGGTTAGTCCAGTTATCCAATCACATGAGCTGTTGAGGCAAAGTCACATGACTTTTCAGTTGCGCATCATATTCCGTAAATGTGTTTCCATCATAGTTTATGCGCATGTCATCTTATCGGATAAAAAAATGATCACATATGTTTTTTAGGATTTATGCACATCTTGGCGTTCCATCCAACATTTTATTTAGGCAGAGTCTCAAAATTTGGATAAAGATAGGTGGATGGAAACATAGCTAATGATTCCCTCGCAAATTAGACACAACCTACCCATGAGCTATATAAAGTCTACAAAATTTCCATGACATTTCCCAGTGTGAAAAACCTATTTCTGATACTGTGTGTGTAGCTGTGCAGTACCTGTGATGGCGTGGTGAGAGAAGGCCTCCACGTAGGTCAGGTAGTTGTGGGGACAGTGTTTCTTCAGCCACTTACACACGTCCTGCTGGGTCCATAGCACCACTGGCTTGCATAAGCTGGAGAGCGTTGGGCTGGTGTGGTACACAGTGAAGGCCTCTCCCGGCTGGATCTGTGGAGTAGGGAAACATCCTTATCAGCGTATTACTGTGCATGCTAGGTATCTACACATCTCCAGTCTATATGCTAACCAGGAAACACTCCCACCAGGCTTTAAAACTCGAAAAAAGTATCTTCAATACTAAAAAACTACGGATTGGATTAGTAGGCGGGAAGAATGTGGAAAAATGTTTTGCTTTCATATCTTCAGGGTGTACTTATACAGGGTACGTTTTTCTTTGAAAGCGATAATTAAAACAACATGCTTCTGTGTAAACAACGCTCTTCTAATTACACGCACACTTTGTTTCTGACTGCCGCAATGAGCATGATTCATCAAAACACACTTTTTATGGCTCTCTGCTGCAGATTCTTGCACAGCGGGAGCTGTAATAAAAACTTTTACTACACTTGTGTGAGAACATGATGTAAACTATGAGTAAACACTCACATGGCCTCTCAATTTACTGTTTGTTATCCTGATTTGTTTTATCGTGACTACTACACTATAGTAAAAGTTAAAAACTTACATTGTGGGAAATGCATTGGAAGTTGTGCATAGAAAACATCAATATGTCACAAAGTCTTATTTCTAAGGGCTGTCAATGTTAACCTGCAAATGATGGAAATATCTCTATAAAGCCTGAAAGGGGAGAAAAAAATTAAAGTTTCAATTTTAATCTCAGTTGCCACTCTATATCTCCCAATAATATATATTTAAATCCTTAATTTTTATAATCAAAGCTCTGTAGTTTTTATTGTGGAGGGCAAAACAACTATGCAATGCAATACAATGATGGTTAAAATATGTTAAAATAAACATTCCCCAAAAGCCTGATGGATTATATTTGAGACTCACATTTTAACATGGTTTTTCTAAAAACATTATGTATAGATAATCAATTAAACCTAACTTGCTTCAGTCCTGTAAGTGTTCATCTTGAAATATTAATAACAATATAGAAGGTAAGGTATTCTTGTTTACTTTATAAAAACCAGTAAAGATTTCACAGCTAAAACACATGTGAACCACGACCTGAAGGGGAACATTTTTACTAAATAAACTATCCATCAGTAGATTTTGAACAGGTTTTTCAGCTAAATTTACATATCAAATATGATACAGTGGGCTTTATAACCATTTACAGAAAAGACCTACAGAGGACTGCTGTGATATTATTTGGTCACACTTTAGATTAGGGTCCAATTCTCACTATTAACTAACTATGACTTTTGCCACTAAACTCCTAATTACTGCTTATTAAGAGTTAGTAAGGTAGTTGTTAAGTTTAGGTATTGGGTAGGATGAAGGGATGTACAATATGACCATCCAGAATAAGGTATTAATATGTGCTGCTTTATAAGTACTAATAAACAGCCAATATCCTAGTAATATGCATACTAATAAGCAACTAGTTAACAGTGAGAATTGAACCCTAAACTAAAGTGTTACCCATTATTTAATAGTTGACAAACTGAACATATTAATCTGAGTTGTGCTTCATACTTCACTACATAATGACAACAGACAATAAACCCGAAATTTCACAATTGTAAATGCACCTCTACTATCATTCCTTCAAGAAGATAGTATGTATTTCAAATAAAAAGACTAAAAGATTTCAAATGATGGAAACTCTTGTAGCAAAGAAAGTATTTGTTGTCAAGAGCAGCATGTCACACATTAATCAACACCTAATGTCAAAAGCCCATTTTCACTCAGGAAACATACAGAAAGAGACAGGTATTGACTTTAGTAGCAGACCGAACAAAACAGGGGGAAAAATGACGGATTAGGACTTGAACATTTCATTTTCAGAGTAAGTGAAAGACCTGTGGAAAAGGCTGAAAACATGATTCAGTATGAGACAAAAGAAAGTCAAACACAGAGACGAAGCAAAGAAAAGCAAGGATTTAAATGACAGAATATAATATACAAGAGAAGTCATCTAATCCTATGCATATTATTTCTCTGTGTAAAAGGATTCATATTTCTGCTGGTGGGTACTTTAGATGAACACGGCACAAAGGGATAGTTCACTAAAAAAATGAAAAGTCCGTCCTCGTGTTGTTCCAAACTCGTTTGACTTTCTTTCTTCTATGGAACACAAAACTTGTTTGTTGTTTTCTTTTGTTCAGTGGAAGTCAATGGGCTTTAATGTTGTTTGATTCAGAACATTCATCAAAATAGAAGAATGAACAGAAGAAAGAAAGGTTTGAAATGACACGAGGGTGAGTAAATGATGACATATGACTCATATATCGGTGAACTGTCCCTTTAAATGAACATCGAAATTTAAAAAATCGAAAAATTATGATACATTTATACAAAAAAATTATTTAAATTGAAGTGGATTTTTCTGCCCCCATTGGAAGATATGTTTTTCTTGTTTTATGCTTATTAAACTCACTTTATTTGGATTATTTTTCATCTCATATTATGTCATTTTGCATATCAAATAAATGTATCTTGATTTAAAAATGTTTAGATAATTTTTACTGGAAAACAAGGGAAATTACTTGATTTACACAGATATGTACGCTATTATACCTTCATGCTAGGTTATGTAGCTTATATAACATATCTAATAGTTCTCACAGATTTGTGCCTTTAATGTTTACAAAAAAAATAGTAACCAAAGTGCTGGGAAATGAGAATGAGGATGAGACAGAAAGCAAAGAGGATCTGGTGAGAACCGCTTCACCATCAACACCTCCTCCTCCCTCTCGCTCCCTCTTTCCTAGCCATCCATCACCTCTATCTCTCCCAAGCCAGCCTCTGGGCATTAAACAGCCACCCTTGAACCCATGAGACCCGATTCTGTCCAGCCTGAAACATACGGCCATTAATAACACACAGGGGATTGAACCTGTGAGGAGAGGGGCGGCCAAAACTGGGCGGCCATTTTGTGAGATGAGTCTGAATGCTTCTCGCCGATGCATGATTGGAAGAATAGTCATGTCCTCCTTAGCTTTACATATGTATATATACACTACACTGTTCCGAAGTAGAACTTTCTATTCATCAAAGAACACTGAAAAAATTATGCAGCACAATTATTTTTAACATTGATCAGAAATGTTTCTTAAGCAGCAAATCATCATATTAGAATGATTTCTGAAGGATCATGTGACACTGAAGACTTGAGAAATGATTCTGCAAATTCAGCTTTGATCACAGGAATAAATTACATTTACAGTATTTTAAACTGTAATAATATTTCACAATATTACTGTATGTATTTTGATCAAAATGTAGTCTGCATAAGATGTTTCTTTCAAAAAGTGCATACCGGTATGCATAATTTATACAAATGATGAGCATATATAATAATATTGTTGTTGTAAATACTTGTTGGGTTTAAAGTCTGTGTGGTGTTTTTAATATGCTTTAAGACAAGCCATGTGCAAATTCAAGTCACACCATTGCTGAGTTTTTCTCTTTAAAACTGCAGTGAACAAAAAATGAAGTTTGAAATCGCTGCTGTTTCTGATGTCACAAACTACCTTGTAACCAATCACATCTCGAGGGGGCGGGCTTAGGCATATCATTTACTATGACCGCTCTGAAGCAAGGGAGTCTCAAGAGAAGACAGGTTATCCCGACATATTTTTCTGTTGATATGAAAAATCGGGTACTTTGAGCAATATTCCTGTAACGATCAGCAGTGAGAGTGCCTGGGATAACCATCAGAGGTCACTCCAACCCGACAATCACCACACATACACAAACTACATTTCCCATAATCCTTTGCCCAGACTAATCAGCCATGATCACATTCACCTGTATGCCTTTACCTTGTTTTGCTCACCCCATATAAGCCTGGTTTTCGCATTCATTCCCTGCGAAGTCTTGTTAGTTGTTTCCACTGCATTTCTGAGCGTTCTGTCTGTTTTGTGTTCATGGTTTTCTTGATCCTCTGACTGTTCCTTCGGATTTCTTTCTTTGCCTCAGCCCTAAAAGGATAATTCTGGTATTTAGCACTTTGAGTCTATTTTCTAGTTTGTTTTGGATGAACTAGAGTGGTGGACTTAGAAATGTTGACGATGGGTCCTGTCTCGACTTTTTGACTATTTTAGAATCGCCTCTGAGCGCTTCAGAGTGGCTGTCTACGAGCATACTCAAACATGTCCTGAAAACAACACTTATCATTCGTTTTCAAAACTGTGACACTCACCGAGTGGTTAGTGGTGTTCGTTGATGTTCCAAAACAAGTAGCGTAGCGAAATACAGTTTCTGTCGTGTTTTATTTGCCATTTTTTAAAATCCCATTGATATCTGTTGAAGGACTTATTGTTCGTTGATATTACTGCGCTACCGGATACCGAAAGGGGTCTGTTTACATTTGGTTGTAGTCTTTTCGCTCGGTTCTCCGTCTCTCAGAAGGCTAGCGTGAGCAGAGCAACTGCGGCAAAGTGGTTGTCGCCATCAAGTGGTCGGGAGTGTGCTAACGCTTCAGACTTAAATATCGAGTGGAAGTTTATACGCGGTTATGAGTTATCTGAAAAATAGTTTCACTATAGTAAATAACACGGATTAAAAGCATACATTGTGCCGATATATCTGTTTTTAATCATCAATGATTACCTCGGTGAGTTGCACAGTTTTGAAAACGAACGTTAAGGGTTGTTTTAAGCACATGTTTGAGTATGCTCGTAGGCAGCCACTTTGAAGCGGTCAGAGGCGATCCTAAAATAGTCAAAAAGTTGAGACAGGACCCATTGTCAAAATTTCTAAGTCCACCACTCTAGTTCATCCAAAACAAACTAGAAAATAGACTCAAAGTGTTAAATACCGGAATTATCCCTTAACTGCTATTGATTGGACTGGTTTACTGTGCTCTGATCTCTTGCCTGTTTTCGACTACGAATGTGGATTATCCTTTCAATAAAACTGCATTTGGATCCTCAACCTGCTTGTCTCAGAGCAGTTTGTGACCAGAGCGGGTGAATTATGTATATGATGTATATTACGACCAGGGTTACGATCAGGGTTTGAAATTAACACCTAGTAAAATCACTAGCCAATTTGGTGTGTTACTATGTTTACTCACATTGCTGGGGAAGTTTGAGTAAGCCAAATCTGCGCGGATTTAGCGCAAATACTCAACTCGTGAGTCATCATGATACATTAAATACAGCGTATTGCGCATAATCATTTCTGGCTTACTTGAACACACGTCACTAAGCAACAAATAACGGTGCGCTTGTTCACTTGCATTGAAGTAATAGTGGAGATTAAAAAGCATTTGGTTAACAGAAAATACATTGTTATTTTCCAAAATGTTCTTTGTACTGTATTGATCTGACAGTCCACCTAAAACACATTTTAGGTTAAAAAAAGATGAGAATGAATGAGGAAGGGAGGAGATTGCTGGATGACAGGATTTTGTTTGAATAAGAAATGAATGTATGAAATCCAAATTGTATATACCGGTATATACATACATACAATTATTCACTACAGGGGACTTTAAAAAGTAAATCATACAGGCACCAAAATACAATCCCATAATACCCCACATTCCATAATACCGGACCTTTATAGTGTATGGACTAAATTAATGGTCAGTTTTTGTAATTTTTGGAACTTACTCTACAGGTTTAGAATGATATAAGGGTGAACTATTTCTTTCAAGTGAATGATTGTATCAGGTTACCATGGGAGTTTATGAAGTCAATACATGAGATCTACTGAGTGCATCCAGTTCTGCTGGCTTATTATTTAATGCCTTTTTACTTCATATTTCCTCAAGGGCTCATGTTCTGAACCTCTACTATAAATTCTTAATAAGCGTGATTAATATGTATAGATTAACATCATCTGAGTCTCATTTCAATTTTCCCTCAACATGTCTCAGTTGGCCACAGAAATCCTTTGTACGTTTCCCCCTTTCCGACCTCCAAAATCTTTACTTTTACTTTTTTAAGTCTCTTTCCTTTATTCTAAATCTCTCTCTCTCTCTCCTCTTCCTTTACTGTCCATTTCTCTCGGTCTCGCTCCTGGCCCCTTTATTCTCCTGTTGGCATATGTTCTTTATGTCGTGGCAGTGAATCTCTGATTTTACCCACTGGAGCTGAATCAGGGATTACACTTAAAGGCATTGACGGGTGACATCTCTTTAATATTCCACCGGCTCCTTCTGTCTTAGAGATCGTTTTGCTCTTACAACCTCAGATACAACCAGAGATCACAATGAGTTAGCCGGCTCAGTCTGAAGCACACAGTGAGTCTGTTAGCATGTAAATAGGGGATGTCACACCGACCTTGCTGTCCTGCCTGTTTTTTTTACTTAAACATGAGATTCTGCTCGTGTTTCCAAGTAAATCCACTGCTTTCTGCCTAATGTTTTCCTGCCTGTCTCCAGCTCATTTCAATTTAGTTAAATTCATTTCAGTTTTAGTTCCCCACCACCAGTTCCATTTTTTATAGTTTACTAGTTAAATTAGTTCAGTTAATTTCCAATTTAATCAGTTAAATTATTTATTTTAGCTAAATATAAAAAAAAAATCAGTTTGGTTCACTTAAGTTCATTTCATTTCTATTTAGTAAACAATAGTGCATGTCAGATTAAATCATTTAGTTCATTTGAAGTTCAGTATAATTTATTTGACTGTAGTTCAGTTCATTTCTATTGAGCTGGGCTCAGAATAATTTAGTTCAGTTCATTTCACTCAATTTCTATTCAGGTCAGTTTAATAATTTGTTCAATGAAGTTAAACTTCAAATCAGTTTATTCCTAATTAGGTCAAGTTTGTTTCACTGAATTGAATTCATCAGTTCAATTCAAATCAGTAAGGTTGAATAGTAGATCCATTAGATTTACAGTAACATAAGTAAGTTTTGATCATTTTAGTTTACAGATTTATATTAGTATTTATGTGCCAGCCAGAGACTGTAGTAACTGCATTATTTACAGCTATTTGTTTACAGCCATCCTTTTCCAGATTTATTATATTTATGATTAATTTCAAGTATTTCATGTAAGCTATTGTTTTTATGGTTAGAAAAGATAATTAAGGTAAAAAATAATAAAGTTAGTATAAATCTACTTCTACAGGGGCACGGTTTTGTACAGTATCATGTTCAGTGGCATTTTTTCCCTGGGCCCTGGTTAATTCCTGAGCTGAGTTAATTAGCTCTCTATTCATAATCTTTTTATTTTACATCCTTTCAATTTGTGTTGCTCTTCCGTTCTTTCTTCTGTCTGGTTATGTCGTCTTTCAACGCAAACATAATCTTTCTTACAAATAGGTAAAGATTGTCTCTCCATCTCTCTTTTTCTCTACAGACATCCCCCAATCCTTTGCGCCAGAAAAGCTTACATGCATAAGAAGTCAATGATCCATCTCAGCCTGGTGACAACTGACTGATGTGAGACTTCAGATGTGGGTCTGCATTCATTATGAGGATTCAAACTGTCTCCACAACATCTGTTCACATTTAAAGGGTGAGAAAACCAACTCACAATTCGAATCATCTTTCTCATTTTTTATAGAATTCATTCATTCATTCATCTGAGATTAACTAACAACTGCATGCTGATGTGAAAAAGATTGAGCTATTCAGCCTAATTATGGCAGACTGGCCAAGTTTGCTGACTTTTGGTAATCTGTGTGCTTTTCGAAATTGTTTTGCGCCGCTGATGGGGTCGGTAACCTTCACAGTAATGAGGAAACTAAACAAATCTGGAGGCCAATCTCCTCTGGCTGTCAGCCTCAGGTATCCTCATCACAGCTCTGCTTTAATGGACTAAACTCACTGCATGCTAAACAACATTTGAATGTGCTCTGGCATTGTTCCCATGAAGGAATCAGACAGTTTACTTCTTTTCCTCTTCCCATTAATCCCATATTTAGTCTGTCTTTCTCACTCTCTCTGCCTTTTCATCTGTAATATCATGTGCGTATAAGACTTTACACCAACAGAAGTTCAACTGTACTTCAGAATCACAAATTCACACAGCAAAAGCAGCCAGAAACTATTCACTATCAATGAAAGTTGGTAATTTCTGGCAACATGACCGATAGCAACCAGAGCTTGCAAAACTTTGGGTTCTTTGCAAACAAACACAAAAGTCCTTGGGTGAACACAAAGGTTTTGCGAACGAATGCAAAGTTTCTGGGGGGAAACTTCACGCAACATTTGCGTGAGAACGCAGAAGCATTGCAATTTTTTTCTCCCTTCTCATATTTTATTTTCATCGCCGTGTGTCTATAGGGGCTCAGTAGCATCCATTGCTGAGGTATTATTAGTGAAAACATTCCTGTGAGATGTTGTATTCAGGTGAAGGCAAGATAGGGAAGATAATGTTACCCCTGTTCTATTAGATTTGTTTCAGCCCCCATTTAGGGAAATATTAAAGCTACACTGTTTCAGCCCCCATTTAGGGAAATATTAAAGCTACACAATGTATCTTTTGGCCTTTATGTATAATATAAAACGGCATTATGTGACACGGACGGGCGAATGACACATCTATGTAATTTCCCATGAAATCCGTCCAGGAAGATTGAAACTATATAAATCATCATTAAGTTTATTAAAGTGTATTTGGGTAAAGCAATGACAAAACTTGGAAGATTTAATATAAATAAATAAAAATCTAAAAAAGTTACACATTGTTACCCTGGGAAAACCCAGACAACTTCCGGCAAATTTAGATTTGCTCTGAAAGTTAGTCTGGCAAAGAGCTCATTCAAGTCCATTTCCAGTCCGCAGAAATCGCGGCACCAATCAGAAGCGTTGGGGCGGGCTTTACACAATGACGACAGCGCTGGGATTTTACCTACATTACAAAGATGGATGTCGCCGTCTAACATCACTCGTTCGAATCAGCTATCGCGTCTGTTTTAAGCGATTTAAAAAAATCCTTTTCGTTATAACCCGAGCAAAGTACAACACTCAAAGCCTTCATGTCTAAAAAATATGTTATCGCTGTCTTACCGACTGGATTCGGCAAAAGTCTGTGTGGCGAGCAGGACGATCGAGGCCGAGGGACGTGAGAGAACGCGTGAGTGAGGCCGGTCTCGCATCTCTCACGGAGGAGCGGAAGCATAAAAGGAGGAGCGACGACGGTGATTTACACGCCTGCATTTTATTTGATGTTTTGTTTTATTATGTGGGGCGGCAGTCGACCGTGAGGGACTTTGTATTTGTTTTATTTTGTCATTAAAATATGTGAATGTTCGCCAGTTTCCGCCTCCTCCTTCCCATAACAACGAGCCCCGGTGGTCAATAGTAAACGAATGGGTGGGTCTTAGCCAATTGGGCCAAGAGGCATTTGAGGGACGTCCGTTGGTGACGCCCCTTTGGAAATGATTTGTCTATGGAGCTTTGCCAGACTCTAACTCAGTTTCAACTGAGAAGGGTCTGGTTTTAACCAGGCTAACACACTGTAGCATAGGTTTAAAAAATTATGCATGAAAAGTGCAACAGAAATTATTAGCATTCTACATGAGTTTGATTCATGCAACGATATTCAAGAGCTGTGCAGTCTAGAATTTCCATTGTAAGCTGCAAGAAAAGGGATTATCGGTAACACTTTATTTGATGGTCCCTTTTGAACATTCTTGTGACTATAAGTAACTTTGCAACTACATGTCAACTAACTCTCATTAGAGTATTAGTAGACTGTCTGCTTAATATCTGATAACTCTTTATTGTGATGGTCCTCCAACAGACAGTCTACAGACTATAAGTAACTATGCAACTACATGTCAACTTATTCTAACCCTAACCCTTCCAGTCTACTTATACTCTACTAACACTCTAATGAGAGTTAGTAGACATGTAGGTGCAACATTACTTATAGTCAACAGAATGTGTTAAAGGGACCATCCAAATAAAGTGAAACCAAAATATCTTATTTTAGTGTTAATATGTTCAATTTGTGATCATACATTCAAAATCTGTGGCCACTGGTGCCAATAAAAATGTTCATCTAGCAGTAGGAGCACCCACTAAAATCACATTTACAGCCAACTGGTGATGTGTGAATACCCCATAAGGATTTAACAGCCCTCACTAAAGGCATCATTTATCTGCATTATCTGAGTACACTGATACCAACAGGGCCTGGAGATCTCCTACCCTTTTTAGTGAGTAAATGGCTAGAAGAAACACAGTTTTGAGGGTCAGAATTTTTTCTGAAGGGAGCGACAGATAGACCTTCTAGAACAAGAGCCAGATCCCAAGCTGGAATTCTGGTACGAACTGCAGGCCTCAGCCTCAAAGTGCCACGAAGGAAACGTATAATGAGAGCACCGACCATGTCTCAACGCATTGAATACCGCCATCATCTCCAGGCAATTTATGTGCCATGAAATATGATGACTCCTCCAAAGACCCTGAGCTGAGCAGCCTTCCATTGCCGCTTCCCAGCCCATGAGAGAAGCATCTGTTGAAAGCGAAAATCTATGGCAAAGAGTGACGATCGAAGCAACTGTGAGGATCGAAGCAACAAGAGCAGGTGAGAGCACGACCCTCATTGTCACTGAATCCCACATGACACCAAGAAAGGTGGTCCTCTGTGCTGGAGAAAGTACACTTTTTTTGGCATTCAACCTCAACCCCAATTTCTTCATATGCACGAGAAAGACATCTCGATGCCAAACCGCCAGTTGTTCCAACTCCGCTTGGATAAGTCAGTTGTCTATATAGTTCTACCAGAAAGACTTGGGAGAATAAATACTGTAACAATAATTACATTTATTGATAGCCCAGCAAGCAATAAAGTTCTAAAGTTCGCGGCCATAGCTCGCAATCCTAAGGTCCGGACTCTGCATTTACTGCATGAAGACGAAAGCAGGGCGCAGCACCGACCCCCTGGGAGGTATAGGAAGGGACCATCCTGGTGGTGGTGGGGAGGATGGAGGGGAAGGAATCATCCTGGTGGTGGTGGGGAGGATGGAGGGGAAGGAATCATCCTGGTGGTGGTGGGGAGGATGGAGGGGAAGGAATCATCCTGGTGGTGGTGGGGAGGATGGAGGGGAAGGAATCATCCTGGTGGTGGTGGGGAGGATGGAGGGGAAGGAATCATCCTGGTGGTGGTGGGGAGGATGGAGGTAAATGGTAAATGGACTGCATTTATATAGCGCTTTCAACAGACCAAAGCGCTTTACAGATTGCCTCTCATTCACCCATTCATACACACATTCATACATCGACGGCGGTGTCAGCCATACAAGGCGCCATCCAGCTCGTCGGGAGCAGCTGGGGTTAGGTGTCTTGCTCATGGACAACTCGACACTTGGTCAGGTGGAACCGGGGATTGAACCACCAACCTTTCGGTTTGTAGACAATCTACATGAACCACTGAGCCACTGTCGCCATGTGTAAGTACCGGTCTTTTATACTGCAAGTATTAGACATGATTGGATAGATGAGGAAATAATAAGAGATGTAGCAGATGTGGCAGAACTTAACGCTAAAGCTTCCATTTCAGAATACATATGCCCTGCAGCCTGAGCGGGGCTAGAGCCCCATTTACACATTTCGTAAATGTGCAGGGTGATAGAGCTAGACCGAATGGAAGAACCCGATACTGGTAGACTTTGTCCCCAAAAGCGAACCTTAGGAACTTCCTGTGTTGTGGAAGGATGGAGACGTGGAAGTATGCGTCTTTCAGATCTATCGTGACAAACCAGTCCTTGGATCTGATTTGAGTCACGATCTGCTCCATGAGCATCAGGACCTCTTCTTTGCCGAAGCCTTTTTCGGCAACAGAACGTTCCTCAGATCGGTCAGAAGCCAGGAGGCATCCAACAGAAAATATTTATCTTTGTCCTTAATAGAAGATCAATTTAACCAAAGGTGCCTCTCCAAAGCCACATTAGCAGCCATTGACCATCCAATAGCACGGGCGGTGTTTTTAATGGCTTGGAGAGACAGATCGGGGGCCCGACGCAGTTCTCAAACCACATCAGGCCCCGCCCCCTAGCTAGTCTCCAGGTCCCTCAGCAGGTCAGTCTGGTATGCCTGTAATATAGCCATAGTGTGAAGGCATGTATATGTGTGTATATATATATATATATATATATATATATATATATATATATATATATATATATATATATTGTGTGTGTGTGTGTGTGTGTGTGTGTGTGTGTGTGTGTGTGTGTGTGTGTGTGTGTGTGTGTGTGTGTGTGTGTGTATAGATTTTGTTCTTGCATTCTTTGGGGTCCTTGCATTCTTTCTCACACCTGAATGAAAGGCTCATTACTATGCAGTCATTACTATGCAGGTCTTTGTCTTCTCAGGTGTGAACCAACTAATTATTCACAAGGGGGTTGGGCAGTTAACACCCATTCGCATATTGCCTTGGCAAACAAAAAAATGTTTTTCACAATTTTAATCAATCTATAGTGTTATGTGAATGATTAGGCAGGATGATTTTCAGATCATTTTGAAGCAAAAACTCTAGGCGACAACTTCCATTAGTCAAAAGTCTTGTGGACACATATTTAGTATGTGTTTTGTGGCCTTATTTCAGAATCTTTAATTTTTAGTTTTTTCAATAACCATGCATAGACAATATTCTCTCAAAAATACAAACATGTACATACATGTTGCTCACATATTATGGTAGCCCCGTTTGTAGAGCCCTGCACGGGCCTCAAATCTAGGCCCTAGCCCGGCCCTGACCCGAGACGCTCAGGCCCTAGCCCGGCCCGTGTCCGACAGCTCATCAGAATGATCAGCCCGAGTCCGACCCGAGCCCGTTTATAAAAATAAAAAAAATAATAATAAAAAAAAAAGGGATAATACACAGCCTGCCCTATGTTGCAGTCAGTAAACCAGATATGTTTCGTTTTCAAAGGCAAAGTATATACGTAAAGTAAGTTTATTTTAGTTTCTTTATAAAGTTAATTAAGAAAAAAAAATGTTTTTTTTTTTTATGACGACCAAGTAGCCGACAGCGAGTTAAACATGTTTGATCCATTGATTTATAGCCTCTCAAATCAACAATTTACTTGGCTACAATAAAATCCATAGATATTAAACAACTTAAGCATATCACACAGACAGTTAACGTTAGTTTAAACGTTTGTTTAAACGTTTTTTGTCATTTTTGAAAAGCTGAGGCAAACTGCTCTGCTGCTCAGAGCAACAGCGCTGGCAAACTAAATGAGTTTATACAATAGGCTACAATACAGAGAACGCAATCTAAAAAAATCAACATAAATTACATTAAAAACAACCATGCAGGTTATCTTACCTCAAAAATCAAGTCTTCACTACAGAACATGGCCATTCTTATTTCCATCTTACATCCTTGTTTCCAACAGACTCATGAAAATGAAGTCCAATCAAACAAAAAACAGCCTCCTAACATGGCTAAGAACGGTCTCAGAGCATCGTGAAGAAAAAGCACAGCATCCACAGTGAAAGGTTTTAATCCAGTCGTACTTTTTCCAGCTGCGCTGAAGTCACGCTCGCTACCGGGACACTAAACACAGAACGAGCCGGTCGCGCGAATCTCAGATCGCGCCGCCGGGAAACCTGTGCGCGTGCGTGTGTGTGTGTGTGTGCGTGAGCGTGAGCAGACTGTCATGTCAGTCATATGTCAGTGTGATAGGTTATAAAACGTCTTTCTATGTTTGCGTTTCAATCGTCATCTTCTCATATTTATTTTAATTAATGTCTAAAATATGCTATAAAAAAGATAAGCCTAAAACCCGGCCCGGCCCGGCCCGCGTGTGAACTATGACGTGAAAATTGGCCCGAAGCCCGGCCCTAGGAGCGTAAATAAGTCGGGGCCCGTCGGGCTCGGGCTGAAATGCAGGCCTCTACCCGTTTGTGCTATATAGAGCGAATTTACACCTTTGCCATTAACATGTTTATAAATTATTGAAAAAAGCACAAATGTCAGTGCATGTCAAAACATCCCAAGGGCCCCAAAAACACCTTGGTCCCCAGAGGGTTAATGGCTTAGTGGACAGCATTGGGGACTTCAGGGATGATGCCGATGCTGGTGAAAGATAACTGGCAAGTGGTTGCTCTACTTTCGATGCTCAGCACATCTAGTTCCTTGGAACTAGACAGCTGAAGCACCGGTGCATCTTCCAGAGCGGTAGGAACCACGGGGTGGCTTCCAATTCCGGAGAGAGAGCACTGGATCCCACGGGTAAAGGTTGAGAAAGGGCGGGGCCCGTTTCAAACCCTCTCGTGAGATCCATTTGCAATGCATTTGCATACGTTCACTCTCGCCGTTGGACTAGTTGACAAATGTGCTTCAGACACAATCACGCAGGGGCGTTCCCAAAGCGCCATCGACGCATCACGAGTTCCCTCAACCAGTCACTCCTCATTTTTTTTAATATCTTCTGAAGAATGTGTTTCGTAATGAGATTCAAAACAACAAAACAAGAACATCTTGTAGGCAATTAAATAAACTGCTTGTGAAACCATTCTCGTACATAGTTCATTAGTCATGGTCTTGGTCGTCCTAATTATTTCTATCCTTGACAATCTTGCCAACAGCAAACTGACACTTTTGCTCACCTTGAAATAGCAAAGGTTTATCCCTAATCATTCCCTCACCAGTCTTCAGCCAAATACAGTAAATTAATGTTATCTTTAACACAAATCCCATCAGCAGAACTCATTTTCATGCCAGGACTGGCCACATGAGATAAGCCTTGTCAGAATAAGCCACAACATAATATCTTCCAAAGAAAATCATTTTGCAGCTGTAACTGGACTCTATACCCACAACTAATGCCAAGAGCAATCATGTGTAATGGAAGTTTAATCTAAGAATATGATCTGGTAATGATGGATTCATGACCACCCAGTATTTTCTATCACTGTGTCATAATGTCATTGGAGACTGGGCTTGTGAGACAGCCAATTAGACAGCAGGACAGCTTGACTTCAGCTAAATGATTACACAACATTCTGCATAATACCAGGTTGTGTCTCACATGGCTGTAGGTTATATGATATAATAATAGCGATTGTCAGCGTCCAGGATGTTAAAAGAATATTTACTTTTTTTTTTTAATTTAGAACATCAGTGAGGAAATATTTTTACAAAAAGCTCAAGCTGAGTACAAACTGTCTTGTGCAATTACCTATGGGTAGTATGCTTTAACATTTTATGGAAATTCCCCATTATGTTTCAATCTGATATAGTTTACACTGTTCTTTTCAGTGTAAACAAGTAGTTATTTAGCTAGCGTTAGCATCAATGTTCTACGTGTATTTTTTAAGTATCAATGGTGTTAGACAAGGGATGGGAAACTCAGTCCTGGAGGGACACTGTCCTGCAGAGTTTAGCTGCATTCCTAATGAAACTCACCTGTCTGTAGCCTTCTAGTAATCCTGAAGACATTGATTAGCTTGTTCAGGTTGGTTTGTTGGAGCTGAACTCTGCAAAGACAGTGTCCCTCCAGGATCAAGTTTGCCCATCCCTGCACTGCCATAGATTGTCTTGGATAGGCATGATTGTCTCTTGAGTTTTAGAGAGTAGTCTACACAATAATGAATTCCCTTACCTGGCCAACAAAATTACTGGTGTTTATGCTCTTTTTTTGTCTTTGCTTTTTGTCTTCTGGCTTCAGACTTTCTGATTCTTCGGTTGTACAGGTGATGATTTTTCTGTTGTCTTCACTGGTAAAGTACGATAATATTTGTGTCTGTTGTTTAATTTTCGCTCTTTCTAACGCCTCTCCTCAAGTGTTTTTTGACCTACCTGTGCTACTGTTTACACACCAATCTTCTGTATGCTTTCATTTAATTTCAATATGGATGCTATCCAATGAAAATGTTATAAAATGAATAAATAGTGACAAATTTCGGACACTGCGAAGACTGCCCATTTTAATATCAATGTCATGTACAGTATGACACGTCTAGATTTCTCTGCTCTTCTCTACTAAAAACTGACTACAAATTGTGTAGTGTATTCCAGCTTTTAGGCTTACAATGCATTTGAGAAACTGAAATTTAAATCTGTCAATAACACTGTTTAGTTTCAGTATCTATGTAGCCCCTCCTTCTGAAACATGCAATGTACTCTGATTGGTCGGCTAGATCAGTGTGTGTTGTGATTGGTCAACTGCGTTGCATGTTTAGAAAAGGTTCAGAAACAGTGCTAACTGATATAGAGAATAATTCCATTTGGAGTGACTTTTTCAGGCTCAAACAGCAACATTACACACTAAAGAAAGTTGAAAACATAAAAAAACATAATAGGTCCTATTTTAGCAAAATTAGGGTGCCATAAAACCTTCTGCAGAAACAAAATCTGAAAGACTCCCACAATTTGTAATTCAAGTGTTAAAAACCTGATTTAAAGTTTGCTCTTTATTTTAGTTGCCATCATAACCTTGAATTTTATCAGTTAGCTGTGAGCCTGTGTGCTTGAATACATGCCAGTGACCTTCTCCAATTATTAACATACAATCCTGAGACCAGGACAGATGCATAAAATCTGTGATTCTCAGAACACCAGAGCAGCTCCATTTACACTCACAGTTCACCGTCAACCGGAAAAAAAAATGTTTACCATATAATACAAAGGCTTAGTGGAGTGGATGAGAGTAGCGTGTGCTCAGCCACTCCACTAAGCCTTTGTTTTAAGGTGACATTACAAAAGGATATTTTTCCAATTCACTCCATTCAAATCAATTATTCGCAAAATAACAGACAGAGTGTAAGGAACGTGTTAATCAAATCTAGTAGTTAAAATCAGGGTGAAAATATTTTATTATGAAATGATTATGTGTCTCAAGGTCGATGCTTGCATACAAAGAGGGACTAATTAATTTCAAGTACGCCTCTCATTTGTCTCTGGTAATAGAAAAACCATGCGTAATATGAGACACTTCAGATCAAGCTTAGCCTGATTCTTGGCTAATGGCTCTTATAATGAGATGCTATAATATCCAGACATCAGAGGTGCATTTTCCTCATCATGACAGGTGGAGTATAAGCCTGTTATGATGGTTTTGGTGTGCAGTGGGTAAGAAGAGCTAGCACTGACAAATAGATCAGAGGAGAAGTTTACACACAGCAGCTGAAAACATGAAATATCACCAATGCTGTAAACAAGCAAACGTCTGCATGACCTTCAGAGCTTTGTCCTTGTAAAGGTTATAAAGAAATACAACTGTTGGCAGCCATTAACAGAATCAAGAAGTTAAAAATGTTATATAGTTAATTGAAAATAAGGCAAATCTGTGCACATTATTGAGATCTCTTCTGAAACTCCAAAGGAAACAGTTAAAGGGGTCATGAGATGAGAAATTAAATTGGCCCTGATCTTTTGACATATATAAGAGGTATTTGTACCATTAAAACATCCTTTAAGTTTCAGAGCTTAAAATGTCCTCCTCATTATAAACAAAGCATTTATTTAATCAAGCGGCTCGTTTTGGTATTGCAGGATCTGTGATGTCACACTGGCAAACTCATTTGCATATGACCGCCTCCAGCAAGACATCGACGAATAGTTTTACGTTATCGCACCATAGGCCCCGCCCACTGGCGTTCAGTCGCTTAACGCCTGACATTTGCCTTCACTGGATGTAGACGTCATGTCGTGACAAAAGCATATTAGAGCCCATTATAATCCCTGACGCTGTCTACACTGGATACAGTATACAGATGTGCACTCAGTTTCTGACATACTTAACTTTGAAATGTCCAGTTTAAACAGCTTGTTTTGCGTCTCTATACAGACTTTAGAAGGATCCCAGTGTCTGAAACAAGTGGATGGTTTATTTTAATGGCGCCATGGATCGCGTCGGAGGATTTTATGTTTGTTCGGAGCATTTGACTACAGATTGTTTTGTAAATGTAATGAAGAGTTCATAAAGAAACTCTTGTTGAAAGTTGAAGAAGTCAGCGATATTGGATCTGACAGCAGTATCACAAACCTTAAGCAAATTATTTCATAAAGCTTTGTCTGAAAATGACGGTTTTATATAGATAATGTTTTCAAACACTTATTCGCGTCCAATAACGAGTGGGCATTGATACTGTTTCCTATGCAATAACGTAAGGCTACTGACAAGCCTTAACGGAGCCACCCCTTAAAAACGGATCATTTTATACAAAGAGTCAGAATGAGAGTTGAAAATAATAGTTTTTGCGCATATATATATATATATATTTTTTTTTTTTCGCAAAAGCTTTACTAACATTATAAGTATACCTCAAGGACCATATTAAAATAATTAAAAAAATCCATGTCATGACCCCTTTAAGATGGCAGTGAGATGTGACTTTCTCTCCTGTGGTGAGTGTGCTTGTGTACCTGTATTCCTTCTGTGCCGGGCTGCTGAAGCAGTTTGACGGTCCTCCTCGTCACCCTCTGCCCGCGTCCTTCATGCCAGGTAAGGTTGCCCCCGGCCCTGCGTGGCAGCTGATAGTTCAGCTCCTCTGCTGAGACTGTGTGGTCCAGCGCAGTCCGACAGAAGCTGAAGCTGGACGCAGCTGTGGAGGACAGGTGAAGAGAGATGTTGAGCACATCCCGCCATTTTATACACGGATCATTGTCATTGTTACAGGAAGCTCCATGAATTCATTATAATGTCAATCACAGGTCATTGTGTACTTTCAACTTCATAAACAAACTCAAAGTCCTTAATGGCTATGTTTTTTGTTAAACCAGAAGCAATTAGGGGGGGAAATATATTACTATTGCATTACTAAAATACTAATACTAACTATACTATATGCACTTCCATTTAAACGTTTTTAAAAAAAAAAAATACTTTTATTCAGCAAGAACACATTAAATTGATCAAAAGTGACAAAATAATTATAAAAAAATCTATTTCAAATAAATGTTGTTTACAGCACAACTGTTTTCAACATTGATAATCACAAATGTTTCTTGAGCATCAAATCTGCATATTAAAATGATTTCTGAAGGGCACTGAAGACTGGAGTAATGATGCTGATAATTCAGCTTTGCATCACAGGAATAAATTACATTTTAAAATATACTCACATAGAAACATTTATTTCAAAATGTAATAATATTTCAAAGAGACGTGAATAATGCAGGCAAATTATTATTATTTATAGGACAATAAATTGCCAGTCAAACATTTCTTAATTGTGACAGCCCTACTTTTATCATTAATATTCACACAGTTTTCCAGCACTTACTGAAAGTGATCAATATAATAATGCACTTTACAGTGTACGCTGACAAACACACACAGACATGTTTAACTAGTAAATTAGTCAAGGTTTCTAAGCATATGGTTGCACATGTGTGATTCAGTGCCTGGCAAGCCAACATGCCTAATCAGCAAACATGTGCTCGAAGTCCAGAAAAATAGAAGAATAGACATTAATTCTTCCTCTAAGATGCTATTGAGGGACAATCTTTAACCCCACCAGATACAGGAGACGGGTGAGGTGTGTGTGTGTGTGTGTGTGTGTGTGTGTGTGTGTGTGTGTG
>CM070837.1:29321138-29616138 GCA_036326025.1 Chrosomus eos
ACTAGATAGTATTGTGTAAATACACCAACACTTCAAAATAATTATATTTGAAACTAGACTTTTCAGTAATTCTGATGATATTACTATAAATTACAGCAACACCTTCCCCTTTGCCTTTCGGACGCGGCTCATGTTAATAACTGTAATCTTGCGGGGTGGACTCATTTAAAGTCATGTAGTTGTTTGGTTTTAGCCAGGTTTCTGTCAAACACAGCACATCTAGCGTATAATCTGTGCTTTTGAAGTAAGGGATCGAATATTTAGCAACCCAAGCTTCATCATTTGTTCATCCGTATTATATCTGCTTTTTATTTGTTGAACATCAAATTTTTACCCTTAAATGGGTTTAGGAGTTTTTAGTATGTCCTAATTCGTGGAACAGACACAGTCTCTATATGATGACATAGGTGAAAGATGTGATGGGATTTATCTGACCTCAGTGACGTGAGACAGAGTCGGTTTAGCCAGTCTATCTGCTTTCTGACTTTATGACCTGCCATAGAACAATTCCACCAGAGTATATCTTTGTATTTTTACATGCTGTGCTGTCATTTTTTTGAGCATTTTCATATGCCATACATCAAAATAATCCTTACTCTCCCATTTTGAAGGCTATGTTTGTAATAAATCAATAGTAACTATATAAATATCTCAAAAGTGCAATAAACAAAAAGAAAAAAAAATTATTATTTTTTTTTTACATATTTTCTTCAATACAAAAAATGAATAAATGTCAACTTCAAACTTGTCAATGAGAAAAACGTGCACAAAACAATTTAAAACTATACAGAATTGATTTGAACTGTTTACATAAATTAGTTTTTAAGATACACTCATTTTTACACTCATTCAAAAAAAAAGGCGTGTACTTAGTTTAGACATAACGCTGCGTGCGTGTGCGCGCGCGCCCGCGCTTGCGTGTGTGCGTGTGTGTGTGAATGTCCTTGTATTTGTGAACGTCTAAAGGAGAAAAAAAATAATAAAATAAAGCGATGGTAAAAAGACAATAACGATATAAGGAACATATAGCAAATGGGAGTCAAACGGGAGTCAAACGCATGGTCAAATGACGCAGCGTGTGACGTCACAACATGTGACACACCCGGGGGTCATAGTGCACAGAACGTGATATGTCAATGAGTCATCGGAAGACGTAAATATCAATCGCAGATCTACAGAACGTGTGTGCAAAGACGTGCAATGCATTTTTGTGTTGTTTTTTGTAAACGAATATTACGCAGTTTGTACAGACTGATTAGATGGTGAAAACAACGCAACATGGGCATGTTGGAGGCTTGATCTGAAAATGTTACATCTCTGGTTTTGTATGCAAAAAGAATGATTGAGCTAGCCATTTGGTTTCAGTTTCTAGGCTTTAAACAGACACACGCAAACGGGAGCGCCGACGCTCCCGTCGGTCTTAAAGGGTTAAAGTGCACTTATTTTTCACAAGCCCTCAAAGAAAGAATCAAATTCCTCTAGAGGAAACAAGAACAAGTTTTTCTGCTCTTTATTGTGGTATATATTACAGTAAAGTACCATGGTATTATCTTCTGGTATCATAACTGTACTGCGCTAAGACCAACCATAAAAAATTATCTAATAAACTGTGTGGTAAACCTAAATAGCCACCTAATTTTATAATATCCACATCTACAGCCCCTTCAGCTGAAGGCAGAGTCCTGCACGGGTCCATTTTTGGAGACCCGCGCCCGCCCGTACCCGCAAAGTTCAGCACCAGATCCGACCCGTCACCCGTGATAATATCAAAATTAAATCCGCACCCGCCCAGACCCGTTAATATTTGGCCCGTTACCCGACCCGTGATAAATCACACACGCTAAAATCATTCCAATTAAAGTCCTTTATTTTTTTATCTCGCACCTCTCTCAACATCACAATAGCCTCATGAAACAGGCTAAAGTGTGCTTTGTTTTGCGCCATTCAAGTAGCCTACATCGGCACCTAAATAGGCTATGAAACCTGATAACGCAAACATCTGGCTATTAATGAAAAGAAAAAAAGAACAAGAAAAAAATACAACCTATCTGAGCCTGTCGCTCACAAACAGTAGGCTATCCTATGCATTTACTTTGCCTTAAGTTATACTGTGCAGGAAAAGGATATCGTCCACATGGTTTAAGTTGCGTTCTCCGTTCTTGAATTACAAATCCAGCTGGAAAAGTCTCTCTCTCACTCGCAGCGCTCGATGCTGGGATGGAGAGAACATTCCGTGCAATCAGGTTGGGAAATGTTTTTGTATGCTCGTTCTTAACACTTTTATATACCGTACTCCACTCGCCAACTTTACTTTTAAATCATCAATAGCTACTCCCTATGGCTACTCATGCAACGCAAGCATAAACGAAAGTCGCACTGACGCAGTGCCGGTGACGTGATGGGTCCAAAGGTCATAACGTTGTTGCGTATGTGTAATGGCAATTTAGACACAAATATTGCATATATTTTTCATCCGCTGCTACCCGCCCGCAAGGAGTTCATTATCCGCCCGCATCCCCGCCCGTGAATTTTAGGAATGATTACAATCCACCCGTTTTAGACACTTTTATGCGGGTACCCGCGGGTATCCGCGGGTACCCGACCCGTTGCAGGACTCTGGCGAAGGAAGTGTTTGTGTTAATGGCCGAGCAGTCCAAAAGGGTCAGAAAGAGAACATGATGCGAAAGAAAGGGACAGAGACCGAGTTAGAGTCAGAGATATGGCCCATGGGTGATATTTTGAGGGACAGGGTGGGATGTAGAGAGCTGTTCATCACAGAAAGAGAGATGAGAAGAGAGCACCCTGGAGTAGAGCTGGATGAGACTGACAATACAGATGTAAAAATCAGTGCAATCAAATAGTGTAATTGCTTTTTGCCACCAAGAGCTGCATCATCTTTTTATGGTGCCTTCAGCGAGGCCATTGGCCAATCAGAAACCTCTACGAAGAACAGTCCCAAACCCTTCAGAATTACAGAATAGAGGACTGGTTTAAGATTATATGAAGTGAGGTTTAGTTTAGTTTAGATTAGAGTTAGATTATTTGAATATATTAATATTCATTTTTTTTTATTTACCAATAACATGCTTTAGAAAACCAACCACAAAACGACAGCTAACTACAATAGTACACAAGACCATCAATTTCCATCAAATTCAAACCAACTGCATTATCTCTAATTAGCACAACTCTCTCAGCAGTTTCTATTATCTTTTCTCTCTCCGTCTCTTTCTTCAACATCATCCTCTTTCATCCTTTATCTTTCTCAATCGTGCATTTCTTTCCTTCGCGGAGCACTAATTAACGGAGAGATATTGGACACGGGCCCGTGCACTTGCTAATACAACGAGATGAGAGGAGCTGACAGACCGGCCATTTAAAAAAAAAAAAAATCAAGAGTGACCACAGTACTGAAGAAATTAGGTACCACTGGGTGTGGAGAACGAAGATGAGAACGCTTGGGGTGTTGGCGGACGGGGGGGGGGGGGGGGGGGGGGGGGGTATAAAGCTTTGCCCTCTGCGAGAGCAATTATCCGTAGCTCACGGGTCGACCCAGCCATCAGTCCTCTCAGCAAATGAAATGGACCTTTCTTCAGCCATCTCTCTGCCTCCTCCTTTCTCTCTGTCCATTTTCTCGAAGATGCTTGTTGATTTAAGCCAAATTGATCCCTCCCGGGTTTTAACGCTTGATCAATCTGTTTAAAGTCCGGGGGGATTGACGAGTGAATGTTTATTAGACACCTCCCCCTTGCTTTTCCTCCCCATCCCCCTCAATCCCACTATTATTCATAGGGAGTCTCAGAAGAGTAGCACTGATCCATAATAAGGCAGCATATGGATGAAGCATGTGATTTTCTAGGATCTATACAGTCTTATGCCTGCTAAAGACTGTGTGATTTCAGCAAACCTATAATAAGATCATTACAAATCACATTGTACGACATTGATCTAATAAACTTGGGTGCGTAGACTGTACGATGATGACAGCTATTGAATCATAGGCTACGACGCAAGTTAGTATAGAAGAATAAAATGTCATCAGCTAGTGGTAAACAAATAGAGCAACATGAATCACAATTGTGGTTTTATGTGCGCTGAAAAAAGAGGAGGAAGCGAAAGAGGAGAATATGGATGTGGTCATTGCTAGGGAAAAGAGGCCAACTTGGCATGGCAATTTTGCAAATGGAGCTTGAGGTCAATTAAGTTTTAGCGCCATGTTGCATTGATCATTATGCCATTTCATGCTGCATTTTTATTGGGTAGTCAGTAAACTTGGGTCATAGCGGCAAACACACTGTGAGATGATCATCCTAAACTTCCACTGTCAGAAAATGATCAAAAGGATATCTTTGACATGACAACAGTCCCTCTCTCTCACTGTACGACATAGGAACACAGTTTAGGAGCCACAACCACAGAAATCACCACGATTGGTCATCTTTCGTCTGGGACAGGCCAAAAGCAAACAATAGCCGCGTTTCCACTGCCGGGCCAGGGCCGAGCCGTGCTAGTGCGTGCCAGGGCCAGTCGCGTTTCCACTGTCACTTCCGGGGCTTGAGTCGGGGCTTCTCGGGGCCAACGGCCAGGATTTCTGGCCCGTCGAATACCTTGGGCCAAAGCGGGCCAGCTCAGGCTAGAGGCGTGCTCAGGTAAAAGGCAGAGTTTATCTGTGTTATGGAACGTTATGATCTGAAGCAAGATGCACATTTCACTGTTTTATATCGCGCAAAATAATCGCTGCTCGAAATGGAGAATCGCCTGTACTGGTCTGTCGAAGATACCAAAGCTCTTCTGAGCATTTGGGCAGAAGAAAGGGTACAATGTCAATTTGACGGCAGTGAAGAAACAAGGACGTTATAAAATACATCGATTCTGAACTTTCTAAGCTAGCAATCAGCGGCACGCGTGAAGTTTTGGCAACATTAAAGTTAATGTTAGTGCGGCCGTAGTTTGTACGTGCGATAGCCGGACAAAAAAAATATTTTATTTATTATCCCTTATGGGTCACTAGTGTCTGGGTCACATCCCTCTTGTTGTCAGACAACTCGCGAAGACAATCGACACTATGCAGCCCGGCCGTGATTCAATATAAGCCGCTTTCGTTCCTAACTTAAATGAAATAACAACTGAGCCCGCTAAATGTTGGGTTGTATGCGTTTGACAAAGGCGGTTTGGCGAGTTAGGCAATCAGGTCAGGCTACTGGCACGGCGGTGGAAACGCAAACCCGCTGCTTGAAGAATGGATGATTGAAATTTTGGCTCGTAATTATGTGTCCCAGTGATAACGAGGCTTGAATTGTGCTAACGTGGCATATTAATGTTAGAAAAATCATGCACCATTGGATCATTTTTATTTAAAACAGTTGTTTTTAAGTTTGTCTTGCACTAATTGGAAATGTCCTTCCAAAAAAATTCAATATCTTGTTTGTATGTGATGCTATCCAATCATTGTTGGGGAAGCAGGTAAAATGACTTTACTGAGCAATCAGATGGTTGAAAAAAAATAAGATTTAAATTGGACAGGTGTTTTGGAATACAATACTATCTTTGTGAATAACTTGGACGGCCCAGCCTGACCCAGACTCTACCTCCAGCGGCCCCCAGTTAATTTGAGTTTGAGACCCCTGTTCTAAGCTAAGCATTCAGCGAGCAACGCTTCAAGTTTAGGAAAAAATAAAAAAGTTGCGGGCGCAGTATTGTACATGGCGATTAAAACGCACAATGGACAAAGCGGAGCTCAGATAAGGAACTTTCTATGGTTCGACTTGATGGACGGTGTGCTGGGTCACTGTGTGCTGGGTCACCATCCCTCTGTTAGTGGCGACTCGCGAGACACTATTGCAGCCACGGCCGGTGAGTTAATATACATGTTATCTTCCTAACTTAAAAAATAAATAAATTCATAATACCCGCTGAAATGGGTTGGGTTGTATGACGTTTGATCCATAAAGGCGTGTTAGGGGCTGGGTTTAGGGCAGTGTTGCGGGGCTACTGGCCCGGCGGTGGAAACGCAAGCCGGTGCTTGAGGCCCGAGGCCACTGGCTCGGCTCGCTGTTAGCCCTGGCCCGGCAGTGGAAACGCGTCTAATGTGTACCGGGCATTATTGATTTAAATAAATCTGCACATTGGATCTTTTCATATTTATAAACAGTGTCTTTTAAGCAATATATTTTGCACTAGGGATTGGAATGAACCTCTAACCAAAAGTGTTAAACTCGACCTGTTTTATTGTGCTACCAACATTGTTGGGGTGTGGTACTACTTTTCTAAGCAATCAGATGGTTGAAAAAAAATCCATATATTTACATTGAAGGAAGGACAACAATATACTGTAATAAAGACTTGGACGGCTCCTTTATCCTAGACCAGTAAGCAACAGCCTAGTAACTCCCTGGCAACACCCTAGCAACCACCCAGATGGGAATTTATTTTAGGATTGCAAATAGAAATACAGTTCGAATTTGGATCAAATCATAATTATCCAGTAAGAATTTTTTCTTCACAGTTTCATTCTTAAAGTATTATTATTTGAGATTCTGGTCCCAAATTCTGACAAATTCTATCACTCCTGTACACATTCCTTTAATATTCTTGACGTGTGAACGTACCTGATGGCGAATTGTCTAATCATATCAAAGTCAGAGACAAAAATATCCACCCACAACAGCTGTGCAAATATGCAATACAAACAGTAAACCTTTTCTATGCTGATGCACTGACAGTGAAGTCTTTTCATTTCAGATCTTTTAAATGGATCACTGCAACAACAAAAAAAGCAGGCAAATCTTTTTTTCTTTTTTTTTACTTTCTCTTCCCCTGGTGTCAGCGTAGATGCTGTGTGAACTTTGATGACACAGTAAGAGGGTATTAAGACCAACAACCGGCCAACAGAACAAGATTTAAAACCCAAACATACATACAGTAGCATAAAAACATAATGCATCATAAAATCATAGATGTGCACACACACACACACACACACACACACACACAGAGATCAAACATTCCATATAGACACACACACAAAATCCATTTTAGCAAAATCCTTTGTCTTCTTGAAAGATATGATACAAAAGAATAGGCGGGATAAAGGGACGGATGGATGGTTTAAGGTGAGATAATGCCTGCGAGGAGAAAAGGATGCTGGCCTAAACACACACACACACACACACACACACACACATACATTCCCCACCATTTGAGCCAGGATCACATTTCAAAAGCTCTCCAAAGGCAACTTTTGGGCAGGACACCAAATAGCTGTTAAGAGCCCCTCCTTAACCAACATGTGAGAGAAGGCTAATAAAGACCATGTTTATGTGGCTAAAGAAAACAGTAGCTTCCTTTTATTTCACCTCCTTTTCTTCTTTTATTCATGCGCTCATGTGAGAATCGGTTCACAGGGACGTAACTTCGGTCATGTGGTTTGGGCGAGATTCGTTTAATCTGACCTACAATGCACTGTGAGTACAAACACGATCAAGAGGCTTTAGGACAAAAGCTCTTAAAGAACAGATTTGGGACCATTGTTGAAGGAATGTTCTGGGGTTCAATACTAATTAAGCTCTATCAACAGCATCTGTGACATGCTGTCGATTACCACTGACAATAATTGTGACCTTTTTTTAAGTTAGATTGTATTTCAGTTCCAAGCAAAGTCTATGGAGCAAGGCAATAAAGTGGTGCAGGGATGACGTCAAAACCTGGAAGTCTAATTCGGCCGCTGGTTCCTTTGAGATTTTCCTATTGGGTTTTATAATGGGGTTTTTCAATTTATGAGTAAAATAAGGTCTGTGGTGAACATAACCTGATACTTTGACGTTTTGTACATACACTGCACACACTCACACCCCAAGCTTTCTTATCAAGTTACTTATCAGAAATATACGTTTACAAAGATGAACATAACTGCTTAAATTCACATTTTCACAATGGGGAGTGTCATTTATGTTGTAGAAACAAAACGTCAAAGTATAGTCAAGTTATCTTTACCACAGGTGTTATTTTTACTCATAAATTAAAAACCCCCATTATAAAATCCCATAGGAAAATCTCAAAGGAACCAGCGGCAAATTCTGACGTCATCCCTGCACCACTCTATAATGCTATGGATAAAATGTAGCCTAAGTCGGACATCGAATTTTAACTTGTATTCAATAATGATGCATTGAATTTTCTAAATATTGAAAGAAAAAAAGGTTTCGGACTAAATGTTTTTTTGAGGGCCGAAATATTGACTGTGTCAGAATCAATTTTTTGCCCACAACATGGATAAGCTACAGTGTTACATTGCTGACAATGTGCAAATTCAATGGCATGTCAAAATGTCAAATGCAAAATCGGTTAAGACATTAATGGTGTGTAAAATAAGTAAATATACCGGTAAATTGACTATCGCAAATCTTAGTAAGGTGTGTTCGCACTTGTAGTTCGGTTCGCTTGGTTCGTTTGGTCCGGACCAAAAAAAGGTCCACTTAGCGTTCACATTGGCAATTTAACACTGAACATAAAGATAACCTAAAGGCATAGGGATACGTTCAAAACCTGATTGGTCGGCTTTTATGACGTATATTTCGCAACAGAACTTACCGAACATCCAAAACGATGCTCTGTTCTGGGATAAATATGTGTGTGCGTAGCTACAGATGATGGTATTTTGACCAGCTGAGACTCGTGAAAAGCTTATAAATGTGTAAAGGAGTGAAAACCGTGTCAGGAATCCTCCGTCACACACACAAACACAGAT
Source organism: Chrosomus eos (assembly GCA_036326025.1). Classification (NCBI taxonomy): domain Eukaryota; kingdom Metazoa; phylum Chordata; class Actinopteri; order Cypriniformes; family Leuciscidae; genus Chrosomus; species Chrosomus eos. The sequence goes on from CM070837.1 coordinate 29,329,885, forward strand.
CTGCTGCGAGGAGACGCGGTTCTGATGCCTGTGCCGAACTGTGATGAGCAACATCGCGACTTTAACGAGAAAAAGCAGGAGCATTCTGTCCTTTTTAGGGTCGCTTCATTTTTTCGTTGCGGGTCAAATTGGCATAACGTAAGGGTTAAACAACTTTATAGCTGAAATAACACACAGTGTATGTCAGAATTAAAATAAGGAATATAGCACAAGCTTCACATTTCTGCTTTTAAACCCTCCAAACCCATTGCCCCACAGACGTCCATTATAAGTGCACTGAGTTTTTACATGTTTTATAAACTGATGGACCAAGTGAAAACTATGATGCTCATATCTCAGCCATTAGAGGTAAAATAATAGAAAGAAAGAATAAAACAGTCAATGGTGTTGACAGACTGGTCAAGCATGGAATCGCAAACACACATTGAGACAAAATACACAGAGTCCCTTCAACCACTGCATGTCAATCCGAGCGAAACGACTCTCTTTTTATCGCTTCTGCTCTTTCACGCTCTCCCTTTCTATTTTTTCACATGTGCGTGTGGTTAGAAACCGTGAGTGAGGCTTGTGGGTCTAGCATTTCTAATCCATCTGTATGCATGAATGAGTGACACGCATTTGTCCATGCACTTAATGCATTGGTGCTCCCTTAGGTAGCAGGAAAACAGCCCAGTCCTCCTGCTGCATGCTGGGATTGGTCGAGGCTGTAGGGTGTGGAAACAGGGCGAGTGGGGGTTAAACAACATCTGTGCCTCTCCAGATCTAATGAAGCTTTATATGAGCAGTGACACAAACATGCTTTATGTGAAACAGAAACCAGTGCTATTCTGGAAACATTTTTATTACAGCCCGTATGAAATGAAACCTTGCCAAGTAATAACTGTACTGTAACAGGAGAATGATACGGCAATATCTGTGCAATAGAAGATATTAAAGCAAACAATCCGTTCTCTCAAGTGTAATTCAGTTGTCTAATCAAACGCTTCGGATGCAAATATAAGCTGCCTCTATATAAACCGCTCGTGTACTCACTCACATATCAGACTTTTGCTTAGGGTGGCTAAGAAAAACGTTCTTAAATAATATTCTGCGCACAGAATACAACACGCCATTTTAATTGGATAAAAAACGACACGTTTGAATAAACAATGATCTAACTTTCCTTGAGGGGGCTTTATGATTATGCAATTTGTTAACATCCTATTTTGGGCACAAACTGTACTTTTAAGTTAGTGAATCGCATGTGTGGCAGGAGAGAGAATTAGGAAAAGGACATTTAATAAGAAGAAGTGCAGGTTAAAGTGAGGTAAGGTCTTGCTGTCCGTTTCAGCACCACGCCGTGCGCTGCAATATAGCTACTATATGATTATGTAAAATTGCCTGGGGCCAAGGGAAAACATATATTTCTTACGATTACATAAATGCCCTCGAGATCACTGAGAGCATGTGTGTGAATTTTTTCATTTATCATGCAAGTTGTCAGGTAGACTTTATGTTTATGTCCAGCTGTGAACCCATGAACTCTGTGCATTCCCTTCAGCGATTTGAGCGCAATGTCAATGTCAACATGATGGGCACAAATACATCTGAAAAATAAAAATAAAAAACACCTGCACCAATTACCAACAAATTCTGACCTGAACTTGCACATGGCATTCAGAACAAATATAAACAGCATCATAGGGTGCAGAAAAAAAAGTTATATTGTAGTACAGTATAGGATATTTTTATATCCTGTAGTAGAATCTAGTAAATACGCCTTTTTACACGTTACAAGTTACTGTTGTAATAACTATAAATTATGCATAATTGCATGCAATAACCCTAAACCAAACCCTAATCTTAACCCTTTAGTAAGTAGGCTACATGTATTATTTATTATTACTCAGTGCTTAAATGTATAATTACACTGTAACATGGACACCTTAAAATAAAGTGTAATCATAAAATAGCTACTACAGTAAAAAATGATAGTCTAAAAAAAAAGGCTAAAATTGAAAAAGTTTTAACAACTCATTTAACTATTGATGTCGAAATCCAAGTTTGGCAAATTGCAGAAAAAAAAATCTTAAATAAAAGACAATGTTAAAATATTATGTTATTATATACTTTAAAGTTTTAGTCCCATACTTTAGTACAGGATATTAGTAAATAGCACTGTAAATGTTGTGTAAACAGTGTAATGTAAAGAGTTAATTTATAGTATAGTGGGTATTAGGCAATAGGACAAAAATATTAGTCTTCGGTCATATAGAATAATACAGTAAACATCAAAAGTTAATATCAACATATTGTCTGTATACTGTACCGCCACCCTGTAAATAAACGGATCATAGTTTGCATGTGGCTGCAGTATGAATCAAATAATAATAGAACTGGTTTACTGAACGTAGTAAATAACACGCAGCGAGCTTACCGTCCACAGCCATAGTCGGTATATACGCGTATCTCTCCGTGATGGCTTTAGTGAGAGTCTGCCATGCTCATGCTCACGGGTGTCCTGTCCGGTAGAAGAGAGAGCCGGGGCTCCTGAACGACACCTCCAGTCCGAGCGCAAAGATCTGCTGTGGAGCAGGAGAAATCCACATATAAACCCGAGAGACAGAGAAGAGAGCAGCGAGAGAGAGAGAGAGAGAGAGAGAGAGAGAGAGAGAGAGAGAGAGAGAGGAGAGGAGAGAGATGACAGTCATTCAGCTTCCAGCGCATCGGACAAGTTTAAACCCCTCCCTCCGCTTCTCACCTTAGTGCTGAACGCACTCATACACTGCGAGCGATTCACTGATACACAAGTGGCTGTGGTAATGAATGGCAGTATGCAGCCAGTGCAATAAAACACGCGTGTGTGTCATTTAAACTAGGCTACATCAGACCCGCGCGTGCACGAGGGAGTGGGGACCATATGGGCAAACGTGTGAGAGGGCTTGACAAAATAAACTTATATGCAAAGAAAGCACACCATTATGAGACGGTGTTTGCCCCGTGCACCAGCATGCGGTGGTTAATTAACACTTTCATTAGTAATGTGGTATACTAACAGGCCTGTTGCTTAATGATATATATATATAATATATATATATATATATATATATATATATATATATATATATATATATATATATATATATATATATATATATATAATATATAAAAACAAGATTCCAAGCCGTTACTAAAAAAACATTTTGTAGTTACCTATAAATGCATTTTAAAGCTGTCGGGACGGATTTCGGGGGAAATTCCACACGTCATTCACCCGTGCCGTGCATTACTCTTCCGTAGTAGCCTACGCAGAGTGTCTAAAGCAGCCGAAGGTTTGTTGTCACATTGTTGAAAAATTATGGGGAATCTCCGTTTGTAAAAACAAAGCAAACGTAATTGTCCGTACAAAAAATTGGTCGTACACTAAAGGGTCAAAAGTTAGTGTAACTTTAATGTCTTACCGATTAGTAAATATATATATATACAGACCCAGGGCCAGGGGCCAGGGACCCCCAACCAGATTCAATCTCAAGAAACCCAGTCAGCAATTTAGAAAAGTAACATTTTTATCAATAACACTTTATAAAAACCTTTAATGTAGCCTAGCTGCCTAGGCCTATTTATGTTAATATTTTTTTTTAATGTTTATAATAGAATCATTCAAATTGAGTAGGCTATGGAAGAACTTAATCCATTTGCCTTTGATAAAACTATAAGCATCTGCTAAATGAATAATAAATGAATAATACATAGAGATCTATCTATCTATCTATCTATCTATCTATCTATCTATATCTATCTATCTATCTATCTATCTATCTATCTATCTATCTATCTATCTATCTATATGTCTGTCTGTCTGTCTGTCCATCCATCTATAGATTATAAATTAATAACTTACAGTTAAATATTATTAATTGACTGATAGGCCTATTTTTCACTCAAAAATGAATATTCTGCCATCATTTTCTAATCTTCATGACATTCTAAATCTGTATGACTTTCTTTTTTCGAAACACAAAATAAATGTAATTCTAGCATTTATCTAATACTTAAGTTAGTCATTTTATTTACAACCATATTTTGTAAATATGGTTGTTCACAGTACACAGTACATTTAAATTATTATTTAAATGATCAATGTATTTAAAATAATTGTTAATACATCCACTGTATTTTTAATGTCATATGTTCATTTATGGATCAGGTTTAGGTGAAACAACAGAAAAACAAGTTAACGTTGAGAAGTACTGACTCCACTTAAAGCTTTACAACTTGTCCACAGCGTGACTGTCGTCTGGGTCACTACACACTCTTGTGCACTCTGACTCCCCCATTCTTGCCGTTTCACTAGGATAAGTGCCGTATCTGTTCTTTAGAAAAGGAAGAAAAGCCTGTTAAGTGCTACCGTCACGCCTCAGGGCAACATTTGCTTGTCGTGAAGCTGTGGAGGAGGGAGGATCTGAGGAGAGTGTGTAGTCAAGAACATCAGCGCGTCGGAGAGGTCTTCAGTGGCCCGTTCTACAAAGAAAATCTTCCTGCGTGGCCCTCCAGACGATCAACGAAACAAGAGATGCCACTGCACCAAACGTCAGAGAAGATGTCTGCTTAAATGAGCTCATTTACTGTCATAAATAACACTGATGCCTTCACAGTAGAGCAGATGATAAGGTGTTTGGTGAGGTGGGTTTCTGACGTTTGAAGAGGTGTGGGAGAGAGTCTCTCTCTGTAGGGCAAACATGCAACGCTACAAAGCAGCAGCTACAGCTTTTTTTCACTTCAGAAGACTGGTGTTATTGATGTTGCACAGATTAACATTAAAATTTTAAGCTTTTTGACAGATTTTAGATTTCAGATCTTTGTTGAGTTTTAGCAAAAGCACGTTTTTGAAATGTGTTTGATTGTGGAGTAACACTGTTTGCAAAGACAACATCACAATTAAAATTGCGTGTATATTAAGATTAGCCTAGTGTTTTGAAGAATCCACTATCTATGAATATTAAACTGTCTGGTTTGTTCTACAGGTGTGAATACCTAAAATCATGTGAATTTTCTGTCTGTCTATAGCTATCTAGCTGTCTTGCTATTAGATTATACAATAACAAGTTATCTGTTAACCATTAATGTCTGTGACTTTAAAGTTATGGCTTGGTTAATTCAAAATGTTTAATTCTGTCATCATTTACTCAACTTCTCATATGTTAATACCAAGTGTAAATGAGCTCTTAAGGATGATTTATTCTTCTGCCGTTCTGCGTCGAACCTACGGCATAGCTAGACTGTGTAGCACGCGTATAGCCTGACGCGCACCTCTCCAAAAATGTAACAACGCTGAACAAAAATTGCTGTATATTTGCTACCATCAATGCTGCTGCTTCTCCTAAAACATATAGGCCTACACAACAAGCTGCTTTTTTGGCTTTTGCCTTGATAATGTAGGTATCATCACTGCCCGTGGACACTGCCTACTAGCAGACAACTAAGTATAAATGAAAACCGACACGTATAAATCAGCCTTTAAAGGAGAACTCCGATCAATTTTAACATTGAGCTCATTTTTTTGTACATTGGGAGTGCTGTCAGTACAGAGAACAACGACAAAATTTACACCCTTTTGACTTAAACGGGGCAAGTTTTAAACCTGCTTTTAGCCTCTTAACATCCTTGATTTGTCATTACAAGTGCACAGCCATGTGAGTGGTGTTATTAAGAGTGAACACGGTCAATCTGACTGCAGTAGATGTGAAAGATATGAATAAAAATTATGTTTATTCAGACAGCTCACATACCTGTGTTTTCTTCCTGTTTTCGGTCGAAGTCCACAGTAGTCAATTGTCGAGTTCGCGCGTACGATCATTGGTAACTAAGGATCGCGCACGCAACTCGACAATCGACTACTGTGGATTTCGACCGAAAACAGGAAGAAAATACAGGTATGTGAGCTGTCTGAATAAACAGCATTTTTGCACTTTGTGCATTTTGTGCACTTGTAATGACACATCAAGGATGTTAAGAGGCTAAAAACAGGTTTAAAACTTGCCCCGTTTAAGTCAACAGGGTGCAAATTTTAAAAAGAGGATAACACGGTGTAGGAAACACCGATTTTTGTCGTTGTTCTTTGTACTGACAGCACTCCAAATTTACAAAAAAATTAGCTCAATGTTAAAATTGACCGGAGTTCTCCTTTAAGGCTTTTTACGTGAGGGTCTGCACACAGTGCGCTCAATGCAAATTTCATCACCAGAATAGTGTGCGCGCGCCGCCCGGTTTTTGTAAACTTTGTATTTATGCAGGTCGAACATGCACATTTTTTTACTAATCAGTTGATCCACAATGTGGCAACACTGGCCCGGGCCGTTATTTCACAAAAGAAAACGAAACTAGAGACAGAACAATAACAAAATACCAGAGACTTCAACGAAGTCTAAATTTTGCACAGCCCTGACCCTAACTACCACTCAAAGCACCTTAGCAATGCCTTAGCAACCACCAGAAGACCTTAGCATTGTCATGATAATCTTTGCACAAGATCTTTCACAACATTTTTATATGTGTAGCATTATTATGATATCCATCCATCAAATGCCATCAAAGCTTGTAAATCTGAAGAGATGGTTTTGGCATTCTTTCTTTTCCCATGTATTGAGCATCAAGCAATCGCAGTGTTCACTGACCCCTGGCAGAGAGGTTGCGTTTCCAGTGTGCCGTTAGTACTTTCATTACTGTGTTTCAGACAGGCGGCAAGCTGAGAGAGAGAAGTTTTAAGCCCCTGCCGATAAGATTGACAGTCTGCGTTTAGACACATACTGAACAACCCGCAGATGGTGGTTTTGTGTCCAAACATTGATGGACAGTGCGGGTGTAATTGTGGACCAATGCCCTCCTTGTACGGCCACCCGTTTTTCCGAACCAAGCTGTCACCTGGCACGGTTTCCAACAGTGCCCAGCCTCAGAAAGGAAAACAGGATTGGTCATGGTTCTGGTGGTCAGACAGATGCACCACAGAGTTCCTTGTCTATTTAACGGAAGAACAGAGTGAGTTGAGACTAGATGCCAGTCGAAGTCCAATAACAGGCTGTGGACTGCATCCCATATCAGACGACTAATTAAAGATGCATTCTGTCATGCTCTCTCATATGGTCTTGGTTAGTGTCAGGGCCAGGCATTGCCTGGGAAACAGGCGCCACAAAAGAGTAAAGTTTGGGGGTTGAACATACTGGGGCACTTGATTTTCATACTATAATGGAGTCATGGTGTTGGCATTTTGAATGGCTGGCATGAAAACTCAAGGACACTCCAGGGACTCTCCAAATCCTCAGCTTGAGGCCAAAGTCCAAAAGTGCAGAACCTGAAAACATAAATGCAAACAGAGTTTTAAACACATACTGTTGTCTGTCTGCTACACTGGGATTTAGTTGGTTTCTAGCGCAAAAAATAGCAATAATCCATGAGAGCTTGTGCATTATCAACCTGATCTCATAAAGTGCGTTTCTATAGCATGCATTGTATTTAATGTGCAATCGTAAAAACTATAATTTACATGTATTGCACAATAAATACAATGCGTGGGATAGAGACGCATTTCATGACTTCAGGCTGGCATTATAGTGGTTCTTAGGCACAACCTAATGAGGACCAACCTTTACCATGGTAAAATCAAATGTACGGCAATCAAGTAAATAATTAAAGTAACACCAAGTAACTTTTCCTCTTCGGTCGCCCTACTGGTTGGAAACGAAATTGTCCATTACCGCTGTCGTAAATAATTTAGTCTACCGTCGCACGCACGCTCACTGTTTACCCAGCACCGGCTTTAGAATGAACGATGTCCACAGACAAGGTAGAGTATGTTACATGATTTCATGAAAGGATGATGTATTGCGACATCAGAAACGAAGAAAACGAAATAATGACTATTGTAGCGCTTGACGTAAAGCAGTCAAATTTTGTAGTTCTTTTTGTGGTCGGGATCCTACCTAGGGTTGCCACCTGTCCCGGTTTTACCGGGATTGTCCTTCTTTTTAATAACCTGTCCCGGGAAATTTTATGCACTCTCCCGGCACTTAATGTCCCGGTTTTCGAAAGCTACGTGAATATGTATGTTCAAACCGTGTTGCGCGCCGCGCGCACGGCAAATGAGAGACCTTGCGCGTGTGTGCCTCAAGAAGCGCGTGCCCCTAAAAGACTTGCACACGCATGTAAGAAGCGCATGTAAGAAGCGCATGTAACACCCCCCCCCCCCCCCCCCAACCCTAAAGCCTAGTTCACACTACATGATTTTAAGCCCGATTTGAGCCCGATTTGCAAATCGTTGAGCTCGCCGACAGGTCAGGGTGTTATCGCGTGCAAATCGCGGGTGATTAGCGCGCAATTAACGTTCGCCAATCTGTTAGTATGAAAGAGCCAACAACGCATCAAAGACGCTCACAGACGCCTCGCAGATGCGTCGCCGAGCCCAGAAAAATATCTAGCATGCTAGATATCCAGAGCTGTCGCGCGACTCAACCTCACGTGATATCATGAGCTACAGCCAATCAGAGCAACTAGAGATTAAACATACACGTATGTGTAGACATAAAAATATAATAGCGGATGCTTTTCGGAAGTATATCCTGTTTGTAATCATAGGTTTCACTAAAATACTTTTAGGAAAAAGGAAAGTCAACTGTATATTGCAGATGTTGATGTTCTGGGTGTTCTTTTTTAAAATGAAGTTGTTGAGTGAGTGTATATATTTTCTCAGAGCAAATCATCGCGCAAACAGTTTGCAACTCTGACGTCCTGTCTGACGTCCATATTCGCGTGTTGTGTTCTTCTTCCCTGGGTATTGGTGCGCGTGCTGTTTCGCGTCATTTTCGGTTCATTTTATCACGTGATTTTTCGTGAGAAAACGTGGTTTGTGGACAAGATAGAATCGTTGGGTGACAGAGTTGTTGTCAACTCGTGTAGTGCGTTACCTCCTGTTGCGGATCAATCACGTTGTGTCGTGTGGTGTGAACAGCTCAACAACTTGAACAGTCCTGATTTCACAGAGAGCAAGTCATGTAGTGTGAACCGCACAGTTCAGCCCGACGTTTTAAATCATGTAGTGTGAACTAGGCTTAATCCCTATTCCTACCGGAACCCCGAAGTTACATAGTGCCAGTAAAAGTGATACAGACCCCGTCAGGCTATGGCAGAAGTGCCTTTCACCCTGTTACGACCTGATGAACCACTGATAAGATTTTGGAAACATTATTTTAAGGTAAAAAAATTACATTGTTGCTTTAAATACAGTGTTGCTTTAAGTGCAAACTGTTGCCAACAACATAGTAACTTCATTTTACCCGATTGCTTAGAACGTGGCTCATCCAATTGTTATATTTAAAATAAATTGAAGAAATTCAAAGTGATAAGTTGTCTTGATAGACTTGTTGAATGTTGGCTTGACAAAGTTTTGTTAGAAATTGTTTTAGGAAAAATTGTTGACAGACAGACAAATGGATGGATGGATGGATGGATGGATGGATGGATGGATGGATGGATGGATGGATGCTGAGCACAGATCAACAGCACTCTTGTTCTTTGTGATATTGCAGAAATACTTGTTTTGTGCAAAGATTAGGCATTTCACCATCAATGGTGAAGTCATGTGAGTGTGTGCATTCAAAGCTTCAAAAGTCTTTGCCATTCCACTCACACCAAAACGCCGGCCAGTCTTATGCAAATCAGATGCTGTTGAATCAGACTAGTGCATTCAGACTAGATTCTCTGTTTATCTGACACGACCATTTTAGAGAACACAGCATGGGTCAGTGTGTTGCTCACTCTTTTTCCCACTCATCTCTCCCTCTTTGTAATATCTGTACAGTTTATCTTTATCTTCCTCTTTTACCCCTTTTCCACCAAAGCAGAGCTGGTGCTGGTTCGGAGCCAGAGCCTAGTTTCAATTCGGTTCTTTGTTTTTCCACACACAAAGCACCAGCTCCGAACCAGGAAAAGTGGTTCTTAAGTAGCACCAAATCATTGCTGGTCTAGAACAGAGCCAAGTAAGAACCGCTTGCGTCAGGGGCTGGGGCGGGGTTACCGTGACCAACAAGACGAATAGAAATTTGTGACCGCCATTTTTAAATAGCAGCTAGTCGAGCTAATAGCAGCTTGATTATAATATCCGTCTATGTAAGTTACGGCGAGCTGCACAAACGCGTTGGATTCCGATGTATTTTTGCAAACCCATGAGCATCTAGTAACGCAACGTCCGTTATTGTTGATGGCTTGTTCGAGATGCATCGGAGCGGCGCGGACTGATCGGAGCTGCGGGAGTGTTTGGAGATCATACGACTCCTTGTGCTTTTGGATCGCTTTCGCAGTGCTTTGATGTCATACGGCGATCGATCTGCGAGAAGCCGATGCATCTCGAACAAGCCTGGCGTGTTTGTGTTTGGCGCTACCGCACTAGCGTTGCTGGGCAACATGAGACGTATGCAGTGACGTAAGATCTGGCTCTGTTGTGGCTCTCTAGCCGGTGGAAAGGCAAACCGGTTCTTAGTAAGCTTGTCAGTCGAACCAACTCCGAACCAGCTCTGGCTCTGGCTCTGAACCAGCACCCGGTTCTTGTTGGTGGAAAAGGGGTATTTGGGGCACAGATTGCATGATAGAGGATTCATTCATTTTTCCCATAAGGCCACCTTGGCTCTGTTCCCCCCAGTCAAGCTGATAATATGCCCTACATACTCTCATGACGAATACAGCTCCAGAAGATCAGACAGCCTGTTGATGGATATTCCCTCGCTACCAGCCTGAGAGAGAGAGTGTCGACTCACTTGGATCCACAAGTTTAGCTCCTTAAAGTCACCATGAAATCAAAATTGACTATTTTAATTTTCTTTTATGGAATATTGAAGTGTTTATTAAAAATGATGTATCCGTGCACATCATTGCTGTTTTAAATTCATGTTCCCTCGTAATCTTTAATCAAAATAACTTCCCCTCCCTCTTCTCTTCTCTGATGATGTGTTTACTGGCGTGAGGGCGGAGCAACCTGTCACTCACATGAGATCCACCAATAGCAAACCACAACCATCCAATCAATTCCCCATGGACAAAATCAAGCCCCGCCCTATTTTATTTTTCTTTCTTGTTTGAGAAGCTGTTTCACTAGGATATATCCCAGACAGCGACATAATGATCAGGGCCACATCTGATACATGTGGATTCCATGTGTACCAGATGTGGGCCGAATCTGGTTTTAATTAATGAGTGCTTTGGTAAACAGACCTAAAACCATCTAGGTCTAACCAAGTTCTGTTCCAAATTTTAAGTTGATATCACGGATGAATCATCCATCACCCACCAAGCAAAGCCTTCGCCATTGATCTTAAATGCTGTTATATTTCCAGAAAAAAAATATTTCTCTGACTATTACTTCATGTCAGGTTTTACAGTGTTAAAAATGATGCTTGTTGATGTCGCAGGTCGGGGCGGGCCAAATCGGGCTGCACCCACCCCTCGGGACCAGTACCACCCTTGGGGAGTCGGACAGAGGCCAGGCAAGGAGGACAGACAACGAGACTTGAAGTAACAATAATTTATTTAATATAAAATGGCTAAAAGGTTTGGAGGTAGAGTCTTTTGTGCAGGGTCGTTCCGTCCACGGACAATCCAAGTGGGCGTTTCGGCTTATGTTCCTCTTCTCTCCAGGTGGCAGACAGAGAGCTTACGGCGGGGAAGCTTTGCTGCCAAGCAGCCAGGTGAGCGTTCAGGAACGTACTTTTCTCCACAGGTGACAGACAGAGAATTTACGGCTGGAGGGCTGCACTGCAAAGCAGACAGGTGAGTTCAGGCACGTAATCCTCTTCTTCATAGGTAACAGACAGAGAACTTACGGCTGGGGAGCTTCACTGCAAAGCAGTCAGGCAAGTGTACGGGCACGTAATCCTCTTCTTCACAGGCGGCAGACAGAGAGCTTACGGCTGGAAGGCTTCACTGCCAAGCAGCCAGGTGAGCGTTCAGGAACGCACTCTTCTCCACAGGTGACAGGCAGAGAACTTACGGCTGGAGGGCTTCAGACTGGAGGGCTTTAGGCTGGAGAACTTCACTGGAAAGCAGACAGATATACAGGCACGTAATCCTCTTCAAGGGCCAGCAGACACGGAGCTTACGGCGGTAGGGTTTTCGGGCGGGAGAGCTTTGCTGCATAGCAGTCAGGTGAGTATACAGGCACGTAATCCTCCTCTTCGACAGACGACAGACAGAGGACTTACGGCTGGGGAGCTTCACTGCATAACAGTCAGGTGAATATACAGGCACGTAATCCTCTTCTTCGACAAACGACAGACAGAGAACTTACGGCTGGGGAGATTTCACTGCAAAGCAGTCGGTTGAGCATTCACCTACGGGTCCCTCTTCACCATGGACTGGACCGGCAGAACAGAGCTAACGGCGGGAGAGTTTTCACTGCAAAGCAGACAGGTGAATATACAGGCATGTATTCCTCTTCTTCTACAGGTGACAGACAGAGAACTTACGGCTGGGGAGCTTCACTGCATAGCAGTCAGGTGAGTATACAGGCACGTAATCCTCTTCTTCGACCGACGACAGACCGAGGACTTATGGCTGGGGAGCTTCACTGCATAGCAGTCAGGTGAGTGTACAGGCCCGTCCTCTTGAAGAGCCAGCAGACACGGAGCTTACGTCGAGAGAGTTTTGCTGTGAACAGACAGGTGAATATACAAGCACGTAATCCTCTTCTTCGTAAGTGACAGACAGAGAACTTACGGCTCGGGAGATTTCACTGCAAAGCAGTCGGTTGAGCATTCACCTGCGTGTCCCTCCTCACAATGGGCTGTCAGATAACACACTCGAATGTCTGTGGAGTACAACAGTGTTAACCTCTTCTTACGTCTTTAGAACGTGATGGAAACTCAGGTAAGTAATGGACATCCAGCAGGTTTAAGTTCACACTTCACACATCAAAGCAGTGCGTCACATCACTTCATCTCAGCACTCAGTGGGAAATACATATACAGATGGCCATCGCCCATTTGCTGACCTGGCATTCACATCGAGAAGTCCCGTAGATACAAGAGGAAGATGGAGATTAATTGAACTACTCACAGTCTCTCATAAACGATCTTACTGTCCAGTGGTTCCCTCTTTCCAGCTGATTCGATGTGCTCCTTCTCCCAAACTCACAGTGGCGCGCCCGTTCGCTGGCCCCCCTTCCTCTCCTCCAAACTCTCACGCTTCTCCCAAACTCATGATGCCGCGCCTGTTCGCCGGTCCCGCTTCCTCTTCTCCAACGCTCACACTTCCTCCGAGATTTGCGGCCCCAAAACACAACTCACTCTCCAGTCTGCACTCTCTCCTCTTATCCTCCCCTAAGGGCAACGTGTTCCAATCGCGGGGCTTCAATCCCTTTCCGCGCAGCTGCCGGCGATTCAGATTAATCACCCCATTCGCGGGAATTTTCCGCTAACCCGGAACTAACCCGGTGTTCCATTGTTATGGGTCCGGCGGGAGGCAATCTCGGTGAACATTGGTTCCGCCTCGCAAGGAAAACATTTTTAAATTTCGTCACCTCGTGACATACCCCCCCACCAACCCGTTCTAGTCCCTAGAACGCGGTGACTCTACCCAGTCTCTGTACAGTGCCGGAGGCTGGCCTTGGCTGTCGCGCTGGGATCGTCTTGGGGGCGAGGGGAAGTTTGCTTGCTCAGGTTCAATGGCCGGTCCCCTTCTCCTGTTGGCTTCGCCTTAGTGAATTTAAAATGAACTGGGTCTTCTGTGTAACGTTTAACCCTTGGAGGCCTGCCAAGTACTGCACTGGAGTTTTCCATGCTGACAAGCTGAGTTCTGAACCTGGTCCTCCATACTTTTGGGCATGACATGTGGGCGACCCACCGGTGCATCTTCGCCCGCCATTGCTCCGCCTCTGCCTCTCAACCCAAGGTGGAATCCTGCCGACTACGCCAAGTTGATGTCGCAGGTCGGGGCGGGCCAAATCGGGCTGCACCCACCCCTCGGGACCAGTACCACCCTTGGGGAGTCGGACAGAGGCCAGGCAAGGAGGACAGACAACGAGACTTGAAGTAACAATAATTTATTTAATATAAAATGGCTAAAAGGTTTGGAGGTAGAGTCTTTTGTGCAGGGTCGTTCCGTCCACGGACAATCCAAGTGGGCGTTTCGGCTTATGTTCCTCTTCTCTCCAGGTGGCAGACAGAGAGCTTACGGCGGGGAAGCTTTGCTGCCAAGCAGCCAGGTGAGCGTTCAGGAACGTACTTTTCTCCACAGGTGACAGACAGAGAATTTACGGCTGGAGGGCTGCACTGCAAAGCAGACAGGTGAGTTCAGGCACGTAATCCTCTTCTTCATAGGTAACAGACAGAGAACTTACGGCTGGGGAGCTTCACTGCAAAGCAGTCAGGCAAGTGTACGGGCACGTAATCCTCTTCTTCACAGGCGGCAGACAGAGAGCTTACGGCTGGAAGGCTTCACTGCCAAGCAGCCAGGTGAGCGTTCAGGAACGCACTCTTCTCCACAGGTGACAGGCAGAGAACTTACGGCTGGAGGGCTTCAGACTGGAGGGCTTTAGGCTGGAGAACTTCACTGGAAAGCAGACAGATATACAGGCACGTAATCCTCTTCAAGGGCCAGCAGACACGGAGCTTACGGCGGTAGGGTTTTCGGGCGGGAGAGCTTTGCTGCATAGCAGTCAGGTGAGTATACAGGCACGTAATCCTCCTCTTCGACAGACGACAGACAGAGGACTTACGGCTGGGGAGCTTCACTGCATAACTTGGATGGCGCCGATGTGTGTGGCACGCCGTCCGCCCTCTGTGCTATTGACAATGTTTTTATTGTCCCTGTTGTTTTTATGTTGTAACTCGCTGATCGCTTATGATCGTCTACAACTTATAGACATTTATCATTCCATGCCAAAGACGTTTAGGATTCACCCCGATTTAAACAACTATGAGTTTTACTCACCACCCCTGCAGCAAAACCTACCGGGTTGTTGTCCACACCGGTGCGCTTTTGAAGCCCCACGCAGGAAACGCAGGAGGAGACGCGGAAGGCGGGGTGGTGTCACCGTTCGGCTGAGGAAGGCCTGGGTAACTGGCTTATCTTCCACCTCGGCATCGATCTCTGCCGCACCGAACTTGGCGTGCCACTCTCGGATCTCTCGAGGGGCTGTGGAACTAAATCGTCTATGGATTCGTCCGATCGCCTCGTGTGCATCAACCGGACTTGCTCAACGGACATATTCACGGTTCCGACGCAGGTCTGTTAATCATCATAATCTGCGCTCACTTCGTAGTGCTCCATACTTCCCACAGGATCCACCTCAGTATTCAGATCCACCTCAGTTTAGGATGGCGCTTGCCAACGTTCGATCCTTACTAAATAAAACTTTTATTTGCAATGACTTCATCTCCTCAAACAATTTGGATTATTTCTTTGTGACTGAGTCATGGGTTAAACCAGGTGATCTCAGTATTTTTTCCGAATTGGTTCCCCCGGGTTATGACTTTTTTAACACTCCCCGGTTAACTGGCAAGGGAGGCGGACTTGTGACTATTTTTAAAAACAGAATACACTCTCGCCAATTGTCAATGACTACTTATACTAGCTTTGAACTCCAGGAAATTCATTTAAATTCTCCCTGTCCAGTTCTACTTCTACTTATTTACCGTCCACCTTCATCCAGCAACTTCATAAACGAGTTTGCAGACTTATTGGAGATCATCTTGCCTAAATATGACCATATTTTAATAATTGGTGATTTTAACATTCATGTATGTTGTACAGCTAATGTTTTAGCTAAGGACTTTCTAAACCTACTATCTTCTTTAAACATTGTTCAGTGGGTAACTGGTCCCACTCATTGTCATGGTCACACATTAGATTTAATTTTGTCATATGGTCTGTCTGTGGCTGACATTGAAATTAGAGATATTCCACTCTCTGACCACAAACCATTGCTCTTCTCAACTTTTCTTCCTTTTCCACCAACAACAGTTCCACCCCAGGTTCGCTGGTCTCGCTTTTTAACCCCACATTCTCATGTTGTATTTTCTGAAATGTACTCTGCTGCAGGAAATCCTCTCATCTCAGACTACTCTATTTCTCATCCGGATGTTGATGAGCAGCTACAGGCTTTTAATGATAAATGCTCCAACATCTTAGACTCCATTGCACCTCGGAAACTTATCCATCCTCAAAATAAGCCCCAGCCATGGATAACTAGTGATATTCGTCGACTTCGTCAACAATGTCGACGGCTCGAGCGAAAATGGAAGAAAGACAGGCTTCAAATTTCCTTTGAGATGCTGACTGTCTCACTAAATAATTTCCAAAAAACAGCAAAGGCAGCGAAGAATAAATTTTTATCCGACGTCATCGAAAAAAATTCTCATTGTTCTAAAACGCTGTTTTCTACTATCGACTCTGTCTTAAATCCTTCTGTTAAGTCCTTTCCTACGATCTCTCTCACTGAGTGCGAAAACTTCCTGAACTTTTTCACTGAAAAAATTAATATTACTCATGCACAAGTATGCACTACAAGAGAGAATCTTTCCGATCCTATTCTTTCCTTCTCGAAATGGAGTCACTTTGACCTGATCTCCCTTCAGACATGCAGGGAAATCAGTTTAAAACTAAAATCCACTTTCTCACCCCACGATATTCTACCTTCTCACTTTTTAAAACAGATATTTGACACTATTGGTTCGGATGTTCTGCTTATCATTAACAACAGTCTCTTGACTGGGACTGTCCCTGCTTGTTTTAAACTTGCCACTGTGACTCCCATTCTCAAGAAACCCACACTCGACACCGCTGTATATGCGAACTACAGACCAATTTCAAACCTGTCTTTCTTATCCAAAATTCTTGAAAAAACGGTCTTTATACAGCTCCAACAGTATTTACACATCAATTCTATTTCGGATATTTTTCAATCCGGTTTTAAACGCCTTCACAGCACTGAGTCTGCACTTTTAAAAGTTCTAAATGACATTTTTATAACGACAGATGCTGGTGATAACATGGCCTTAGTGCTCTTAGATCTAAGTTCAGCCTTTGACTTCGTAGACCATAAGATTCTCCTATCCCGGTTAGAATGTTCGATCGGTATCTCAGGTATAGTACTTAAATGGTTCCAATCTTTCCTTTCAAACAGAAGTTTTTCTGTTAGATTAGGTAGTCATCTATCTTCTGCGACTCACCTCAACTGTGGTGTACCCCAGGGTTCAATTCTGGCACCCCTACTTTTCTCATTGTACATGCTTCCTCTAGGGTCAATTATGAGTAGACTTGGTGTGTCATACCACTGTTACGCGGATGATACCCAACTGTACATACCTATAAAACGTAATGATAACACTGCATGTAAGCGACTAGAAGATTGTCTCCATGAACTCAAGATCTGGCTCACTAACAACTTTATGCTGCTTAACGAAGAGAAAACCCAAATCATCCAATTTGGTCCCAGTGAGCTCTCTGGCAGATATTGCACTGACCTTGGTACCCTCACACCACACTTCACTTCTGAAGTCAAAAATCTAGGATTTTATCTGGACAGTAGTCTTAAGCTGAACAAACAAATCAATGCCACAGTCAGAGCCAGTTTTTATCATTTACGCCGGTTGGCCAAAGTCAAGCCATTTTTAAATAGGAATAGCTTTGAAACAATTATTCACGCTTTCATTTCAACACGTCTTGATTACTGCAACTCCCTATATGTTGGGTTACCTCTCGCTTCTATTTCACGACTTCAGATGGTCCAAAACGCGGCTGCCCGTTTGCTCACTGGCAGCCAAAAACGAGATCACATCACTCCAATTCTTCGTTCTCTGCACTGGCTACCAGTCCGATTCAGAATCGATTTTAAAATTTTACTATTTGTCTATAAATCGCTTAACAACCAGGCCCCAAAATACCTTTCTGATTTAATTATTACTCATAATCCATCCAGATCACTCAGATCAAAAGACCAACATCTCTTGGCTGTCCCACGATCCCGCTTAAAGCGTAGAGGTGATCGTGCTTTTGCAGTAGCCGGACCCAAGCTGTGGAACACCCTACCATTACACATTAAATCAGCTTCCACACTTGCTGAATTCAAATCACTGCTGAAAACACATTTTTTCTCCAGTGCGTTCAGTGTACCATAATGTGTACTATGCTTTTTTTTACTAAATTATTTTAATTTATTTATTTTATTTGTATTTGTTATTTTGTCTTGTCTAGTTCCTATTCTGCTGTACAGCACTTTGGCCAACCAAGGTTGATTTTAAACGTGCTTTAAAAATAAAGTTGATTTGATTTGAAGTTGATAACAGTCAGGTGAATATACAGGCACGTAATCCTCTTCTTCGACAAACGACAGACAGAGAACTTACGGCTGGGGAGATTTCACTGCAAAGCAGTCGGTTGAGCATTCACCTACGGGTCCCTCTTCACCATGGACTGGACCGGCAGAACAGAGCTAACGGCGGGAGAGTTTTCACTGCAAAGCAGACAGGTGAATATACAGGCATGTATTCCTCTTCTTCTACAGGTGACAGACAGAGAACTTACGGCTGGGGAGCTTCACTGCATAGCAGTCAGGTGAGTATACAGGCACGTAATCCTCTTCTTCGACCGACGACAGACCGAGGACTTATGGCTGGGGAGCTTCACTGCATAGCAGTCAGGTGAGTGTACAGGCCCGTCCTCTTGAAGAGCCAGCAGACACGGAGCTTACGTCGAGAGAGTTTTGCTGTGAACAGACAGGTGAATATACAAGCACGTAATCCTCTTCTTCGTAAGTGACAGACAGAGAACTTACGGCTCGGGAGATTTCACTGCAAAGCAGTCGGTTGAGCATTCACCTGCGTGTCCCTCCTCACAATGGGCTGTCAGATAACACACTCGAATGTCTGTGGAGTACAACAGTGTTAACCTCTTCTTACGTCTTTAGAACGTGATGGAAACTCAGGTAAGTAATGGACATCCAGCAGGTTTAAGTTCACACTTCACACATCAAAGCAGTGCGTCACATCACTTCATCTCAGCACTCAGTGGGAAATACATATACAGATGGCCATCGCCCATTTGCTGACCTGGCATTCACATCGAGAAGTCCCGTAGATACAAGAGGAAGATGGAGATTAATTGAACTACTCACAGTCTCTCATAAACGATCTTACTGTCCAGTGGTTCCCTCTTTCCAGCTGATTCGATGTGCTCCTTCTCCCAAACTCACAGTGGCGCGCCCGTTCGCTGGCCCCCCTTCCTCTCCTCCAAACTCTCACGCTTCTCCCAAACTCATGATGCCGCGCCTGTTCGCCGGTCCCGCTTCCTCTTCTCCAACGCTCACACTTCCTCCGAGATTTGCGGCCCCAAAACACAACTCACTCTCCAGTCTGCACTCTCTCCTCTTATCCTCCCCTAAGGGCAACGTGTTCCAATCGCGGGGCTTCAATCCCTTTCCGCGCAGCTGCCGGCGATTCAGATTAATCACCCCATTCGCGGGAATTTTCCGCTAACCCGGAACTAACCCGGTGTTCCATTGTTATGGGTCCGGCGGGAGGCAATCTCGGTGAACATTGGTTCCGCCTCGCAAGGAAAACATTTTTAAATTTCGTCACCTCGTGACATACCCCCCCACCAACCCGTTCTAGTCCCTAGAACGCGGTGACTCTACCCAGTCTCTGTACAGTGCCGGAGGCTGGCCTTGGCTGTCGCGCTGGGATCGTCTTGGGGGCGAGGGGAAGTTTGCTTGCTCAGGTTCAATGGCCGGTCCCCTTCTCCTGTTGGCTTCGCCTTATTGAATTTAAAATGAACTGGGTCTTCTGTGTAACGTTTAACCCTTGGAGGCCTGCCAAGTACTGCACTGGAGTTTTCCATGCTGACAAGCTGAGTTCTGAACCTGGTCCTCCATACTTTTGGGCATGACATGTGGGCGACCCACCGGTGCATCTTCGCCCCCCTTCCTCTCCTCCAAACTCTCACGCTTCTCCCAAACTCATGATGCCGCGCCTGTTCGCCGGTCCCGCTTCCTCTTCTCCAACGCTCACACTTCCTCCGAGATTTGCGGCCCCAAAACACAACTCACTCTCCAGTCTGCACTCTCTCCTCTTATCCTCCCCTAAGGGCAACGTGTTCCAATCGCGGGGCTTCAATCCCTTTCCGCGCAGCTGCCGGCGATTCAGATTAATCACCCCATTCGCGGGAATTTTCCGCTAACCCGGAACTAACCCGGTGTTCCATTGTTATGGGTCCGGCGGGAGGCAATCTCGGTGAACATTGGTTCCGCCTCGCAAGGAAAACATTTTTAAATTTCGTCACCTCGTGACACTTGCCTCAGTAATCAGCACTAATTACAAATATTCCATGAAAACCAGAATGAAATACACTCCAAGTAGCTCACATGATCCATTATGTCATCTCTTCACGATCATTCTCTTTTTCTTTCTCTCTTCTTTCTTCTCTGGTTCAGTCCCCTTTAATCGGTCAGTGTCATTTCCAAGGCCTGGTTACAGGCACTGTTTCTATGCATCTGTCAAACACTATCTGATAAAAGCACAGAACCTTCACACCAAGATAGGACCAGGAAATAAGATCCAGGGCTCCATGCATCACTGCAAATATCTATCACTTCGGAAATTATGTTCAGAGGCTCCTCAAGGCATTACTCGCTGAAAATGCATTTGTCAATAGACTCATTTGATAGCCTCTGTGGTTCTCACCTACCAAAATTAGACTAGAACTTGATAGAAAACACGAAAGGTATCAGAATATAACTCAGTTTCAAACTTAAAATCGATACTTTTCTGAAGTCTGTTTACTAGAAATGAAAGAAGCCATTAATCTTTGAATTGATGCATAATGTAGCATTCATTCATGTACTGAATGCTCAGTGGACGCCGAGCCTTGTGTGTCATGCCTCATTCAGACACTGAACTATAATCTCACCCACACACAAACCTGCAGGCGATGGACTTTTCTACCTGCCTTACTCTTACTCTCACTGTCACTTCAAATATTGAATGGCTCATTCCCCGTCTGAAAACTGAACGGTTTTCATACTGTTCTGACATCAGTCGTGTCAGTTTTTCTCTGCATGCACAAGCTGTTTCAGGATCAGTGCTTGCTATTGCCCTCTTAAATGTCTCCAGACTATTTCATTTTCCCTGGTGTTCGTGCCAGTGATAAAGACAGCTTGTCGTTCGACTGTCACGGTTGTTGGTTTGATCAAGGCCTTGCCATTATTAGAACAATGTCACCAGTATTTACAGTTGCCTTTGGAGCTCTAGGCTTTGCAAGACTGACCTAAATGCTGTCTTCATAAAATGAAATATTATTTAAAAGCCTTCAGAGACGTTATGACCTTTTCTCTATTTTATTGTAAGGGATTTGTCTAACTACTTGTCAGAAGTAGTTAACATAAAACTACTCAAAAACTACTCAAAACTAAAATAATGTCAGGGAAAAAAAATCTAAACCTTGAAAGCAGTTGACCAATCATAACAGACTGGGCCATCTGACCAATCATAAAAGAGTAGACCAATCACAACAGACTGCGTCATCTGACCAAACAGAGCAGAGTAGACCAATCACAACAGACTGGGCCATCTGACCAATCAGAGCAGAGTAGACCAATCACAACAGACTGGGTCATCTGACCAATCAGAGCAGAGTAGACCAATCACAACAGACTGGGCCATCTGACCAATCAGAGCAGAGTAGACCAATCACAACAGACTGCGTCATCTGACCAATCAGAGCAGAGTAGACCAATCACAACAGACTGGGTCATCTGACCAATCAGAGCAGAGTAGACCAATCACAACAGACTGGGCCATCTGACCAATCAGAGCAGAGTAGACCAATCGCAGCAGACTGGGCCATCTGACCAATCAGAGCAGAGTAGACCAATCGCAACAGACTGGGTCATCTGACCAATCAGAGCAGAGTAGACCAATCACAACAGACTGGGCCATCTGACCAATCAGAGCAGAGTAGACCAATCACAACAGACTGTGTCATCTGACCAATCAGCAGAGTAGACCAATCACAACAGACTGGGCCATCTGACCAATCAGAGCAGAGTAGACCAATCACAACAGACTGAGCCATCTGACCAATCAGAGCAGAGTAGACCAATCGCAACAGACTGGGCCATCTGACCAATCAGAGTAGAGTAAGCTTACGGAGAGGAGGGGTTTAGAGAGTCCAAATCCTTTATTGGACAATTTCAGACACAAACAAAAATCTACATTAAAAATGACATTGTAAAAAGTGCCAAAAAGACTAGGCCTATGTTATTTTTTTCCTTCCTTCCTGTATAGAGCACAAGAGTATAGTTCCAGAAGTAACATTAATTTCCTCTATAGAGAAACTAAGTTAAGATCAGTAATGTATATTACATACAGTACAATGTGACTTTAACTTAATAAAAAAAATTGTATGTGTTTAACAGCCAACTTCTTGTTGCAGAACTACATTACCCATAATTCCCATAAATAGATCCACCAATCAGAGAAGTTGCTTCTACCATGGAACAGGAAACATGGCAAAAAAGCTCTGCAGTCACTGCCCTACCATGAAACACTGCAAATAACAATCAAATAAAAAAATAGTGTACGTTTGAATATTTTGCAATAACCTTCAAATACATGTTAATTTACTCTTGAATAACAATAAATAACAATATTGGCTATAAATAAATTGTTGTACAAATAAAATAGTTTGTATATCGTTATATTTATATATTTCTTGAAGCCGGTTGGTTCAAGAAAATGAACAGAAAAAAATTCAGGGATCAAAGCTTCTGAGAAAAAAAAAGGCCAGTTACTGTTGCACTCTATTGCAATATCCGGTCTTGGGGAGAAAAAAAAATCACAACCTCTCTATCCAAAAGATTTAGGCCTACACTACACTACACTTGCACCCGGCACAAAAGCATGGGCCACTCACAGCAAGGGTGACTTCCATAAGTGAAGAAGAGCCGGGAAGACGGCTGTTCAGATGGAGAAATGTCCTCCAGCTACTGATGAAGAGTGAAGGAGGGAAACTCATTATCCAGGCAGAGGACAAAAGTCCTGCCGTAAGGAGTGCTGCCACACTGGTGACAACACAGGAACAGGAACTGGCACAGACTGTCACACTTACATCCATCTGATTATTCATGGCATCCTTTCCTAGAGTGCCCAAGGAAATTCAGTTTCTATAATCGTTTAACCACAATATTTTATCGCATAATTGAACTCAAAATGAACGTGTCTGGATACAGTAAAGTTATCATGAAAATGCAAATGATAATCATTTAAACTTTATATTTTATTAATAATCTGTCCCAGTCACATTCATGAAAAGACTAAATATATTCAAACAATTTCATGTACTTACTTATGAGGTTATTGATCGAGTCTTTTCATATTTAATCAACTTCTCTTTCGTCTTTGTTCTTATCTCCCACAACAGATTCTCTATCGATCGCCCTTTCTTCACCTCTCTGATGCTTTTCTCAGGTCGTCTAGGTCAACTAATTGCTAGTTTGTCCTTATTTGAACCTCTGGATATATGCCACCATTTTGTAAATCAATGAAACTTCAATTGGCAGTTTGTTACCATGGAAAGGATCTCTGCGGCTGTTTAAATGGAGTAGCTGTAATGGCATTTGCCGCCGTCCCCTGCAAGGACAAAGCACATTTTCTGAGAGAACAAATTCAAATCATTTTGAAAAGTACTTTTATGTAGTAATGTTCTGCATATATTTTTTATCAATCTAAACTTTAATGGATGGTTACATTTCAATGTAAGTTTGAAGTACAATGTCTTGGCACGCATGCTCTCCATTCTCTCTCTCTCTCTCTCTCTCTCTCTCTCTCTCCTCTCTCTCTCTCTCTCTCTCTCTCTCTCTCTCTCTCTCTCTCTCTCTCTCTCTCGTTGTGAGGATAAGCTGGTAGGGTTGAGCATAAATATATATACACACATACTTAGATACCTCATTAGTGTCTGTTTCAATGGGCTGCTTTATACATAAGACATCCGCCATATTGGAAAGGTCAAATCCAGACCATGAATATTCGAGAGCATCTGCAACCTATTATTCATATATATATATATCTGCAATAAACATTAGCAGATGATTTTTACAGCATCAAAGACTTTATATACAAAAATACTTCATTCCTATTACTTATGAATAGGAGAAAGTGCAATATGGTGGAACAAGTCCCGCCTTCTAATGAAAAGAGCCAATCGCTGATTGGTGAAGTCATCGCAACACTGCAGCAGCCTTAAAAATGCAGTTTTTTGTCATGATTCGAGGATTTAGAAACAGTTGTTGTCAGATTTTATTGGTGATTTCAAATATGAAATTTAATCGTAAGCTTGACGAACAGTTTTAATTTGATGTTTCCCCATTCAGTGGCATCAAGTCACCAAAAGCCAAGGTATGGCAGACTCTGACAACGTCATCCAATCTTACTCTCTCGACATGACCGGAAAACTAAAACCAGTAGATGGCGCCAGAGGATTATTTTCAACAGAAATGCCTGTGATTGGCTACAATACTCCATGCTGCAAAATCACTTTGTAAATAGACACATTTGCAATATACCGTTGAACTCACAACACAAATATAACAACCGGATCGCTTTCATTTACTGGCTTTTCTCTTTTATTAAAGCTACACTGTGTAACTTTTTTAGTTTATTCTTAGCTAAAAACACTTAGTTCTTTCAAAAATATATGTGGTCATTAATGTATATTTACTTCGTTCAAGTGTATAATATGCCATTGAAAATACATACGGGTAAGGGGTTCTAATGTCGGTCGCCATGTTGCCCCTCCATCTTGAAAGTACATTAGCCAAAGAGGGAAAATTCAAGCTTCGCCTTTCACGTATCACTTGAAGGAACACTCATGGACGAGGTCGAACTGGAAGCCATGTTAATCTTGGACTACATTGGCCACCGTAGGAGTTAAAACGAAATCGGAATTGAGAGGAACAGAAACTAATATTCACTGGATGGTCATATACCTTTTCACCGCTAGATGGAGGTAAAAATCACACAGTGTAGCTTTAAACAATTACAAATTATATGCTAATATACCTTCATTAAACCTGCAATAAAAATATATTACTCCGCATTGACTTGACCAGGCAGCCGCCATTCCATGACACGCCCAATTGAATGTCCCCATTCAAAGAGACTGGCACTTTCACTCCCGAGAGATGTTTCAAAGATGGCCGCCAAGTGAAATTACTTTTCTTAAAGTGTCTTTGGTTATACATAAAAACACACTTTTTCACTTCTGAACGGTTATCCCAGTTCTGTGGTTTTTACAGCAATGGGCTCCTTTGAACAAACCACAACATATTCATGAACTTTCACTTTAGGTTTTTGCCACACCATGGAAATTTGGATTTCACACACTAAACCTCTCTCAGGTATAATCTGCTTCTGACCCTCGTTCAGCCCCCCACCGCCCCACCGCTACATGTCCTCTCCCTCTTCCTCCCAGGAGTTCTTTTCATTCTCTTCCTGCTTCATTGTTCAAGGTTATGTGTGGAGGAAAACCAAAGCCAACTGCTCCATGGGAACAGATCAAAGAGAATAATTCCTTTCCTGTTCCTCTCCCCTACCTCCTCCAGTGGCTCAGTCCTTGGGCTCCACACACGTGATGTGTTCTCAGTCCTGTTCACAATACTACAAAAGCAATGATAACAGGATTATGTTTTAGTCCTGATTATCACTGCGGGGCATACAAAGGACACAAGTCTGAAAGAATCCCAGGCAGAAATCTTTGTGTCTCAATATTGAAAGACACAAACTCAACTAGTTTTTCTGTAAAGCTTCTGGTCTGGATAGAAAACCAATGGCTCCAGTGCATTTCTGTATAAATATAACACTAGGCTATATCTTGTGTATGGTGGTCAATCTAGAAAATGAGGAGAATTAGAGTATAGGGATAGTTCACCCAAAAATGAAAATTAAGTCATTAATTACTCACCCTCATGCTGTACCAACCCCGTAAAACCTTAGTTCATCTTCGGAACACAAATGAAGATATTTTTGATTATGGATTATGGATCACTCCTCCATAGGCTTCCTAAGGGATTGAAACTTAACGGCCCAGAAAGTCATTAAAGAAAATGTTTAAATATTTCATGTGCCTACAGTGGCTCCACTATAAGTTTATCAAGCGACGAGAATACTTTTTGTGCGGAAAAATAACAGAAATAACAACTTTATTCGACTATTCCATTACTTCCTTGTGGGCCTGAGACGAGAGTTCAAGAGATTTCCACGACGCATGCGCGAGAACTGAGATGAGGACGTTCTTCTTCTACTACTATTTACAGTGCGCGTCTTACAAGCAGAGGAAGACGCACGCTGTAGAAGAAGCAGACATAATAAATACATAGACACCCTATTGGCTGCTGGAGTGTACGTCAACGGCGCCGCCATATCAAGGAGGCCAACTTTCCCATACCTCCCCTTATGGGAATTGAGAAAAAGGCCTGTTTCGTGCGCTGCGTGGGGCTGTACAAGTCGCCACACAATTGAAAACAGGTCTCGGGGAATTACCTTTCACAAACAAGACTGAACAAAATTTTTTGGTTGTATTTGGTCATTATATAATTAGTAATAGAAACGTACACCACGTACAAACCACTGAAATCGGCTGATAAATGTAAGCGTTATTATTGTTTTTATCCAGGAAAAAAGCAGCTCACCCGTTTACTTGCATTTGTTTACAGTGCAGTCTTGCCCTCCGCAAAATGGCGGACGCGTTGACGTATCGCAGCAACGTTCCAAAGCGGCCAATAGAGCGTCTATGTATTTATTATGTCTATGAGAAGAAGAACGTCCTCATCTCAGTTCTCGCGCATGCGTCCTGGAAATCTCTTGAACTCTTGTCTCAGGCCCACAAGGAAGTAATGGAATAGTCGAATAAAGTCGTTATTTTTGTTTTCTGCGCTCAAAAAGTATTCTCGTCGCTTGATAAACTTAGGGTGGAGCCACTGTAGGCACATGAAATATTTAAACATTTTCTTCAATGACTTTCTGGGCCGTCAAGTTTCACTCCCTTAGGAAGCCTATGGAGGAGTGATCCAGCTCTCAGATTTAATCACAAATATCTTTATTTGTGTTCCGAAGATGAACGAAGGTCTTACGGGGTTGGTACAGCATGGGGGTGAGTAATAGGGGTGCACGATATTGACAAAAAAGTGATATTGCGATATCGATAATGAATATTGCGATATCGATATTAATTTCGATATTTTTAAACGTATATAAAACTAAAAAAGTTATGGGAAAGCGCAGCAAAAAAGATTAATAAATAAAACAAGTTTTCTTACAAAATAATGTTTATTTCAACTGACAGTCATATTGGACTGGTACAACATGAATAAATAAATAAATAAATAATAACCATGTCCACAGAACAGAACATGTTTTACTGGTTGTATGTACACTACAGTGTAAAAAACAATAAATAAAGAGCAAGTCTACAGGACACACCTAGCCACTTCATGCGTTTTCTGTGATGGGATATCTATCCGATCGTAAAAAAAACAGTTTTGCCCTCCGAAACGCATTCGAGACGGATTTGAATCCGATCGCTGAAACCACTTCAGGAGAAGGTCTGGGCCGCATTCAGACGAAACTGGACAATAAATGCATCTCGTTGTTGAAACCACATTTGTAAAATTTACTACTCCCAAAAACGCTAAAAAATAAACGTGTGAGAACGTGTTACAGGCTACATGTCATGTTATGGCCAAATATGACGGCGCGCGCAACTGCAACACGCATCACCGCAGATGAGCAGCTGCATCTCTTCATCAAGCCAACGCGCAAACTATCGCAAATCAAAGTGAAAGTAAGTCGCAGACGCTTAACACTTTATTAAAAGTAAATAAACGAAATTATCTTAACGGGGCTGTTGCCGTTCTCTCTTATTGCGTTATTTGATTTTGACATTTTAGCTGATGATCGTAAAATGCAGCTCAACTGTTGCTTTCTGTGACGTGCACTCCATATCGCAGGAATTGCAGATCGGATTTATATCTGTTTTGCAAAAACACATTTATGTGACCAGGTGTAAAAGGAATATATCAGATAGCTATCCGATCAGAGAAAACACATGAAGTTGCCAGGTGGCCTGATGTTTGTGCGCTGGTGTGCGTAGACTGTGTGGTAGTAGAGCAAGGGAGAAGTGAGAGAGTGACGGCGATTAGCTTTGGAGCGAGTAGCGACTCTACAGTCATATTAAGAAAAACGAAGTGTCTCCCCTGTTCTTTCTGACCACTATGGGAAATCTGTAGCATGAAAAGTTAACACTCTCCTTGATTTCATGTTTATGGAGAAGGAGAATCAGGAAATGAGTCGGGGGAAATGCAACGGTGCATGTCGGACCGGACGCATCAAAATATTGCATAAATATCGCGAGACTTTCGATATTGATATCGAGCAACGTGATAGGCAAGGCAAGGCAAGGCAAGTTTATTTATATAGCACATTTCATACACAATGGTAATTCAAAGTGCTTTACATAGGAGAGAAATAAAATAATCAAAACAAATAAGAATAATTAAAACAGTTTAGAATAAAAAATAAAATAAAGTACAGTAAAAACAGTCAGACGAACAGTGGCACAGTGCTCATTCAGTAAATGCATAGCTAAACAGAAGTGTTTTGAGTCTGGATTTGAATGTGACTACTGTAGGAGCACATCTGATCTCTTCTGGAAGCTGGTTCCAGCTGCGGCTGGCATAGTAGCTAAAAGCAGATCTCCTTGCTTAGAGTGAACCCTTGGTATTTCTAACTGATGTGATCCTAATGATCTGAGTGATCTGTTGGGTTTATATTCAGTGAGCATATCTGCAATATATTGAGGTCCTAGCCCATTGAATGATTTATATACCAGTAATAAATCAATCCTAAATGTAACTGGGAGCCAGTGTAAAGACCTGAGGACTGGTGTGATATGTTCATATTTTCTGGTTCTGCTCAGAATCCTGGCAACAGCGTTCTGTATGAGCTGCAACTGTCTTATGGTCTTTTTAGGAAGGCCAGTGAGGAGTCCATTACAATAATCCACCCTGCTGGTGATAAAAGCATGCACAAGTTTCTCTAAGTCTTGACTGGAAACAAAGCATCTAATTCTTGCAATATTTTTCAAATGATAGTATGCTGATTTAGTTATTGCTTTGACATGACTACTGAAACTAAGGTCTGACTCTAGAGATACACAAAGATTCCTGACTTGATTTTTAGTTGTTAGACCTCTAGAGTGAAGGTATGCATTCACCTTGAGAACTTCATCTTTGTTTCCAAACGCAATGACTTCAGTTTTGTCTTTGTTTAACTGAAGAAAGATTTGGCACATCCAACCATTTACTTCATCAATGCATTGGCACAGGGAGTCAATGGGGCTGTAATCGTTAGGCGATAGGGCTAAGTAGAGCTGTGTGTCGTCTGCATAGCTGTGGT
This sequence comes from Chrosomus eos, assembly GCA_036326025.1. Lineage (NCBI taxonomy): Eukaryota > Metazoa > Chordata > Actinopteri > Cypriniformes > Leuciscidae > Chrosomus > Chrosomus eos. The sequence continues at coordinate 29,359,347 of CM070837.1, forward strand.
AAGAGATTCGGTTCTTTCTCATTATTTGGCTCATTGGGAGCATATACAGGTTGAATAGGAGTGGTGCAAGAATTGAGCCTTGGGGGACTCCGCATGTCATGGATGTCCACTCAGAATTATGGTCTCCTATACTCACATAATAACCTCTCCCTTCTAAGTAAGACCTGAACCATTTTAGGACTATCCCAGAAAGCCCCACCCAGTTTTCCAGCCTGTCAATAAGTATGTTGTGATCGACAGTGTCAAATGCAGCACTGAGGTCGAGTAGTACCAGCACTGATAATTTGCCTGTATCAGTATTTAAGCGAATATCGTTTATTATCTTTATGAGCGCTGTCTCTGTGCTGTGATGCGATCGGAAACCAGATTGAAAATTGTCAAAGTAACCATTCAAGCTTAAGAATTTGTTCAGCTGATTGAAGACAACTTTTTCAATGATCTTGCCCATGAAGGGAAGATTTGAGATCGGTCTATAATTGCTTAATATGGTCTTATCTAGATTGCTCTTTTTCAGGAGGGGCTTGACAACTGCAGTTTTCAGGGAGTTTGGAAAACTCCCAGAGAGAAGTGAGGCATTTACCACTTCTAGGAGATCTGCTTCTAAGCTGTTTAACACACTTTTGAAAAAAGATGTGGGAAGTGTGTCGAGGGCACAGGTTGATGTTTTAAGGTGCTGTACGGTTTCTTCCAAAATTTTGCCATCAATTTCTTCGAAAACAGACATAGTAACTACTTTCTCAGGTAGTGGTCGGATCTGTTTGACCCCAGCGCAACTCAAGGATGTGCTGATCACCTTTCTGATATTATTGATTTTCTCAGAGAAGAAAGAAGCAAACTCACTGCACTTGATGTCTGAGAGCATTTCACTGGGAATCTGGCTTGGGGGGTTTGTCAGTCTCTCTACAGTAGCAAAAAGAGTGCGTGTGTTGTTTAAGTTAATGTTTATAATATTTGAGAAGAAAGTCTGTCTAGCTTTGCCTAGTTCCATATTAAAAGCATGGATGCTGTCTTTGTAGATGTTATAATGGACTACAAGTTTTGTCTTCCGCCACATGCGCTCTGCTCTTCTGCATTGTCTTTTCATGTTTTGCACTGCTGTTGAGTTTCTCCAAGGTGCTTTTTGTCTACCACTATTCTTCCTGACTTTCACAGGAGCAATATGATCAATTACACTTTTAATTTTTGAGTTAAAAGATTCAAGGAGAAAATCAACAGAGTCAGCAGATATGCTTGGTTTTAAAGATATAGCCTTCATAAATAGCACACTAGTGTTCTCATTTAGGCATCTCTTCTTGACAGACACAGATCTAGCTTCAATGGCAGGAGAGATCAAAATATCAAAGAAAATACAGAAATGATCAGACAGTGCTACATCCTTAATAACAATTGATGAGATGTTTAGACCCGTACTGATAAGTAGATCTAGAGTGTGTCCACGATTATGTGTGGGTCCATTTACATGCTGTGTCAGATCAAACGTTTTTAAAACAGTTTTGATTTCTTTTGCCATATTGGTTTCTGCATTATCTATGTGAATGTTAAAATCTCCAGCAATGGCAAAACAGTCAAACTCTGAGGAAATTGTTGATAACAGTTCTGTAAAGTCCTCAGCAAAGGCTGGAGAGTATTTTGGAGGCCTGTAAACAATGATAAGTAAAATACGTGGAGCACCTTTTAACACAATACCCAGATATTCAAAAGACGGGTAATTCCCAAATGATATTTGCTTACATTGATAGACATCTTTAATCGCGATAACGATATTGATTCGATATATCGTGCACCCCTAGTGAGTAATTACTGACTTAATTTTCATTTTTGGGTGAACTATCCCTTTAAACTCATGAAATGCCATTTGCATCCCAGATTAAAAAGTAAGTATGGTCAGTTTGTATCTCAAGTTCTGGACAGAGCTTAAGCAAAAGTAACCCATTATGTGTTTTCTCAAACATGCAACATCCAAGAAAGTCATGGGCTGAGAACGTAAAAAGGGTCATGTGAAGAAGTTCAGAAAGTTTGTACCACTTACAGTCAGCGCTAATGGTATTGGAAAATATCCTAACGTTTCTGTAGTTTTACATAAATTGAGTCTGGCAGCTGAGCTTTATGTTGGGCAATACTTCTGACATTAACATCATATCAGCAAGGGCAATAGAAAAGACAACTTCAATTCATATTCCATTCGATTAGCCAATATCATGCCACTGAAAGTAAGGGATTGTATTGTATTTTAATAAGTTGTGTGTTAAACACAGTCTGGTTCAGCAAGCATTTTTACTTGAATCTATAAGCTTTCAAGAACTGTCTTCTCAGCCCAGCTTAATTTTCTGAAGTTGTAGATGCATTTATTAAATTGACCTGCCGAAAGCCCTTGAGTCTGATGTGACAGTGTCTGTTTTCATTAGTGTCTTTTCAGAGAAATCCATAGCAGGAGCATTGAGGTAAAGCGAAGATGGTTGATGGATCCCAACTGATAAAATATTAACTTAAATTTAGGCATTTACTTCCACTGGCATGCACAGATTGATTTTATTTAACATTAAGGTATAAGCACATATTGAACTTTAAAAATATGAACTATACTGTGCAATGTAGCCTATATATGACACTCACCAAAAATGGATTCTTGAAGCTCTGTTAAAAAATCCATTAAAATTGCTTACTCATTCAAAGTTTTAAAGTAACACCAAGTAACTTTTCCTCTTCGGTCACCCTACTCATAGACATAATATATACATAGACGCCCTATTGGCCGCTTTGGAATGTTGCTGCGATACGTCAACGCGTCCGCCATTTTGCTGAGGGCAAGACTGCACTGTAATCAAATGCAAGTAAACGGGTGAGCTGCGGTTTTCCTGGATAAAAACAATAATAACGTTTACATTTATCAGCCGATTTCAGTGGTTTGTACGTGGTGTATGTTTCTATTACTAATTATATAATTACCAAATACAACCAGAAAAAAAATTTCAGTCTTGTTTGTGAAAGGTAATTCCCTGAGACCTATTTTCAATTGTGTGGCGATTTGTACAGCCCCGCCCACGCAGCGCACGAAACAGCCATTTTTCTCAATTCCCGTAATGAGAGGTATGGAAAAGTTGCCCTCCTTGATATGGTGGCGCCATTGACGTACGCTCCAGCAGCCAATATGGTGTCTATGTATTTATTAGCCTATATCTATGACCCTACTGGTTGGAAATGAAATTGTCCATTACCGCTGTCGTAAATAATTTAGCCTACCGTCGCACACACGCTCGCTGTTTACCCAGCTCCAGGGCTGTGTTCAGCGCCGACAAAACGTTGCAGAACGTTTTTTAAACAGAAACGGTGATGCGTTGAACGCACTGTTGTGATGACGCAGGCGTTGCAACTACGGCAGCTGAGAAGGCTTTTGTGTTTCTTGTGAAGAATTTTCGGAGCCTGATGAAGTCGGTATAAATATGTGTTTAATACTACAAAATATGCCCGATGTTACAGTTACTGCACTTGCCGCCCAGAACACAAGAGAACATCCCAATCGAGTGAAGGGATTTGTGGAAACTAAAATGGAAGCACATCTTACCTAATAAAGAATAAAACACATCTATTTAGCCTCACATACTGACTTTATTTGTTGTTCATACTGTTTTATTAATACCCTGTATTTTCTTTCTCATTTTTAGGAAAAGCACTTTACATGCATTGTTTATTTCTATACCAAATGTCATACACTTGAAATGAAGCTAAAAATATAAACAACTACATCATGTATCATTATGTTGATATCCTATATTTTTACAATAATACTTACGACAAACATTTCTTTTACTATCCTCAGTTGTTGCGTATCGAACACATTTGTAAATTACTTCCATTGTGAGAGTTCACATTAATAGCGCGTGCTGTATATACATGTTGCTGCTGATTGGACTGCAGTTCTGACACGCCCACCAAACAAGAGAAAACGCATCTCAAACCCCGTTGCACACCGGTGCAAGCCGTTTCCAGGAAACATGACGTTCAACCCGGAAACCGTAACAAAACGTTGCGCACCGTTGTGATCTTGAACGTGCCCCAGCTTTAGAATGAACGATGTCCACAGACAAGGTAGAGTATGTTACATGATTTCATGAAAGGATGATGTATTGTGACATCAGAAACGAAGAAAAACGAAATAATGACTATTGTAGCGCTTGACGTAAAGCAGTCGAATTTTGTAGTTCTTTTTGTGGTCGGGTTCCTACCCGAACCCCGAAGTTACATAGTGCCAGTAAAAGCGACACAGACCCCGTCAGGCGATGACAGAAGTGCCTTTCACCCTGTTACGACTTGATGAACCACTGCTACGATTTTGGAAACATTATTTTTAGGTAAAAAATGTTACATAGTGTTGCTTTAACATCAAAGTTTCAGTTTCTTACTTTAGTATTTTTGAATTAAAGTCATATGAAACGGAAGTTGCGGTAAACATTTCTTCCCTATTGTGACATATATCCATAGACAGTAAAAGAGCATATATCCAAGTGAAACGTACTCGGTTACTAACGTAACCTCGGTTCTCTCTAGAGAGGGAACGAGTACTGGTTTCGTCATGTCCCGCCAGTAAAGGCGTGGTCTCGCCCTATAATACCCTCGATAGCTGTATTTCCTCTGATTTTTCAATGCCGAAGCGAACCAGAGCGTATTCCAAGCACGGCAAGATACGCAGTACTCGTTCCCTCTCTAGAGAGAACCGAGGTTACGTTAGTAACTGAGTACGTTCTCTTACGAGAGTATCTCTCGTACTGCGTAATATCTTACGCTATGGGGAACACCATGTAACACGCCGTGCGGACAGGGATCCAACACCAGAGTCCCATGGCCGAAGCCCGGGGCGCATCTAGTGCACAATCACCAAAACTGTCACAGAGTAGAGGAGGAGAGGCTAGAAGCATCACTCCTTTATAAATAGTCCCGTAGGGGTATCAGACCCGTAAGGGTACCACACTCATGGAGCTGCTGCATCGGACTGAGCGATGCACAGGCCAACACTCCACACATAAGCCGCATGGCGGCCGATAAGCCCGAAGTTCAGACCGCCAAAAGCTTAGCTTGTAAGGCGGGAACCTCCAGGTTATAGTATTTTATAAATGTAGACGGCGAGGCCCAGCCCGCGGCCATACAAATATCTTGCAGGGTAACCCCGCTAGACCATGCCCACGAGGAGGCCATGCCTCTTGTGGAGTGCGCTCTAACACCCAAAGGGCACTGTAGGCCCTTAGAAGTGTAAGCCAGCGCAATGGCACCGACTATCCTTCTGGATAGGCTCTGTTTCGAAGCGGCAAGTCCCTTAGCACGGCCGCCAAACGAAACGAAAAGCTGCTCAGTCTGTCTGAAACCAGACGAGCGGGACACATAAGCCCTTAGTGCCCTAACAGGGCAAAGGAGACTCGCGTCCTTCTCCTCATTGAGAACCGGAAGGGCAGACAGGGAAATCACCTGGGCCCTGAACGGTGTGTTGAGGGATTTTGGCACGTAGCCGTGCTTCGGTTTGAGTATGACCTCTGAGTCATTAGGTCCAAACTCCATGCATGACGCGCTCACTGAAAGCGCTTGCAAGTCCCCTACGCGCTTCACTGAAGCGAGAGCCATAAGAAACGCTGTCTTGAAAGACAAGTGTTTCATGTCTGACGACTGGATTGGCTCGAATGGGGCACCTTTCATGGCCTCCAAGACCGTGGAAAGGTCCCATGTCGGGACTGAAGGGGGCCTGGGAGGGTTTAGCCTCCGAGCTCCTCTAAGTAAACGCACGACTAAGTCGTTCTTTCCTAGTGACTGGCCAGACACCGGTTTTGCAAACGTTGCTTTGGCCGCCACGTATACTTGAGCGTGGAAGGGGTCCTGCCCTTATCCAGTAGCTCCTGAAGGAAGGAAAGCACTTCCGTAACCCCGCAGTCTACAGGTGAAAAGCTCTGCGCTTGACACCAAGCAGAGAACACAGACCACTTCGAGGTGTAGAGCCGTCTGGTAGACGGGGCTCTAGCCTGCGCGATCGTGTTTAACACTCTCTCTGGGAGGTCAGCGGGTACCCGTTGATGGCCCATGCGTGCAGGGACCACAAATCCGGGCGAGGATGCCAAATCGAGCCTCCCGCCTGAGAGAGGAGGTCTCTCCTCAGCGGTAAAGGCCATGGGACAGCGCTGGTCAGCTGCATCAGGACAGGGAACCACGACTGGTTTGTCCAGAGCGGAGCTATGAGTAGCACTGGGCATCCCTCCCTCCTGATTCGCTCCAACACCTGAGGCAGGAGTGAGACAGGGGGAAAAGCATATAGGGGGCGGCGGGGCCAAACATGGGCCAGCGCCTCCCGGCATTTCGAGAAGAATCTCGGGCAGTGAGCGTTTTCTTGGGACGCGAACAGGTCCACCTGCGCTTTGCCAAACGTTTCCCACAGCAGCTGGATCGTCTGCGGGTGCAGAGACCATTCTCCTGCTGGGACGTTGTTTCTGGACAGCCTGTCTGGCCCCACATTTAGGTGACCAGGCACATGCGCCGCTCTCAGCGAGAGCAGGTTGTGCTGAGCCCAGACCAGGAGGCGTCCCGTCAGCCTGTAAAGGTTTCGGGACCTGACGCCGCCCTGGCGATTTATGTACGCCACCACTGACATGTTGTCCGACCGGACCAATACGTGGTGGCCTTTTATCTGGGGACAGAAGCGCCGTAGCGCTTTGTCGACTGCTATTAATTCCAAGCAGTTTATGTGAAGGAGCTTCTCCCGTACTGACCATAGGCCAGCTAGCGGTCTGCCCTCGAGCAGCGCTCCCTGCCCCGAAGTGGAGGCGTCCGTAGACACCACCTTCACACTCGAGGGGATCCCCAGACTCACACCCGACTGATACCAGTCGGTTGCTTTCCATGGTTTCAGAGCCGAAATGCACTGAAGGTCGACCCTGAGGCGAAATAGACCTGCGGTCCACGCCCTGGGGGGAACTCGTGCTTTTAGCCATAGCTGCAGTGGGCGCATGCGGAGCAGGCCCAACTGGAGTACGGAGGCTGCTGAGGCCATCAGACCCAGCATTTTCTGAAACCTTCTGAGCAGGACTATAGAGCCGTGGCGGAAGGATCTCGCGACGTGCTGAATATTCAATCCGCGCTCCGGTGACAGGCGTGCTGTCATGGATAGCGAGTCTAACACTGTTCCCAGAAAGGAAATTCTCCGACTGGGGAGCAGTGAGCTTTTCGCCCAATTGACTGTAAGGCCCAGCTCCTCGAGGTGCTCGAGTAATGCGGCCCTGTGTTCTATGAGATCCGTTCGTGAACGAGCTAGAATCAGCCAATCGTCCAAGTAGTTCAAAACTCGCATGCCCCGAAGTCTCAGGGGGGCGAGGGCCGCGTCCATGCACTACGTGAACGTACGGGGTGCTATGGACAGGCCGAACGGCAGGACTGTGTATTGATATGCCTGGCCCTCGAAGGCGAATCTCAAGAATCGCCTGTGATGGGACGCTATTTGTATTTGAAAATAGGCGTCTTTCAGATTTATTGACATGAACCAGTCTCCTTGGCGCACTTGCGCGAGGATTTTCCTGGTCGTAAGCATTCTGAACTGGCGCTTCCGGAGCGTTCTGTTCAGCAGTCGCAGATCTAGAATGGGTCTGAGCCCACCATCTTTTTTCGGTACCAGAAAATATCTGCTGTATAAGCCCCCTTCGCCCTGAGATAGAGGTTCTATAGCCCCTTTTCTCAGTAGTTTCGCTATCTCGGCTCGAAGTAGATGAAACACTTCGCTATACACCGTAGTTTCGACTCGCGCCGTATAACGGCGGGGGCGTCGAGCGAACTGTAGCGAACAGCCTCTCGTTATAGTGTTCAACACCCATTCTGATACCCCGGGAAGCCTTGACCACGCATCTGCGTGAATAGCTAGGGGTAGAATGAAATCTGGGCTCTGGCCGCGGCAGGACGGCGGCTCGAGAGCCCCTGTGTACTGGGAACACAACACCGTGTTTACAGCGTTCGAGGCGGGGGGCGCGCTGATCACAGCGGGCAGCCTGGCCGCGCTCAGCTTCTCTATGGCGGGACGCGCAGAGAAAGCGAGCAGGGCGAATCCTGTGGGATTCGGCGCGTGTGAGGGAATGTGGGCACATTTACTAAATGCGGGCACATTTACTACACTGAGAATACTGTCAGCTCACGCGACTAAATCACTGCTGTGTTTACAGCGTGCGAGGCGCGCGCTGATCACAGCCGGCAGCCTGGCCGCGCTCAGCTTCTCTGTGACGGGTTGTGCAGAGAAGACGAGCGGGGGCGAATTCCGTGAGATTCGGAGTGTCTGTGAGAAATGCGGGCGCGAGACAGCGGGCACATTTTCTGCACGGAGAACACTCGGCTCGCGCCGACTGAATCAACGCTGTGTTCACAGCGTGCGAGGTGCGCGCTAATCACAGCGGGCAGCCTGGCCGCGCTCAGCTTCTCTGTGACGGGTTGTGCATAGAAAGCGAGCGGGGGTGAATCCCGTGGGATTCAGCATGTCAGTGAGGAAATGCGGGACAGCGGGCACATTTACTGCACTGAGAACACTGTCGGCTCGCGCCGACTAAATGTGTGTTAGTTTCGTTTTTACAGAAACCAAGGGACACGCATCGTGTAGTGTAAGCGGGCATTGTATGGGCGCGTTCACTACATTTTCTGCACAACCAACATGAGTTGGTTTATTATTTGTGCTAGCCCTGCACCGTGGCGGGCTGTGTCTGGGTGTGGGAATGGGCACTGGGACGTGGGCATTCTTACAACACTCGTAACACCATCGGCCGTGGCCGGAACACCAGAAAATGCACTCTTTATTGGATTTATCTGGGTAGCCATAGAAACGGCTTTTGTGCGCAGGCAAGCGGGCTGAGACACCGGCTGCTTCACTGCGAAATACACTGGGACAGTCACAACGCATGGAACTGAACGAGCGAGAAGTTTCGGTGGAAATCCGGCCGCAGCGGGATCTGAACACCGTCACTTTCCTAGAGAGACTAGGAAGGCCTTGAGACCTCGGGCTTTACCTCAATCCTCGGCCGGGGCCCGCGCTGAGGGGGGCGGCGTCCAGCAGAGCGAGAGCGCGGTGTTTGATCTCGGGCCTGGCGGCGCTGCTAGTTAGCCGAAACGACGGCCTTTGTGCGCAGGCAAGCGGGCTGTGGAACCAGCTTGCTCACTGCGAAATACACTGGAACAGTCACATTGCTTGGAACTGAACGAGCGAGAAGTTTTTGGTGGAAATCCGGCCGCAGCGGGAACTGAACACCGTCGCTTTCCTAGAGAGACTAGGAAGGCCTTGAGACCTCGGGCTTTATCTAAATCCTCGGCCGGGGCCCGTCGAGGAACACGGAGCGCTCAGCTTCCGTCATCTCGGATAGCGTTAGCCACAAATGTTTCTCACCATTCAGGGGGGAAAGGCACGGGTCTCGACTGTGACGGAGCTTCGTCTTTCCCGAGAAAGCGTCCGTCCAGCCTATTGCGCGTTAGTTGCGCGAGCGCCTTTCAGTCGAGGCCGATGTAATCCACGGCTTGAGAGAGCGGACGCATCGGCTCAGTTTCAATGCCGTCTCCGGTAAGTTCGTCGAGCTCAAGCGCGGACGCGGCGGCAGACGGCGGCCGCTGTCCGTCTGGGAGCGACTCGAGCGAAGCCGGCGAAGCTGGCGGGCGAACCGGCGAGCTTTGGCGGGCTGGAAATAGCTCGGGCGCGCGCTGGGCGCGGCGCTTCTTGCGGCGCGGCATCACGGCGGGCTGGGATGCGGCTCGGAGAACGAAGCTAGGCGAGTCCGCAGAGTCACCATAGGCAAGCGTTCACAATGATGGCATCCGCCGTCAGCGAGCGCGGTGGCCGCGTGATCCTCACCCAGGCAGGACACGCAGATGACGTGGCGGTCCTCATCACTGAGTTGGGAGCGGCACGAGCCACAGAAAGGCATCTTTAAAAAGACGCAGCTCTTTTAGAACAGTAGAAAATGGGTGTTGCGTCACGTAAGCAAACACACACACTTAGCAGAGTAAAGGATATAGTACGCCGGAAAGCGCAGCAGGTACGGCGGCTGAAGGCGGCTGGGCCAGCGACTTCAAATGATGGCACGTCCCGCTGAGAAGGCTACAAGTCAACGGCGCGGCTTCTCACTCTGGATCCAGCGATGCGTGAGCTTCGCGTGAAGAGTAGAAAAATCAGAGGAAATACAGCTATCGAGGGTATTATAGGGCGAGACCACGCCTTTACTGGCGGGACATGACGAAATGGGCGCGAAGCGCCCCCATTCGTCATTACGTCACGCAGTGCCTCACTCGATAGGCTGCTGCTTTTCCAGCAAGGCAGCCAATGGGCGCGCGAGCTGTCTCGCCCTTGTCTGCTTGCTGCTGCAAAGCGTTTTACATTTTTAAAAATTAAGGATAATTTTTGGCTTCAATATCTCGAGGAAAAGAGTTTTCCCCGTAGCGTAAGATATCACGCAGTACGAGAGATACTCTCGTAAGAGAACCAAGTAGGGCGGGACTTGATTTTGTCCATGGGGAATTGATTGGGTGGTTGTGGTTTGCTATTGGTGGATTTCCTGTGAGTGACAGGTTGCCCCGCCCTCACGCCAGTAAACACATCATAAGCGAAGAGAAGAGATGTGGCTGCAAGATCGAGGGGAAGTTATTTTGATTAAAGATTACGAGGGAACATGAATTTAAAACAGTAATGAGATACACAAATTAATCATTTATAATAAATACTGCAACTTTCCATAAAAAAATAAGAATTCTCAGTTTTGATTTTATGGTGACTTTTTTAACAACAAACTAGTGACTAGTTTTACAAAACTTTTTTTAACAGAATTGCAGTTTTCCAAACTCTCCCCTTGTCTTCCATTGGTCAGACTCAGAACAACAGAAAGCCCCGCCCCAAATTCACTCCATTGCTTGAGCCAATTTTGCTGACATACCCAGGAACAGAGCCACATTTACACTTTTCAGGGGATTCGGGCTACACATTAATTACTTTAATTGTCTCTACATATTAAGCTGGAATAAAAGTAAGTATTATAATACTAAAATACCAACTCTTCACCTGTGCTGTTCTGAAATAGAAATCAAGCCTCTGCTGCCCTCTGTAGATGACACTCACACTGATGATCTTATAAGTATACATTCTCTGACAATAAACATCAAGTGACACAAAGCTTTATTAATAATACAGCCTAGTTTTATCATTTTAGTCCAAAAGGTCTCATTTTTCTGTTGAAAGAATTAACTCAATCAAACAAATGTGTAATGTTCAGGATAGCTAATTTAATCTCAATCATAATTTTTAATCAAAAGGATAGTTGTATAAAATAAAACTTCAAATCAAATTCAACAAACCTAGCAATATGAATTCCAATTTATCTTTTTAAAGATGATAATGACATACATAAATCAGACACGGTTTAAGATGGAAGGGAAGGTTGAGGTCATACATAATATGTAGTTTTCCCCCCGTCTCATATCAATTTATTTAAGTTATTTTGAAAACATGTACTGTGATCCAAAAACAGGTGAATTTAGTTCAAGCTACTTCACACCACCCGTCTTATGGTGGCGATAGTGACACTAAAAGCACACGTTAAAAACACACTTCAACTTCACCGGAAACGCGACTGTTGTTGTTCCGGAAGTGAAGCGTGTTGTCGGTAGCGCAACGATGGCGAGCGCCGCAGCAAAGCAACCTGCGAAAACTGGGAGCAAAACCCCGGCCGGAGGAGCCGGAGGCGCCGCGAATGGAGCTCCTGCGATGCCGCTCGCGTCTCCGCTCATGGGGAGCTTGAACAAGAAGAAGAAGCCGTTCCTCGGCATGCCTGCGCCGCTGGGTTACGTGCCCGGTCTGGGCAGAGGGTGAGACAGTCACCCGTATAAATAATCACCTCAGACTAATCTCAATGTAGTTAACATTACTTATTTAACTGAATAACACTGCCTGTTCTTATTTGATTTATTTTAGACACCTATATAAAGTTATGCACGTTGGGCTGTGCTGTCTTGTGTATTATAAAGTTTCGTTAATGTGAAACGTTAACTTTTAATGTCGTTTTGACTAATAAATAATAAATATGAGTGTTTATATATATTGTTTATAATATATAAAATATATGTTATAATAATATTTATATATATATATATATATATATATATATATATATATATATATATATATATATATATACACACACACACGCACGCACACAATTGGCTTTAATATGCTTTAATTGGCTTTAAATATTTAAATGTTTCTAAACTTGAAAATTTTTTCTCTGAACCCCAGTTTGGAAACGGCTGTTGTAATGTATTGTGCTCTGCAGTGCCACGGGTTTCACAACGCGGTCTGATATTGGTCCCGCTCGTGATGCCAATGACCCGGTGGACGATCGGCACGCACCCCCTGGGAAGAGGACGGTGGGCGATCAGATGAAGAAGAACCAGGAGGATGAAGAAGAGGATCTGAACGACACTAACTATGATGAGGTACATCATTCTGGAAGCAGGAGTCGTGTTGCCTTGATGTGCAAGATGTGATTGCATGCAAAAATGCAACTTAGCCAATATACAAAATTATGTTTGTTTATTAGTGGCTTTGTAAGATGTGCTGTTCTGTGTCCTCTAGTTCAACGGCTACGCAGGCAGTCTTTTCTCCAGTGGGCCCTATGAGAAAGACGATGAGGAGGCAGACGCCATCTACGCCGCACTGGATAAACGTATGGATGAGAGGCGCAAAGAAAGACGGTGAGTGTGGACTTTCTTCTCTCATCAGCGCTTGTTTGTTTTTGAGTAGCATCTCTTGGCTCATTTTATTGCTGTGTCTGCAGCGAGCTGCGAGAAAAAGACGAGATTGAGAAATACCGTATGGAGCGGCCCAAGATTCAGCAACAGTTCTCAGATCTGAAGGTTTGTGTGGAACTTGGCTGTTATTGAGCTGCTGAATTATGATTTGTTTGCTCCCCTGCCTGCTTTAACCTACAACTAATCTTCAAAGTGGCCCTATTATGCTTATTTCATATTACCTTTAATGTAGTGTGTAATTTAACTGTTTGTGAGTGTAAAATGTCTGCAAAGTGTTAAAGATTAAGGTGCACAAAAAATAGGAGTTGGCGATCTGAAGATTCTACTTTTCAAGCGAATCGTAGAGATTGTGAACTTTTGTGTCCTTGTAATAATGTTAAAATACAGCAAAGACTGTCTACTAGATGGCTGTGCTGACTGGCTATATCATATGTCGTACACTGTGTTAAATAAGGTATTGTCAATATTGCATGTTTCATATTACTAAATAATAATGGTAAAAAATGAAACCATATTTTGGGTTTATTATTTCCTTTGCATGCATTCACGTTTACATGCATTATTGTTCAATCATTTTTACTTTTATTTAGCAAGAACACATTACATTGATCAAAAGTAAAGACTTTTGAAATGTTACAAATGATTTCTATTTCAAATCAATTATGATCTTTTGAACTTTCTGTTCAAAGATTCTTGGAAAAAAGCACAAGGACACAGCTGTTTTTCACATTGATAATAATAATAAATGTTTCTTGAGTATCAAATCATATTAGAATGATATCTGAAGGATCATGTGACACTGAAGACTGGAGTAATGATGCTGAAAATTCAGCTTTGATCACAGAGCTGTACATTTTAAAATATATTCACATAGAAAACATTCATTTTAAATTGGAATATTTCAGTTTTTACTGTATTTTTGATCACATTAAAGCAGCATTGTTCAGGCACTTCTTTCAAAAACATTTACAAAATCGACTTTTGAACCATAGTGTAGCTGTCAATTATAACCCTGTTGCATTATCTGTGCCTTCCAGAGGAAGCTCTCTGAGGTTACAGAGGATGAATGGTTGAGTATTCCGAGGTGGGTGATGCCAGGAACAAACGTCAGAGGAATCCCCGCTACGAGAAGCTCACGCCTGTGCCGGACAGCTTCTTTGCCAAGCACCTCCAGACAGGAGAGAACCACACTTCTGTTGACCCACTGCAAGCAGTGAGTAACTTTCCAACACCCCTGCATTGACTTTAAAGTCCCCCTGTAGTCAATAATTGTATCCCTTAAAACTCATCCTTGATCACCAAAATGACATATCTAAATACATACCTGCAAACTTGTCGCTTTTCGGCGAAAATCGCCGTTTTCTTGGTCAATTGGGTAATTTACGTGAATCGCGTGAGAGGGGGGGGGGGGGGGGGGGGGGTATATGCTGCCCGCCCTTCATCTGCATGCCATGCAGGCTAGAATTGAGATACATTATTGGATAATTCTTATAATTGACATTTCTCTGGGCCAATCGGAATCTTAGCACTTTTTCTCTTGGCCAATCGGAATCTTAGCACTTGCTTCAGAATCTTGAAGCACACAGCGTCTACCACGCGAGTCTGATGGAAACTCATAACGTGTAGGAATCTTATGTGAAATTCGAGGTAAGTCAAGCTTTTTGGAGCAAAAACAAAAGCTATTTGTTTGCTTGATTCAATTAAAGTTAGCTACAGCTTTTATGTGATATCATTTACAATAATATTGTATTGTCTATGGGTGGAACGGTACATGTGAGTTATTCGTATTGAACCGAACTGTACGGGCGTCACGGTTCAGTGCGCGAATTTGCACAGAGAGAACACACGGTATAAAAATAAATAAAACTCCAGATAGCGATAAATTCCGCTCTATTCACGTTTGGTGTGAACACAGCATAATGAACAGATGTCAAGATTGCATTGTGTGTGTGTGTGTGTGTGTGTGTGTGTGTGTGTGTGAGAGAGAGAGTGAGAGAGTTAGGCGCGCGGGCGCAATCGAACATTGGAAACAAAAACATACTCCATCATCGTTCAAACTGCAAAGTGTTTACTTATTTGTGTACACTCGCAATCAAATACAACATTGTGCTTTTGTCACACTCTAAACTCTTGTCAAACTGTAACCTGCTACAACTGTCATCCAACCACACACACACACACACACACACACACACACACACACACACACACTGACACACACACACAGTTTTAAAAGCAAAACATATTTATCCAACCCCATTTCAAAACAGTCTGTGTGTTCTATCTTTTGGAGATTCATCATATCGCATTGGTTTTCATTTCTTGTCCTCAGAGCACTAATCTGTTTATTTTACACATTCTACATTGCTTAAAGAAAATCAAATGTGTTTTTAATGGTAGTATTATTTTATACGGAAATCAATTATTTACAATTCAGATGAGAATAAAGTTAGGGTTAATTAAAATTAAAGGGGTCATATAATGGTACTTGCACTTTTACAAGTTGATTGTACTGAAATGTGTGTTGGCAGTGCCTGTACACAGCCATTATATAATGATAAAAATCCATCCAGTGGTTTTGTTTTAATCTCCTTATATGTTTTCCCCTGCCTCAAATCAAGCCGTTCGATCCTGTGACGTCACAAGCTCGCACGCCCCTCCCACGAGTGTTGATTGACAGCAGCGTTTCAACACAGACCCGCCCTCGCTCGTGAGTGAGATGTCAATCATAGTTCGTCATTGTTTACACTGGAGCAGAATGGCGTCTAAGCGATTGTGGTGTTCTGTTCTTGGGTGTAATAAGGAACACAGCAGTCATTTTAATGTTCCTAAATCCGAAACGCTGAAGACGCAGTGGCTGAGTTTTGTTTATGAAGGAAATATTCACGACGAGCAACGTCAATGCGCTCATGTTTGCGCAAATCATTTCTCAGCAGACTGCTTTTTAAACGAGGCGAGGGTCAATATAAATCAGGTTTAGCTAAGAAGCTGCTACTGAAAAAGGAATCGGTACCAACTATTCGTGTTTCTGCTGGACCTCCAGAAGAAGTGAGTGTAACGTTTTATTTATTAACCTTTATATGAATCTTTGCAAATCGCTTGCACGCTTCACGATGATTGTGGCTAATGTTTACACTCAGGGTGCATTACGGCATGTATTCTATGTAACGTTACGACGTTCTCAATATAATTCATAATCCCACGTTTATAATGAAAAACGCGTTATAGTTATTGTGTTATTAAAAACTGTGTACGCAGGTGTTACAGTTAACGTAACAGGAATATTAACAGGAATATCAATGCAGTTACAATACTATAGATGTACTTAAAAGTTTTCTTAAAACATAAAACATTTTCGTACTGCACTAAACATAAACATACAACAAATTCTTAGGTATCCTTCAACTACTGCTAGAATCATTACTGACAAGACCTCAAGTCAGTTTCAGTCACGATAGTTGTATCTAACACTGAGAACGTCACGCATCACTGACAAGCCTACATTTACAAAAAAAAAAAAAAAAAGGTTTTCAACATAAATCTGTCAACGAACTAACCTATAACGTACATTAGTAACGTTAAACACATAGCGTTTGTATCTCACAACTCTAACGTTACCCTGCCAGTACATACAAAAATAGATCAAAGTGACATTGTTAACCAACCATTCAGAAACGTCCTGTTCGAGCCTTATTGTCGAACTTCTTTGGGGCCGTCATCTTGTTTCGGGTCCGAGTCCGACTCCGGTTCAAACTGATACGGTTGCACAGATGTGTCCTCAGAGAGAATCCCGCTGCTATAGGGGAATTATCACACTACGTCACACTGACGTCACGCAGGTGCAACTGCGCATGTCGGCAGCAGAAGCTGGGCGCTGGGCGCTGAAACATACCCGGGAAAATGTCGTGTTGTGCAGTGGGTTGCCAGAATCGACCATCTGTAAACAAAGGTTTGAAGTTTTACCGAATAGACCCCTTATCAGCCGACGTCACAGTTACATCACGGCGCTAGCTGGAGGCAAAACAAACGGAAAACTGCAGGCGGCTAATACAAACCAGCACAGATTCGGCTACATAATAAGGAGCTTAAATTATTATTATTATTATTAAATGTCATCTTGATGTGTTGTTGGGTGCAAGAATCAATGAAAAATGAGTATGCTGTATCTGGAATTTTTATTTCTCGAAAATATTCACATCATTAACATTGCACGTACTGTCACTGTTTACATTGTGGTCTTCTCGGCGCTGGCTCGGCAGAACTGCGGATCGTACACACAAGTCTTGTACATGACCATTCAGCACATAGTTATAGGCATCTAAAGATTTATATGCCCGCAGTTTCTCTTTACGCTCGGTTTCTCTATCAGGTAGGTGTAGAAGTCAGGCCACTCAACCGGAGGTAGCGTTAATCCTGTCAGATCCTCCATTGAGTGAGCGTGTACGGGTCAGCCATAAAACGTTTTTTACGTCTGGTTCCGTCCGTTAAAATTAACTTTTGCAAATAAAAATCGGAGTCCTGGACACTGAGTGACCTTGCACGTTAAGATAAAACCGGATTTTCTCCAGTCTTTGTTAAAAAACAAGCTAACAAAACTTGCAAAATAACGTTAGGGAAGCGGCCAGAGGGATCGTTCTGCAGCCAACTAAGCTCCGCCCACAGAAAAACGTCACCATGTTTACCAACTGATAAGGGGTCTATAATAAACCCTCAAATGTTGTCAAGTCAACACTCCACGTGCGATGTGTCAAAGCGCCCACAGAACAGAGGGGCGGAGTGAGCGAAGCTCATTATCATTTAAAGGCATATGCACTTAAACGGAGTGCTGAACACAGAGCTGTTTTTGAGCAGGTAAAATGAGTGTTTTCTTAAAAAACTAATGAGAATTTTTAATAAAAGTATATTACAAACTTTTCATTTAGACCCTAAAGATTCATATTAACTTGTACAAAAATGGCATTATATGACCCCTTTAAGGAAAACAAATATATTGATCTGATAGCAAATTAATTTTAAATTCATTCAGGTACAATTACCAAACATATCTCAAGGTCTTTTTATTAATTTTTATTAATAAACTAATTGTATAAAAACTATTGTTAGTGCACTACAAATAAACAGGTTCTAAGCCTTTGTTAATAAAACTCATTTAAAAAATACAAGGATTAAGACAATGATAAAAATGCTATCAATATTTTTGTTTTGCTTTTCACTCCATTGTAGCGAAATCGTACCGAACCGTGATGTCTGAACCAAGGTATGAACCGAACCGTGACTTCTGTGTACCGGTCCACCCCTAGTATTGTCGTCATGCCTATAAATTACGTTAAGCTATGCTAAAAGTGGTATGAATGGTTTCCAAAACGGTAAAAAACTATTGTTTTACTCGAGGGGAGGTGGAAAATGAGCTTAATTCCCCAAATGGTGGAATATCCCTGTAACGTTAGCTAGGCTTATCGTTAGCCGGGTATCCAATCATCCCCCCCCCCCCCCCCCACCCCCCAACGGGCGACACTGTCACCTTTTTGTACTCTGAGGAGTTTGCAGGTATGTAAATATTTTTACCTTGAAAAAAAAATTCTTTATGCCCTGAAATGTAACTCGACACTCTTGCCTCATTTAGTATATGCGGACCTATGAATTTGCAAATTAGCCCCGCCTTCACTCACTCACACCAGCTCAGAGATCCACTCGTGGACGATCACACATTGACCTGATCGATAACAAGATAGTTTGTGACGTCAGAAACACCAGCAATTATAAACTGCGTTTTTGAGACTGTCTTTGGTTCACTGCAGTTTTAAAGTAACACCAAGTAACTTTTCCTCTTCGGTCGCCCTACTGGTTGGAAACAAAATTGTCCATTGCCGCTGTCGTAAATAATTTAGCCTACCGTCGCACGCACGCTCGCTGTTTATCCAGCACCGGCTTTAGAATGAACGATGTCCACAGACAAGGTAGAGTATGTTACATGATTTCATGAAAGGATGATGTATTGCGACATCAGAAACGAAGAAAAACGAAATAATGACTATTGTAGCGCTTGACGTAAAGCAGTAAAGCCAGTAAAAGCGACACAGACCGCGTCAGGCGATGGCAGATGAGTCATTTAACTTATTTTAAGTCGATGTACCATCACAAGGGTCTTGGAAATATATTATGAAGGTTGAAAAACCACTTAGTGTTACTTTAAAGAGAAAATACTCAGCAATGCTGTGACTTATGAATTTGCACATGGTTTGTCTTAAAGCATATTAAAAATACCACATAGACATAAACAACATTAAAAGCTTGATTTTCACCAGAGGGGGACTTTAAAGAAAATATGCGAAGTAAAGCAGAGACAGACTGATTGCATGTTGCCACGATGTGCACTGTATGCAAATTTTTGTTATGCATGGGAAAACTAAGGCCACATTTAAACACAGCTGGTTATTTAAAGAAACGAATATTTCACCCCCTCCGGTTTCAATAATAACATCGTGCACACAACATCTTTTTCAAAAAAGTTGTAATTTACATCAAGCGGCGGATAAAAACGGGGTTTTCGTGTAAACGAGAGGCCAAACCGCAGGGAAATATCCACGTCTTCCCTTTGTGTAAACGGGGCATAAATGACCTCACACTGTGTATAACCAGAGCATTGCATTGTGCTCTGGTTGGGATACAGTATCCAATGCGCTTGACAGTTTCATTGCAAAATACAAAACAAAAATGCAATTTCTTATTGAGATGCTTCCTTTTTCAGCAATTTGGTGGGCTAAACACACCCTTCCCTGGGGGCTTGAACACGCCCTACCCAGGAGGCATGACACCGGTGCTGGAGAGCTGGACATGAGGAAGATCGGACAGGCCAGGAACACACTGATGGACATGAGGCTCAGTCAGGTGACGCACCATAGCATTTTAATTCCACTTAATTAGTTTGAAGAAAGCCAAAAGTTTCTTCAGTGACTACGATTACATGCGTTATGGGATTTAGGGAGTATTGTTTGTGAATGATTAAACGTTACCTCATGTAAATGCAATACTTCGATCAAATTGATGCGATTAAGCTCATAGTCGTAGCGACCATAATCGTAGTAAACTTGCTTGTGACGTAGACAAATAACGTGTCACGCTCTTGCAGTTATGCACAGATTCGTAAACATGGCATTAAAGTATGCATCACACTTTTGGGCTGATTTCATTGACAAAGTTGCACATGAGTCTACTGCAGTGCATTAATGGTTGCAAATATCAAGGTCAATGCATTTTTAAGTGCGTCCCCGAAAATATTACTGAGGCCAGATACCAAAGAACCGCCAAACTAATCCGGTTGACCAGAGTTCATCATTTATGCTGTTCAGTGGGATATTCTGTGAATAATGGCGGTAAAAATAATCACAGCTGTTAGCGAAGTCAGAATTACGCAAATTGCATGTACACCTGAGTGAAGACGTCATAAACACATCTTACTGCGATGAAGTCCTTACGGTTGCACTTTATTTGAAGGTGTCTGTGTTCTAGTGTAACTGTTAATTTATAATTAACTACATGTACTTACTATAGGGTTAGTTATGTGTAATTATGCATCATTTATAGTTATTGCAACAGTATCTACATGTAACAAAGACACAGTAAAATAAAGTGTTACTGTACTCTGATTATTGTCATTATGATGTCTTTGTGTCTCCAGGTGTCTGACTCCGTGAGTGGACAGACTGTTGTCGATCCTAAAGGATATCTCACCGATCTCAACTCCATGATCCCCACACACGGAGGAGACATCAGGTACTTAATTTTTTTACATCTGACCCTCATATCTAGGCTGTTTGTATTAGGGGTGTCGAAATTAATCGTTCCTACGATGCACCGCGATGCAGACGAGGACGATTCGGTATCGGTTCAGTATAGACCATAACCGGTTATAATGTACTGACGCTTTTCTGAAGTCATTTATCACGTATGTGCTTTGTCGTGATAGCATACACTGGCAGAGGGAGGCGAGTGCGAGTAATTAAACATTCTTACATACACTTCTTACATGCGCATGCAAGTTACATGCGCTTCTTGAGGCACACACGCAAGGTCTCTCTCTCCCTCTCTGCCGTGCACGCGCACGTAGCCTTTCGAAAACCGGGACACACTCCCGGGAGAGTGGATACATTTCCCGGGACAGGTTATTAAAAGATAAATCGGGACAAACCGGATAGATGGCAACCTTCCGCACCCGGTGGTCACATTACAATTATTCTTTGATGTTACGCGTGATTATAAATGGATGATCGTCTTCAACAGCGGACTCGTGATGATTGATGCGCGCGTCTCCAGGGTAAAATTATACACTGATGAATGAGCACTGCTTTTAAATTAACATTTCTTTAAAACAAAATTGATTTGACAATTTTATTTTCTTAATGGCATAAACAGGCTTTAGTCCAATGAAACTTAAACTGGAATGTCTCTGTTTTTGTCACTGCGACTTCCCGAACAGGCGAACACTCACGCGCGCACACATACATCACTTTTGAAGTAAAATTGAAAATTCAGGATGCGGTGCATCGCGATATCGAATTGAACCGAATCGATGACATGATAATCGTAATCGAACCGAACCGTGAGACCAGTGTAGGTTCACACCTCTAGTTTGTATTGCATTTGGTAAATGTTATTCTGTGTGTGTGCAGTGATATTAAGAAGGCCCGTCTCCTCTTGAAGTCAGTGAGAGAAACAAACCCCCACCACCCCCCCGCCTGGATCGCTTCTGCCCGTCTGGAAGAGGTGACCGGGAAGCTGCAGGTGGCCAGGAACTTGATCATGAAAGGCACTGAGATGTGTCCGAAGGTGAGAGATAAAAGGAAAACAGAAATGGTCAGGTGCGACCAAATTAATGCATCAATATACACAAGGAGAAATTCTTTTTCATTCTTTGCTTGGGGGTAAAAAGAACTTGGACAAACCTTTTGCAGCGATAAACTAATAGCGAACATCCTGATGCCGTCCGCGATGCTGAGAGCAACATTTAGATATGTAAATGTGTGCTACACACTTTCAAGTGAATCTCTTGAATGAATGATTCATTGACAAATACATTTAATTCACTCACTTGTGGTGGTCACCTACTGGTGTAACGATGTAATCGATACAATCGTTATTTGGTTAAACTGTCCTTTTAAAAATGTGTGTGTGTGTGTGTTGAAGGTTTACGCCTTTAGGAATGTTGAATGTTGCCAGTGTTGACAGGTTGCTATAGCGATACATTTAGCTTGCAAAATCCACTTCCTAAAATGTTAAATATGGTTCAAGAACAACATAAAAATGTCATGGTGAATGAGGCCTTATGTAAGCCGTGCCTTCAATTTGTCTCCTGGTGCTGACTTTGGACTCGGAGAGAAAGGCCTGGAAATGAAACCGTGTCAGGCCGTTTGCTCTCAGTGTGTGCACAGCTTCATTATGTGTTGGGAAATTCCTGCAGGCTCATTAATCAAAGTTAATAGTTCAGCTTCACATTTCAGCAGAAGAACAGTGACACACACTGGCTGTCTCACTTTGACAGGATCTCTGGGCACGATCAGTACGTTCAGTCGTCAAACACGCCCGTGATGAACAAACATGCTGTTTTGGCAGCTGATTCATTTTGAGTGGGCCTATAAATCGATGTGCATTCATTTTTTTTTTTTTTCTACAGCTCATCCTCATTTACTCCTTACGTACATGTGAACAATTTACGAGTTTGTTCTTTGATTTCTCTTAAAGGTGATGTACAGTACACCTAAAGTTTCAGGAGTGACAACCGCGTTTAAATGCAATATTGAGTCCATAAATTATACGTCCATGTGTTTACATGACTCACTCCGAAACTGCGATGATTGACACTGTGGTAACTATAGCAACATTCTGGCATCTCACGTGTTTTGGTATCTGCAATTTTGCACTCTTGCAGTGTTGCCAATAAGTCTTGCTACACTTATTATATATGCTTTTTAGGGATTGTAGTTTAAAGGAAAATTCACCCAAATATGAAAATGATCCCTTGATTTACTCACCCTCAAGCCATCCTAGGTGTATATGACTATCTTCTTTCAGACAAACACAGAGTTATATTATAAAATATCCTGACTCTTCCCAGCTTTATATTGGGATTGAATGGCGCTCTGGATTTTGAAGCCCTAAAAAACTCCATCACAAAAGTACTGGTAATCCATACGATTCCCCAGGGGGTTAATAAAGGCCTGTTTTCACACCGTGTAGATTTTTTTTGTAAATGCGGTTCTCACTATCTGCATTTTTCATGAGTTAATGTGGTTGTCGTTTCCATATATTACTGAACTGTGTGTGTCCCGGATAAAGTCAAGTCAAGTCAAGTCACCTTTATTTATATAGCGCTTTTTACAATACAAATTGTTTCAAAGCAGCTTTACAGAGATAACAGGAAAACAATGTTGTAATAGTATTGTTCAATTGAAAATTAAATGAAAATTAAATGTCCCAACTAAGCAAGCCAAAAGGCGAAGGCAACAGTGGCAAGGAACCAAAACTCCATCAGGTGACAGAATGGAGAAAAAAACCTTGGGAGAACCCAGGCTCAGTCGGGGGGCCAGTCTCCTCTGGCCAACGAATGAACAGTGTATGATTATGAGTTAGGCAGCATAATGGCAGGAGTCAGATGGATCAGAACTTTCACGATATTAACAAGTTCATCTGGTAAAGCGCTAAAAGGGGAATTGACAACCGAGTTAAACTGCAGTGTGTATTTGGCCAGAATGTGTTTGGGGCCTGTATGATTTTTAGGTGCAAAAAACCTTAACTTATAAATGGGTCGCTAATAATAAAATGTTAAAAAAAAAATTTTTTAATTTGGCCCCTCGAATAGGGATATTTCAAAAGATATTTTGAGGAAAGTTGGTAAACAAACCATTTTGCATGAGGAAAAAGACATTTTCTTTCTTCTGTTGAACACAAAAGAAGATATTTTGAAGAATGTTGGGAGCCAATCAGTTTTGGTTACTATTAACTTCCAATGAATGGTCAAAAAAATATAATGTAAATCAATGAGAACTAAAACTGCCAACATTGTTCAAAATATCTTTTGTGTTCAACAGGAGAAAGAAAGTCATACAGGTTTAGACTTTTATTTGTTTTATTTACATGTAAATTGGAACAAATGTATACTAAATACAACAACATGGTTTAATTTCATAAAATATTTTATGAGACTTTATTTTATGAATCTCTATGGAGCGTTTTGAAAACTAATTTTTTGGCTCCCTCATCATTTGTTTTGTCCAGAGCCCTGCTGAGGATGTTATCTTTTCTGAGATTTTGTCTGTTTTTTATTCTTTCCATGCCAGCTTTTTTTTTTTTTTTTTTTAAAGATTTAATTCACCAGCCCCCACCAGCATTTGCTCATTTTCACAAAATCTTCTTGGACCCCAGAAGGTTTTGTTGTATGAATAACTGAACATGCAATATATCAAAAGAAAGAACAGACCCTCTGCTTAAATCCATTTTTTTAACCATTTTAAGGCCGTTACATAGTCAACGCGAGCAAGCAACGCGAGCGACGCGCTCCCTTTCATAGTCAAAACAGTGGACGCAAGCATCACGGGTGATGCGTGAAATGCAATACACCACTCACGCAACAGGGGGTAGTAGAGTACATTTGTCCAGTCCGTTTTCACCTTATCTACGGTCTTTCCCATAAACATCATGGTCTTTTCCATCGCGGTTGCAACCTCTCTCCAGAAATTTTCCAACTCTATTTTATTGGAGTGTAATTACGATGTACTGTCATATATGACAGCAGACGACACTCATGTGTACCGTTGGTAAGAGGCTCTTCATAGATGTTTGTTTGTCATTGTATTTGACCTCTTTGCCCGCCATTGTATTCAAACCTTCTTCTGTAAACATAATATACTTGAAATAATGTACAATACTTGCAATGTCGCCCCCACGACAACGCATGGTATTGCATGCATCGGTGCCTCACGTATCAAAAACTAGGACGACACATTTGGCTACGCATCGACGCATAATGTCGGCAGTAGCGATGCGTAGCCTTGCGGACGCGTATGCGTACCGATGCGTTGACTATGTAACGGCCCTTATTCTTCATGCATTGTATTTTTTTATCAACACTTGCATGTGGGTACTTAACATCATTTGGAACAAAAATCAGAGAAAATCAAAAAAAATTCAAAGACTGCTGTATGTCTGGATTCAGATTCAGAACGATGATAAAACATAGATGGAGTAGATCGAGTCCCTCAAAACCCCACAGTTGTTTTCTCTTCATAGGTCGACATTTCAGCCAGTTTTGATTTATGCTGTTTAATGTCTGATGATCGTGTTATTTTTCATGTGCGTAAGCAATGCTTCTATCTAGTTTCTGCTCCTTTTTCGCATGTTTTCGCAGTACTCTTTCAGAAGATGCGTTATAGCGCCCCCTACCATATAACAGTGAAAACACGGAAAGCCGGAAACTTCCTTCAATGGCTGGAAAGGGTTGATATAGTGCATTTGTGTATGCATTCTCTTCGTAGAGTGTGGATGTATGTGTATAATCTGTGGTTTGTGTGTTGTCTGTTCAGAGCGAGGATGTTTGGCTAGAAGCCGCCCGGCTGCAGCCTGGAGACACGGCGAAGGCAGTGGTTGCCCAGGCGGTGCGTCACCTCCCTCAGTCTGTGCGCATCTATATCAGAGCGGCTGAGCTGGAGACGGACATCAGGGCCAAGAAACGAGTGCTCAGGAAAGGTCAGTGTCTCTCTTTGTCTGTCTCTCTTCTATTCCTCTTCAGTTTTCTCTTTCCACATTCGCCTCCTTTTTTTCTGCCTGCATACCTGTGTGACAGAGACAGATGAATTGTTAGTTATGTTTGAAAGCTCTATCAGTCTCAGCTTGTTAAAACGTCCTGAATCTCCCCCTTATAATAAAAGATATCTCTAAACAGGCTGGCGGTTCTACTTCATCAATGTCTCTAGCGTGATTATCATGTTAACTCTGTGAAGTAATGTGCTTTAAGTGAAGTAATTAGTGTCATTAAAAATCCTATGTTCCTTAGTTCCAGTTTGATGATTATTCATGATGTGGTTTAGTAGTTTGCAAAGTAATGGATTTTGTGCTTTCTGGAGAAAATTTCTGAGGTTTTGCTTGCCCATGCAGGTGCCAGGGTGTTATGGGATACTTTAATTACAGGGGTAACCGCTATATTTCTGCTTTTCCATAAACACCACCTACTGTCAAAGAGTCAATTTGCATTTCCATTCACCCCGTTTTCTTTCTTTTTCAGACCAATTATATAACATATAATTTATAACATTTGTTATAACATTTTATAATTAATTTTGTCAACTTATTATTTGAACTCTAATGTTGTTTAAATACTATTTTTTAAGGACATTTTACAGGTTAGGATTTTACCGTAGAGGTCAGTGTTGTTGTTGTTTTTTTTTATGTATGCACCAGACATGTCTTTGACTGTTGTGCTCGCTATTTGTGTTTTTTGCAGCATCTTGTGCATCATCGCTGCATTTTTATAACACTGCAAGCTCTCAAGGCATACATTGAAAAAGTTTAACTTATTTTAGCTTGACTTTTTTTATTTCACTGCCTTATTTCTTGTTACTGATCCATATCTATATAAAAGCCAATGGTATTATCCTCATTTTGCTGGTTAGCTCTATTTACTTATGCATTATTAAAAATGCATTAATTCAATTCACGCATATTACAGACAATGATCTGAATATATATCTTCTATGATGAAATTGTATCTAATTTAATTAAATTTTTATATTTTTTAGAACCATAAAATCAAACATGTCAAAGTTAACAATCATCATATCACAATTAAGAAATAAATCCACATTTAAAGTGCAATTTTTAAGAAGAATTGAAGAGTTGTTGTTATAATAATAATACTACTACTACTAATAATAATAATATCTATTATTGGTCCTAGTTAAAATTCTAGCTGCAGAATTTTGAACATACGGACATACTAAATGTGTACTTTTTAGGTATAGTCCAGGACCGGGGTTGGGAACCACTGAGTTAGGCTACACTTTAAGCCACACACTTTCTCACTAGAGCAGGGGTGTCCGATCCTTCTCAAGAAGTGCCAATGTCCTGCAGATTTTACCTTCAACTTGCGCAACACAGCTTATTTAGAGTACTTAAAAAAAAAACGAATACATTTACTTTTCTGCAACTGTAAGGCATAGCATGGGATGCAATTTTGAAAAGAAAAGGTCTTTACAACATTGTGTATAATTGTCAATGAAAAATCAAAATCACTTCTAGATTCCAAAATTTTTTCTGAAATTCTGGTACAGAACAATCAATGACGAGGTGTTTGGCCAGCTGATGAGGAGAACCAATAACCATAACCTCAGTTTTTTCACCTTTTAAACAAAGAAATTTACATTTAGTGAGCAATGACACAACCTCACTTTTTCCATGTTTACAATGAATCTGTGTGTTGTCAGCAGCATACAAATTATACTTAATACCTAGAGTTTGTAAAAGCTGGCCAAGCAGGAATAAAGACTAAAAAGTAAGGGTCCTAAAATTGAGCCCTGAGGGATACCAGTAGAAACTTGTCCGTTATCAGACCTGCATTCGCCTAAAGCAACAAACTGTCTGCGTCCGGTCTAATAAGATCTTAATCAGTTTAAAACGGTGCCAGAAATAGCAAAGGTTTTAAGATGATTAAATAAAAGATTGTGGTCCACAGAGTCAAATGCTGCACTAATGTCGAAGAAAATAAGAAGATTTTTTTATTGTTATTATTATCTTTATTCAATAAGAAACAAAATTTACAGACCAAAATCTACAGAAACTCTACATGCTTATACATTCATCCTCACATTCATACCACATTCAGATTTATTATTTTTATTTCTTAGAGAGAAAAGCAGTGAAAATGGTTTTGGTGACATACAGGGGACACCTGCAAAACCCTAATGACTGTGTCATTACTAAAAAGTCTTTTAAAATATCAGATAATTTGAACTTTTATAACATGAAAAGGTCGGTTCAGATTTCCAAAAATGATGTTTATGAATTATTTCATGAGAAGAAAAAAGAAAAGATTAAGTGGAAGGAGACTTACATTGGTAAACCTTAGCACTAGCTGCACTTTTTGTTTAATAAAAAAAAATCATGTATGTAGTGTTTTTATTTAATATCTGCATGTCTCCACAGCTCTGGAAAATGTGTCGAAGTCGGTGCGTTTGTGGAAGACAGCTGTTGAGCTGGAGGAGCCAGAGGATGCAAGAATTATGTTGAGCAGAGCAGTCGAGTGCTGTCCTACCAGCGTCGAGGTACACACACACACACACACACACACACACACACACACTCTCTTGTACATCTTTCCTAGTGAGGACGTTCATTGACCCAATGCAATCTCTAGCTCCTTACCCCAACCCTACCATCACCACTAAGTGCCTAACCTGAACCCTTACCCTAAACCCAACTATAACCTTGTCCTTAAAACCAAGTCTTGACCCTCAAACAGACCTTTAAAAGGTTCTCAGAAAGTGAGGACCATCCAAAATGTCTCACATTACTCTGTCCTCAATCCGATGGTCTAAAAATCAAATAGGGGCTGGTTGCATAAACTGTTAAGACTAATCTTACAGGTTAGACATCATTTTTTGTTCTTTAAGACTGTTCATAGCTTTTTTTAAATCAGTTACATAATTTAGATTAGTTTAATTTGATACCGAAAACTAAGACTGACTGCCCCTGACTAACTGCTAGAGGGTCAAACACACACACACACACACACACTAGGGGTTGAACCGACTAGTTGATTAGTCGACTAGTCGACCTTAATGCAATGCCGCGACGCTTTAAGCTTGACGTCGACTAGTCGCGTTGAACATGTGACACAACACATATTGTTGAAAACGAAAGTAAAAGCATGACGCACGCTCACTGTTTTACCAGGAAATTAGAGTTCAGTCTCTTTATTAAAATCATTAAAACATTATGTTTTTCATTTATTTATAACATATTGATGTAGCCTACCTCTAATTTACCCGCAATTAATTGGAATATTATTACTTGGATGGATCTGCGCATCACTAATGCGATCATAATCATGATTATGATGATGTAAACAGCGGGCTGTAAATGCCATCCGTAACGCATTCGAGACGGATTTAAATCCGATCGCTCAAACCACTTCAGGAGGAGGTCTGGGCCGCTTAACAGACGAAACTGGACAAGTGTAAATGCATCTGGATGTTGAAACCACATATGTAAATTGGACTTCTCCAAAAAATGCTAAAAATAAACATGTGAGAGCATATTATAGCGATGAAGCTGCAACACGCATCGCCGCAGATGAGCAGCTGATTGTCTATTCATCAAGGCAACGTGCAAACTATCGCAAATCAAAGTGAAAGTAAGTCGCAGACGCTTAACACACAATCATCTTCGTTAAAAGTAAAGAAACAAAATAATCTTACCAGTGCTGTCTCTCTTATTGCGTCTTTGATTTTGAAATGAGCTGATGATCAATAAAATGCAGCACATTACTGTTGGTGACGTGAAATCCGTTAAATCTGCATATAGCGCGTTGTTTGAAGATCGGATTTATATCCGTTTTGCGAAAACATATTTATGTGTAAATTTAATCGTTTTGATAAATCAGATCAGTAAAAACGCATGAAGTGTCCAGGTGTAAACGGCCCCATTATGAGCTGTCAGCATCTGTATAATTTTCTGTTAATTAATTGCAAATTGTGGCATGTTGCAAAGCAGTCCCATGTTTTGTGTTTTTATGAATGACGTCATCGACTAGTCGACGTCGACTCGACTTTGATGTCATAATAGTCGACTTCAAAAAATCTGAAGTCGTTCAACCCTAACACACACACACACACACACACACACACCACACACAACACACACACACACACACACTCAACACACACACACTCAACACACACACACTCAACCACACCACACACTCAACACACACACACTCAACCACACACACACTCAACACACACACACACAACACACACACATACCACACACACACACACACTCAACACAAACACACACACACACACACTCACACACAACACACACACACACCTCAACACACACACACACACACTCAACACACACAAACACACACACACACACACACACACACACACTTAACACAAACA
Organism: Chrosomus eos; assembly: GCA_036326025.1. NCBI lineage: Eukaryota > Metazoa > Chordata > Actinopteri > Cypriniformes > Leuciscidae > Chrosomus > Chrosomus eos. Next base: position 29,389,310 of record CM070837.1, read on the forward strand.
CACACACACACACACTTAACACAACACACACACACACACACACACTCAACACACACACACACACACTCAACACACACACACACACTCAACACAAACCACACACACACACACACACTCAACACAAACACACACACACTCAACACAACACACACACACACACTCAACACACACACAAACACACACACACACACTTAACACAAACAAACACACACACACACACACACACACACACACACACACACATCAACACAAACACACACACACACTCAACACACACACACACACACACCACTTAACACAAACACACACACACACACACACTCAACACACACACACACACACTCAACACACACACACACACTCAACACAAACACACACACACACACACACACTCAACACAAACACACACACACACTCAACACAAACACACACACACACTCAACACAAACACACACACACACTCAACACACACACAAACACACACACACACACACACTTAACACAAACAAACACACACACACACACACACACACTCAACACAAAACACACACACACATTCAACATACACAAACACACACACACACACACACAATCAACACAAACTCGCACTCAACACAAACAAACACACACACACTCAACAAAAACACACACACACACACACTCAACACAAACACACACACACCACACACACACACACACATCAACACAAACCACACACACACACACACACACACACACACACACACAACACAACACACACACACACACACTCAACACAAACACACACACCTCACTCAACACAAACACACACACACACACACACACACTCAACACAACACACACACACACACACACTCAACACAAACACACACACTCTCACTCAACACACACACTCTCCGCGCACACACACACACACTACACACACACTCAACACACATGCACACACACACTCAACACACACACACACACACACACACTCAACACACACACACACACACACACACTCAACACTCACTCATCACTCACTCACTCACTCACTCACTCACTCAACACACACACACACTCAACACACACACACACACACACTCACTCACTCAACACACACACACACACACACACTCAACAACACACACTCAACACACACACACTCAACACACACACACTCAACACACACACACTCAACACACACACACTCAACACACACACACTCAACACACACACACTCAACACACACACACACATCATCACACACTCATCACACACTCTCACACACACACACACAACACATCATCACACACTCACACAAACGGAAACGGTATTAATCAGCCAAAACCCATAAAGCTGTTTATGGGCCATAAATCAGATTGCTCTACAGTGTTGTCCTTGTCTCCCGTAGCTCTGGCTGGCTCTGGCCCGATTAGAAACCTATGAGAATGCCCGTCGCGTTCTGAACAAGGCCCGTGAAAACATTCCCACTGACCGGCATATCTGGATCACCGCTGCCAAGCTGGAGGAGGCCAACGGCAACACACAGATGGTGGAGAAGATTATCGACAGAGCCATCACATCTCTGAGGGCCAACGGCGTGGAGATAAACCGTGAACAATGGATTCAGGTCTGACGAGCTAGATTTCATGTTCAAGAGGTTCTCTGGCTTTACTAACTACTTGTCATGCATATTTTTCAATTAAAGCTATTATCTGAGGATTTTAAGTAAACAAATAAATAAATTCCAGTCTGGATTGAGTAAAATTTCTCAGTTTAGCTGCCTTGCCAGATTAGAGACAAATATTCAAATGCAATATCAAGGTGTTGATTTGTAACTGATGTCTGTTTTGTGATCCCGTCTCAGGATGCAGAGGAGTGTGATAAGGCTGGCAGCGTGGCCACATGTCAGGCTGTGATCAGAGCTGTGATCGGAATTGGCATTGAAGAGGAGGACTGCAAACACACATGGATGGAGGACGCAGACAGTGTAAACATCCTCTCACCTTCACGCACCCACGTTCTGTTTGCAATCAGCACCACATATTTGTTTATTACAACCGTTTCCAGTCATTTATGATGCTATATCACAAGATTTAATGTCTTTTTCAGCAGTACTATGACTAAATTCCACAGCTGGATGTGATTACTGTGATATTTGATGCTGATTGGCTGTTGTTTTTGCTGTAGTGTGTGTCTCATGGAGCTCTAGAGTGTGCTCGTGCCATCTACGCTCATGCGCTTCAGGTCTTCCCCAGCAAGAAGAGCGTCTGGCTGAGAGCCGCTTACTTTGAGAAGAACAACGGGACACGGTGAGAAATACTCACTTCCTCTCATTTCCTCTTCAAGTCTCACTGGCTGAACTGAATTTCAAGCAGCATTCATTGGTTTGCTCTGGGCGTTCGTACACAGGCACTATGGAGACAGGAAGACAACAAGACAAATTTGTGACATATTTGTTCCAGACCATTAGACTTTGATTTAAACTGCTTTGCATCTTTCTCTCAGAGAGTCGTTGGAGGCTCTGTTGCAGAGGGCCGTTGCTCACTGTCCCAAGGCTGAGGTGTTATGGCTCATGGGTGCTAAATCTAAATGGTTGGCCGGAGACGTTCCTGCAGCCAGAAGTATCCTTGCTTTGGCTTTTCAGGTAAGTGCCGCCCCCGTCGGCTCTTCAAGAGCCATGACTACATAATTAGTGGCAAGCATTGCTATTTTTATTTTATACAATTAACACCATAGCATTGTAATCATGAAGCAACTTATTTGTACAAAACTAATTCACTAAATACTTATAAAGAATAGTGGTGACTGTTATCTTCACACTTAACTGTATTTATTTTATTTTAAAGCCATTTTTAATTGACAGCAAATTAATAAATAGAAATTTTACTGTTATTTGATTTAAAAAATATTTTCTCTAATGCTCACAAAGGCTGTTTATTAAAAAATACATATTATTTATATTATATAAATGTTTTTATTATTATTTTTTAAATAAACAGCCTTTAAGCATTAGAGAATTAGATAGTAAAAACTGTAATTTTGTGAAATAATATTACAATTTAAAAGAGCTGTTTTCTATTTTAACATATTTTAAAATGTATCATTTACTTAAGCATCATTACTCCAGTCTTCAGTGTCACATGATCCTTCAGTAATCATTCTAATATGATGATTTGATGCTCAAGAAACATTTATTATTATCAATGTTGAAAACAATTATGCTGCTTAATATTTTTGTGGAAACTGTTAATTTTAAAGGGTACCTATTATGGCATTTAAAATGTTCCTAATATTGTTCTGGGAGTCCCCAACAACAGTTTTACATGCATAGAATGACAAAAACACTTTTGTTGTCTTATAATATGCATTTATTATTACCTGATTTGCTCACCGACTCCCATATGAATCATTCGACGACTCATTTTTCAAACCCCGCCTTTACGTGACGCTAATCTGCGGTGATTGGTCAGACGACCCAGTCAGTTATTTTTCGCGTTAACCCAAAGCTTAAACATATTGATAAAGCACTGGAGTACTACAATACGCTTTATTCTTTATGACAACTCCAATAAAAACGGCAAACATTTTACATATTTAAAAAAAAAAAAAAAAAAAAATGACATCGGAGACCTAGAAGCTGCGCTGAGCGTAACTGACACACACACACACACACACACACACACTTATTGAGCATGCTACAAAACCCATAAAAGAAAAAATTATTAACAGTACAGGTTGTGATTCGGAGGAGGAAGCCGATCCAAATAAACTCGGTACTGAACCTTCCTTCAGTATCAGCCGGCTCTCGAATCCACACTTGAAAGCATTTATGTTTGTAAAGGAATCGTCATTAAAATGACGCGAACACAGCTCAAGGTTCGGCTATACTTGTGTGGTATAGTTGTAAATATAAACTCTAGCCACTGATTCTTCACATGCTCGTCTCTGGGCAGTGAAAAAAAAAAGTTCGCTTTTGATTCGCACTTCAGAACAGCGTCTCGTCGACATGATGTTGTCAAGTTTCACGGTGTCTACGGCGGCGCTATGAGTGGGCGTATCTCATTCAAATAACTTGTCAAGTTGACGTCATCTAGACAGAGAAAAAGCATCGTTTGTCTATCGATTCATATCAGCGACTCAGAGTCGACTCTTACTTTTGAGAGACAATAACTTTGTATACGGTGAACTTTCATATTTAAAACTTTGCAGGATGTTTTCGTTCACTTAGATCTATGTTACACACTACATGAAGGGCAATTTTCAAAATTCCATAATAGGTACCCTTTAATTAATAGAATGTGTGAAAGAACAGCATTTATTTGAAATATAAATCATTTCTAACATTGTAAATGTCTGTATTTAATGTGTCCTTGCTGAATGAAAATATATATATATATATAATTTTTCATATTTCCCCTCACAATCAGTGTGGAAAGCGTGGGGGGAAAAACATTGCAGATTCAGTGTCATAACTGAAAGAACACCGAATCTGCAAGTACTGTGCACAAAACTTCAAATTAAAGAAGCAGAACAACAACAAAAAAAAAGCTAAAGTTAAACTGCGTATCAGTGCACACTCATTTCCTGAAACTAATCGTTCCACTTTTTTGCAGCATTGAAGTGTTCACTGGGATGAAGGCCAGTAAAAACTCATCTCTTCTCTTTCTGTCACTCTCTTTGTGTTAGGCTAACCCCAACAGTGAAGAGATCTGGCTGGCTGCCGTGAAGCTGGAATCTGAGAATAACGAGTACGAGAGAGCGCGCAGGCTGCTGGCCAAGGCCCGAAGCAGTGCCCCCACTGCCAGGGTGAGCGCCCCAGTGTTCAGACCAGCCCATTGAGTGTCAGATAGATGTAACTGCTGATGTGTCATGCTGGGGACACCCGTCTGCCGGGAACACACGGTTTCGGTTCTGCAAGTTGTTGTGATTTCTCTTTTATTTAAAGAGATAAGCGATGAGATGTAGATGAAGGGTGAGTCACCCTGTAAAAGAGCTTGTGCAACAGGGTTTTGAATGCGACATTAGCAGGAAGACGATTTACAAAGGCATGGCTAATGAAAAGAGTTTTTTCAGTTTTGTAAGCGTGCCATGGCATGACGGGTTGGTTCGTGGAAAGTAGGCAAAATTTAAGTGAATCTGTGAGGCAGGACATGCACAGCCGAGATGAGGTTAAACTTAATAAACCTAGATATTAACCTAGTAACTTAATATACCTAAAAAGAACCAGTGATACCTTGCCTCATGTTAGGCATCATGTCAAGGGGTTATTTCAATCTTTGCTGAATATGTGACTGATTTACATTTCAATTAAACTTAAAATAGAATTTTTATATCTATATATTAAATTTAAACAAACTAAAACCATTTAATATATACAAGTTTATTTCTGTTCATGTTTATTTTATTTCAATAGTATTTCAAATATTTTATTTGTTTTATTTAATGTTTTTTTTTATAGAGAGGGGTAAAATGAGTCAGTGGGTAAGCAGTGTCAGCCTAATATTATATATATATATTAGGCTGACACTGCTTACCCACTGACTCATTTTACCCCACTCTCATAAAAAAAAAATTAAAAGCAGTTTGAGACTTGACTTGAACTCTCCATAAAAGATTAAGCGTTGAGACGTGACTTCAACTTGACCTTGAAAAATGTGGACTCCGCATCGGAGAGTTATAAACATGTCTGCATGTCACTGAGTTTGACACGAGACCCATGCGAAACAACAAGCATGAAGCCAGTTCTATTTACGAATGTTTATTGATTCAGTGTTGTTGATTCGGCACAGTATTGTTTTTACACGATAACCACATAAATGTGGCCAAGGATTATGTCAAATGAGCTCTTTAAGTGGACTGGTAAGCACAGATGTGACACGAAGTACTGTGGGATTTTTAGGAGTAAATTGTGCAGAGAATAGAAGGTGCTAGAATGGCCTCCTGCCTGGGCTTGTTTAACTTTTGGCTCCAGTAAAGAGTGTCAGCATCTATACAAATATCAAAGGATCAAATGTACCTCGAGCACTTGGCAGGATTCCTCATAAGTGCTAATGTTATCAAAAAAAACAAACAAACTGCAATTTATGATTTCCTGCATCTATGGAAACTAGCCATGTGAGCTTCATACGGGAAAAGCATCATGAAAATCTCATATTTTCGCTTTTACAGACACTATGCGTTTCACACACCCTCAAAAGTCATGTTCAAAATGACACCTACATCAGAGAGATGTTAAAAGCATTATATGAGTTGTCATAACTGCTTTCTGTTATTTGTAGGTGTTTATGAAGTCGGTGAAGCTGGAGTGGGTGCTGGGTAATATTGAAGCAGCACAGGAGTTGTGTACAGAGGCCCTAAAGCACTATGAGGATTTCCCCAAACTTTGGATGATGAGAGGACAGATCGAGGAACAGTCAGAGAGCATCGACAAAGCAAGAGAGGCCTACAACCAGGGAGTAAGTTTTGGGGATCTAGACGAGATGCCTTACCATAACAAACTTGTTTTTTCAGTAAAAATGTTTTAAAAATGTATATATTGTCATAATGTTCTTCTAATGTATCCGTTCAGCTGAAGAAGTGCCCTCATTCCATGTCATTATGGATCCTCCTGTCTCGGCTGGAAGAGAGAGTTGGGCAGCTCACACGTGCTCGAGCCATCTTGGAGAAAGCTCGCCTCAAGAATCCACAAAGCCCTGAGCTTTGGTAAGAAACCATGCCAGAGGTTCTTTACAAAGTGTACAAAGCAGTATCAAAATGTAAAAAAGGAATAATGATTCTACAGATTCGTTACTGACTAAATTCATATGCAGATAGCAAAATTATATATTCTACTATGGTAAAAGCTCAGCTCATGAATATTAATTCAGTTGGGCTGACGTTGCCACACGAAGGCCAGAGTGACACCAAACCAACACTCGGCCAATTTCGGGCCATTGTTGAGCGTCTTGTCAGCTCAGTTTTTTTGGCAATAGTTGGACCCCGTCTTACTTTTGTGTACGATTAAGCATGTCAGCAGCGAAGCCCGTTGGTGAGAGAGGTCACTGACTGGCTGTTCAGGTAGCGATCAGTGTCAATCAGTGCTCAGGAAAACACGAGTGACAAAGGCATGCAAATGACTTCATCTCATCTGAACCAATATGCAAATATTTTCACAATGACATGGTTGTCTGGAATGAAATAAGAACAATAACCAACTGAACAATATGATCAATTGCTGCTTTGTTTGTTCATCAGCAGTCTTCGTTCTTCCTTTTTCCCCTTTTTGAATTCAGATATGGACTACTGCCACCTGCTGGCAAGGAGAGTTATTTTCTCTCTCACAGGCTCAAAACGTAAGCGCTGAATAACGAACAGTGTTGGGAACGTTACTTTAAAAAAGTAATTATAGTTACTCACTACTTGTTCCAAAAGTAACTGAGTTAGTAACTGAATTACTCTATAATAAAAGTAACTCGTTACCAGGGAAAGTAACACTTTGCGTTACTGTTAAAAAAAAAGTGATGAGAGAAAAAAAAAAACTATTCGAGCGTGGATTATAACTTGTAACCTCTGACACGCTTGGCAAAAGTTTTACTACTAGGCCATTCAAGAACTCAAACAATAATTGTGGATCGATTGATTTATTTACGTGCAGAGAGGTTTGTACCCATCATTTCTGAAAATGCACTTCCGAATGCGTCTCTGTGCCCAGCACATTTGAAACCAAACTGACGCCCGTGGTAACGCACCGCATTTAACGTGCAGTAACGTTAACGAACGTTAAACCAAAATAATTGTAGGTAATTTTAATCTCAATTTCTCTAGGCTGGAGTCTGTCCGACTTGAATACAGAGCGGGATTGAAAAACATCGCCAACACACTCATGGCCAAAGCCCTTCAGGAGTGTCCTAACTCTGGTAAGCCATGCCTTTCATCACCCCTGAACAGATTTATCAAGAGCCTCTGCACAATATCACACATCAACACTCACTTCTTCCCGTTAGGTATCCTCTGGGCCGAAGCAGTGTTTTTGGAGGCCAGACCTCAGCGCAAGACCAAGAGTGTTGACGCTCTGAAAAAGTGTGAACATGATCCTCACGTACTTCTGGCTGTGGCCAAGTAAGACATCTTTTGACTCTTGCCAAAATTCTCCCAACCCTAAATTCCAGTTTTCCCACCCACAATCCTCCTGTTTTTTCTTTTCTTTTATCTGCAAGAACAGTCTGACCTTTTCAGTTGCACTTGCTATATCTGTGTTTGTGTACTGTGTGCAGATTGTTCTGGAGTGAGAGAAAGATAACGAAGGCGAGAGAGTGGTTCTTACGGACGGTAAAGATTGAACCAGACTTGGGTGACACCTGGGGATTCTTCTACAAGTTTGAGCTTCAGCATGGGACAGAAGTAAGCATTCAGTCACATTATTACATTGTGTTCTTCAGGACCTGTTTTATTCTCAGATCTTTTTGCGTGTGATGCAGTGATTGTAAATTAAAATTTTTAAAGAAATAGTTCATGCAAAACTAAAAATTCATTTACTCACCCGTTCCACACCTCTACCTGTAACTAACTTTCTTCTGTGAAACATAACGGAAGAAATTTTGAAGGGTGCGCAATGAGTTGTGCAAGTCATGGAACAAGACATTTTCTTTGGCTTGTCCAATTCCCCAGTGTTGGATTATAGCAACATTTTGGGGGCGAAGGAGAATGGAAATGGGATCATGTCGTGGGTGGAAAAGGCTACAGGCTACCTCTCCCTAACGTTACATTATCCCAAAAAGCCCCGGCACTGCCCACCAAACCCTGCCGTAACACTTCTTCTTTGGTGGGCAGGACTGGCAGTCTTTTCCATACACATTTCCATCCTTCTGTCTCAGTAAATTCCTAAGGTTTGCTTAGGGGGGGGCGAAACATTCCAGTATCGGGTTCTTCTGTTCGGCCTAGCTCTCTCCCCTCGCACGTTTACCAAATGCATGGATGCAACCCTGGCCCTGCTGAGGCTTCAGGGCATCCGTGTGCTGAATTATATCGACGACTGGTTCAGTCTAGCACAGTCTCAAGAATTGACAGTTCGGCATTGAGATGTCCTCCTTGGCCATATTCAGAGCTTGGGGTTGAGACTCAACACAAAGAAAAGTATTTTTTGGTGGTCTTCTTTTTAATATGTGGCTCCAGTATCGCTAGCAAAGCATCAAACTGTTCCATTGACATTCTGAGATCAATTTTGAATTGCTCAGGATAGTTTCGCAACTCCTTGACGAGCTGAAACTCCTTCCTCTCGGCAGAAGATTGGATGGACCCCATATTTCCTCATTTTCTCTTTTAAAGAAGAGAGAGGGCAACAAAATCATCCTCACTGCTTGACGAATCTGTTTTGTATTTTTTGCGTTTTTTTCCGCAAAGGTTTAATACGCATCGGACTCAGTGTGCAAGGTTTCTGTGCGTGACGAATTTTTAGGCTGATGAACACGAAAAAAACGCATACGAAAAATTCGGGCTTAGTGTGCAATGGCCTTAAGACTCGACTACGATGCAAGTACAAATGTTTCCCGCACATATCGAGTCCATTCTGGCTATGGTTTCCAGGTTAAAGCTAGGCCGCGCCATCACTGTAAAGCAGTTTCTAAGGCTGCTGGGGCTCATGGTGGCTGTGTCCAATGTCATACCTTTTGGCCTCTACCCAGATTGGTGCATCAGATCATCCTATAGTCCTATGCGAAACTGTTGCCTCTCAGAGCAATGTGCGTCCCAGTTGACCAGAATCGGGGGCAGACATTCTGTCGAGGCAGGGGCTGAGGCCCAAGGAATGGAGACTTCACCCCGAGGTGGTGAGGTTGATGTGCAAGAGGTTCGGCCCAATGGAGGTGGATCTGTTTGCGTCTCGAGAGACGACACACTGTCCACTGTGGTGTTCTCTCACACACCCAGCACCGCTGGATTTGGATGCCATGGTGCAGGCGTGCCCGAGGCGGTGACTATACGCATTTGCTCTGATCTCTCTGCTCCCGGGAGTCCTGGATGAGGGTCTGGCGAAATGTGGTCAGCCTACTTTAAAGTTGCTCCTTTTTGGCCGGCCCGAGTGTGGTTTGTGGATATAATATCACTCCTAGCTGACCATCCATGGGAGGGACATGCTCTCTCAAGCAGAGGGCTCAATATTTCACCCTTGGCCAGAGGAAACTGTAAGTCTGGCCAATGAGGGGGCCCAGTATCTAGAGGCCGGCCTGTCAGCATGAGTAGTCGAGACCATACTCCGCTCCAGACTTCCATCCATGAGTAAACTGTACTTCCTGAAATGGAACTAATCCAATCCTGATTGGTGTTGCGTCATGACATAATATACATGCCGTGTGACGGCATACGGAAGCTACAAAGGGATGCTGCCACACAACGGAGTTAGCTTTCGCTCTTCAGCAAGCACTCTGTGTTGTGTGAAGTGTCTATTTGGTTGTGTTTGTCAAAAAGCATTGTTTCAAAAGAACAAGAATGGCGAGGGGGCTGCTTGTGGCCACTGTGAAGCGCTCCTGCTTAGTCAAGTCACCTTTATTTATATAGCGCTTTTTACAATACAAATTGTTTCAAAGCAGCTTTACAGAGATAACAGGAAAATAATGTTGTAATAGTATTGTTAAATTCAAGATTAAATGTCCCAACTAAGCAAGCCAAAAGCCTTGTGTTTAATGGCTTCTCAGATCGTGGGGCTCGCAGATGGAGCTGGCAGAAGGGATTGAGACTGCTAGTCAAACAAGAGGTGCACGTGGCTACCATTGCGGCTTTCCACACTCCATTAAGTGATTGGCCTTTGGGAAGGCACTGGCTGGCCGTACGGTTCGTCGTGGGGAATGGAGGATGAGGCCCGCGACTCGTGTCAGGATCCCGACCTGGGAAGGGTTGTCAATGGCCCCTTACGAACCTTTGGAGTAGGGCTGGGCGATATGGCCAAAAAAATTATCACTATTTTTTTTTTATATCAGTCGATATCGATATTTATCACGATAAATAATAAATAAATTTCTTTTAAGTTTAAAGGCAGATTTTTGCTCCTAAGTGAAAGTTGTAGAAACCAGAGCGTTAATTGTGGTTTTAAACTACTCTTTATTGTCAGAACATATCATGACAAACAGGTGAACATTTCACAAATCTCAGGTAGAACATGATTCAAACATGCCATTTTTCAGAAAAATTAATGTCTCAGTTTCTGCATGTGCTAATGGGGCATATTGTTTCAAGTCTTGAAACAGGTTTGTGTTGCCTGACTTTGATGGCACGTATCTTCAGCACAGTTTGAAGTGCAGGCTGCAATATTAATATTAGGCCTACTTGTTTTGTCTCGAAACACATTTGACAGTGAGTTGACAGTAGTATTAGCTTGAGTTAGGATACAGATTTACTAAGTTAAATTTATGTTCATTAGCAAAAACAGTAACATCTGTTAAAAAAATGAATGACCTCAATTTCATTTGGTAAAATGTAATATTCTGACTGTTTGAATTTTATTAAAATGAACCATTGGTCATCCAGTATCATGCATTTAGATTACGATAACCACAGATAAAACCAGGCATAGCCTATATAGCACCTCACTATCATGACAAAATGTAACTTGGTTTTTGGTATTTGTATGAAAAACAGTAGCCTAAATACATTATTAAATACTGTAATTATATTCCATTAGTCCTTTAATACATTGTCTACATTAATAATATAATACAATTCAATATGTATATCCCACATTTCATGGTGCAGTTAAATTACTAGGCTAACGTTACAGTAAATCCATGGTAAATTGATTCAGTATCAATTAGGGGTGTCACGATTCTCCAAATCATCGATTCGATTGCATTTTCGATTCTAAGGTCACGGTTCGATTCGATTCTCGATTTTTACATTTATTTTTTTTAAGCACAGTTTGCGATGCCATTTTTAGACTAGACTTTTATGTAATATAATATATGACCTTTGTTTGCAATGTACCACACTACATTGTCAAATTTAAAACATTTATTAACAAAATAATGTTACAATAACTAACATCTTCAGTCAATTAGAAACTTAAGCAAAATAACCTGCCATGTAGTTTCTCTTTTGTAACTGCAGTCTTATTCACAGAAGATGACATTCAATTTCACAACAAAACAAACACTGTATATGTTTTCCTTGCTTTACCTCGGTCTTAAAGTACAAACATGACTGTGAAAAATATTAGTATTTAATGTAGAATTTAATTAAATGTATTTATGATGAAATTACAACATTTTCATGTCATGTTCATTTTGACCATGAACTGTGCGCTGTCGCTTTAACTCGGCGCGTGCAGCAAAAATAGACTAGGTGCGGAAATGAACGACACTCGTCTCATTCGTGGAGGTGGAGAATCAAGTTATTTGTGACGTGCTAGATTTATTGAAAAAAGATTTATACTGTTCTGAGTCTGCTGTTTTTGTCCATTTAAAGTTTTAATTTAAAAAGTGGAAGAATGGTACACGCACTGACGCACATACAGCAGCAGAGCTTGCAAACTGTGGCTTTTTTGAAGCGCGAACTTTGAACGCGAATGTGAACATTGTCAACATAACTCACTGGAAATCAGAAATACTCCCACTGTCCCACACCGGCGACTTTAGTGAAAGAGGAGGTCAGAAGTTCTGTCGATGGGTCTCCTGCATCTGCAGCCATGCTATCTTTTGACTGGCTGTAACTGAGGGAGAGGACTCGCAGCACTTCAACACGCGTGTTTTTTTCCGCTTTGCAAACCGACTGGACGTGACATGGGGGCGTGGCAGTATCGACGATTCCATTTTTGAATTCGATAATCGAGATTGTGACTTAATTTCGATCGATTTCGATTTAAAATCGAAATCGTGACACCCTAGTATCAATTCAGATTCTGACTGTATCGTTGCGCACAGTGTTTATCCTGTTTGTCAGCGCTGTTTCATCAGCCTTTAAACTGGTTTAAATTACCGAGACATTTGTGTTCTTCACTGAATTCAAGCGCATCTCACTGGATCTCGTGAGCAAGACGATCAGAGTAAACGCATCTGCTCTAGTGAGCTTGCGGTTCAAATGAGTTTCGTTCCGCTTTTTTTTTTGCGCATAAACATTATCGAGCATGTATCGAACTCTTGATATCGTTGTATCGAGTAAAAATTATATCGCGATCTATTATCGTTATCGTTTTATCGCTTCCGCTAAGAACCTAACGCTCAAGGTAGCTTTTCTCCTTGCTATTACATCCCCTCAAAAGAGTGGAGGACCTCCAGGCCCTTTCGATCTCTGTGGAGTTCAAGCTATCTTGCTTCCCAGACCTGCCCATGTGCCTATGGTCCCTTCTAGCATGGCACGGTCCACAGTTCTGCAGGCTTTCTATCCCCCACCTCATGTGGCGGTGGAAGAAGAGAGAGTTTGAGTAACTACATTCAATGAAGGAATTCAGATCAGTAGTTGGTGTGTTTTGGGTCACTTAAAAAAGAGTTTCCCGCCTCTAAGCAGACCATTAGTAACTTGATAGTTCAGACAATTGCTTTGGCCTATCGTGTGTGGTTTACCTTCACCTTTGGCCATGAGGGCTCATTCTACGAGAAGCGTGGCATCTTCTAGAGCCCTCCTCTCAGGGGCCCCCTTTCAGGAGATTTGCTATGTGGCTGCCTGGGCTACCCCGTTTACCCTTCACTAGAGTCAACAATCTGCACCTTCCTTCTACGCCGGGCGCACGAGTCTTCTCAAGATACAGCCTGATACAGCTTCACACTAAGACAGACAGGGTTCATTGTGGCATAGTGGGTTTTCGTTCCCCAAATTGTCGTTAGACGCCTTGAAAGGGAACGTTTTGGGTTACGACTGTAACCCTTGTTCCCTGACAAGGAAACGAGACTGCGTCCCTTTGCCTGGGAGCGACTTGCTTCAATCGCAGAAGCTAACTTTGTTGTGTGGCGGCATTCCTTTGTAGCTTCTGTATATGCCGTCACACGCTACGTCATGACACAACACCAATCAGGATTGAATTAGTTCCATACGTACTTTAGACGCGTTACACTGAGGGGCGTTCCCCAAAGTGTCGTTCCCAACACAGTGTCTCGTTCCCTTCTCAGGGAACAAGGGTTACAGTCGTAACCTGAGTCGTGTCCAAGCTGTTGGACTGGTGAATCCAGGTCTTTTGTGAGATCTCATCTCCTTACTCTGGTGGTGTTCTCTCCCTCAGGAGCAACAGCAGGAGGTAAAGAAGCGCTGTGAGAATGCAGAACCGCGGCACGGCGAGCTGTGGTGTGCCGAATCCAAGCACATTCTCAACTGGCAGAAGAACATCGGAGAGATCCTGGTCCTCGTGGCTGCAAAGATCAAAAACACATTCTAAACTGTGGGACTAATATCAGATTCACAAATCTGAGCATGTTTGGTTTAATAATGTTGTTTTTATTGAGTCCATGGAATCTTTTATTTTTATGGCTATTTGTCCTCTTTTAGTGTGTTTGTCTCTCTGGAACAGTGTTGATTCAGGACTGTTTTCATTACACATGCTGTTATGTTCAGGGTGTTAAGTCTAGTCGCATCCAGAGATTGATATCGATGTCATACCCTCTTATTCTGCTTCTCATTATGCGTATGTGTAAATGTGCTGCTTGATTATCAGAAAATAAATAAAGTCTGATCTGTTTCTGATATCTGTTCTGTTGATTTAGGATACTTATGTTAAGGTTTTGTTTTGAAATATCTAAACTCTTTCTATTTGTAACTTCTAGAGTTTTTCAATTCTACAGCTACCAAACTCGGCACAGTCCTTCAGTATATTTTATACAAAAAAATATATTTTACTCAATTTTGACTGTAAAATTGCTATATAATCAAAAAAATGTTTTTGCAATGTTGTACAATTTTGAAGTTAATATCACAAAATTTGAGGTTGCAATTATTTTGTTTACGCTCTATACCAAAAATAGCCACTGTTGATGCAGTCTCCTCTCACAAATTAATACATTTGTCACAATATTATTTCTAATATATTTCACCAAATATGAATCCCCGTTGAAGTCTCCGCCCATTCCAACGATGTGTTTCGTCAAGATTCCCTCTAGTGGGGCAGTTAACAGGTCAAGGATAATTTTTTTTAATTATTTTTTTTATTTTTTAGAAGTGACTTATGACGCTATAGCAATTTTTTAATACTGAAAAATTATTAGTTTTGTTTCTTGCATTTATTTTGCATAGCCTACTGAATTATGATTGGTCTATTCTTCCATCAGTATTCACACTTATGTGTTGAGTATAGGCCTACTGTACATTGAAAACCACGTTGAGCATCATGGCTACAGCAATGCAGCTCTGATGTGAAATTTTGATTAATTTACTATTGAGCTGAGCTGATGATATAATATGAGTAAGGTTCAGAAACGCTTTCATAGAGCTGGACCTGAATTGTCGACACCTTTACAACATTTCCCTGAAGATGACCCGACCCTGCCCTGCCATTACCGCCATTATTTATCTGCCTTTTAATTACTGGAATTTCCTTCAGGAAAATCAAATCAATTAATAAAAAAAACATATGCAGGATGTGATGATTTTATCAGCCTGATACAAACCACACTACTCTGCACATTGATACCTGACACAAATGTTTGGACAATAAAAAGATGGTTTTCGTCTGTCCATACATTCGTTTTTCTCGATTGTTTAAACGCATATCTTGAAACAATGCCTCGTATTCTCAAAACAGTAAACCCAAATCCATAATGTCTCACCCAATTCCCCAAACATCCTATTTTCAGGTCAAAATGAACACTCTACACTCAAAACCATTCACTCTTGCTGAAAAACCAAACTTTGCCCTCAGACATCACACACAAGCCCTCACAAACACACACACTACAACATAGTCTTACACTGGTGCAATAAGTTTAATTTCCAAACCTGGTAAGTTACGTTGCTTGTGGTAACTTGTACTACACAGTACAACACACAAACAGTTTTTTATTCGACCTCCGCATCCCATCTTTGGTCTGGGTCAGGCCAGAGAATCTCGTCCACATCACAGGCTATATTGGCCCTAGCCAGGCAGCGGGGGTGCAATCCGCTGGCACACATCATCTGAAATATTTGGCAGGCTTCTTCCATTTCATCGTCTCTAGTGTCCTAGATAATAGAAGTACTGATTACTTTAACTGTAACACATCCTTTTTACATAATGGAAGCATTCAGAAAACTATCTGTGAGACAAATTGATGCATTTGTATTACAGTAGTATAGCGCAACAGCTGCATGTTTTCTTCTAACAGCACACAGCTCTCAAAAGTTACAGAGCAGTCTGAAGCACATCATCTGTACCTGTTTTTCTTCCGGAAAGTTCTTAATGATTGAGGCGACGATGAAACGACTCAAATTTGGCTCTTATAGCCAATTAGCCCAGCCTCAACAATGTGAACAATATTGAATGCTAGTGCTTTCTAAATGACAACATGGTGTAGGCAATGAGAAATGAAGGGATTTGAGTGTAGAGTTTTGCAGTTTTGACAGTTCCACAAATCTGAGAAAAGTGTTTTTAGTTTAGGGGGAATGGGTGTACTTTTTGATAAATGGCGTTATGGTTTTGAAATTTTAGATCAAACGCCTGGTTATAGTATTTAAGCAATGAAGAAAAACTGTCAGAGTAATTTCCTGATCACAGCCAGGTCCAGTGAAGAATCAAACCCTACAGTGCACCAGGTTTATAAAGCAATCTCCCGCCGAAACCGAAACAAAGCGCAAAGTTGATTGATCGCGGAAGTTTTCTCGACTTGATCAGACTAGAGACCTGGTGAAATCAGAAGCGCGATGGCAGCAGCAGCCCGTGACGGCGGAGACACATGAGAGCCTCGACACTTTTCTTTCACCATTTCTGGAATGGACGCGGTTAAGCCTCATCAACGCGCCTCTCGCCAGACCACCGACTCTAACTAGACCAAAAACGCGGTTTTAAGGGTGATTTTTTTCCTCGGTCGGACCGTTGTTGAAGTGTTCTGAGAGAAACATGTAACAGGCGTTGGACGCCGCTGGACCATGTCCACATTTCCAAGCCCTGACTGGTGCGCGCAAGAGTCCCTCTTCATCCCATGGTCAATGGTAAGATCCCTCATCACTGCGCACTATCTTCTGTTTCTTGAAAAATCAGTAACTTGCAATACGATAACTAATATTAATAGATAAGTATCGTTATCAAATTCGAAATTAACCCATTTAATCCCAGAATTAATTAGTGAACACCGCATGCTTTTCTAAAAAGTAAAATAAAGAAGTGTACACTGTAATAAATGCTGGGTTGTTTTAAGCCATGTTTGGGTCAAATATGGACAACCCAACCGGGTTTAAAAAAAAATAAACCAATATTTGATTTGTCCATATTTGACCCAAACATATGTCGAAACATTTTACTTTTCTATTATATAGTGGAAAACGTAAAAAAATATAAAAAATATTTATAATTTATTATATAATAATATATAAAAAAAAATCTTCATGAGACCAAATACAAAGTTGAAAAACTGATAAGTCTATACTGAGGGGGGAAAGGGATGATACTATTTGCATATTAGTTTTTACTGTTAGGCCTACTTTGATTTAATGTAACAATGCTTTGAAATGTCTAATTATAATGTGAATCAGTTTGTTGTCAAAATGTGACTCCCCACTGGTCACAAATGAGACCTATTTATGCTTCTAAATCCTAAAATTAAAAGCAATAATATCGTCTCTAAATAATATGATATAGCTGCAGGCCTATTGCCTACGCATTATGGCATGTTTTATGGAGCTTTGACTGACACTAGCTTCTGGTCATTTGACTTTATAGCAGCCATGTAAATATCAAGAGATCAAGAGTCTGCACTATGATTTGTTCTGTGTAAAACACTTAAAGGGATAGTTCACTCAAAATTGAAAATTCTGTCATCATTTACTCGCCCTCGGGTTATTCAAAACATATGTGAGTTTTTGAACTCAAAAGAAGATATTTTGAAGAAAGTTTGTAACCAGGTCGCTTTGGGGCACCATTGACTTCCATAGTAGAGTAAGTCAATGAGAATTGTTCAGTTTCCCATGTTCTTCAAAATATCATATTTATTCAACAGAACTAAGAAATTCATACAGGTTTTGAGGGTGAGTAAATGATGACAGAATTAAAATGTTTGGGTGAACTATCCCTTTAAGACTTAAAATGACCACAGTTATCAGTGAGATTAAATGAATTTGGTAAATAATGATGAACTATATTGGTATAGTATACTATACTGGTGCATGGTTGCAGCATTCTGCACAAAGTAAAATGTTCCATGCTCAATGAGAAAAGAGATGCATCAGGCCATTGCTGATGTGGTTGTTTTGCTCAGTGTGTGAACAGGCCTGCTGTCTGTGTGGCTGTAATGCTGCTGCTCGCAGTGGCCCACGGTAAACGCGCGTGCGATTATTCGGTGATCATCAGCACCTACAGGGCCGTCATCCTGGTCGAGCTCCAAAACCTGGTGAGTGTCATGTCAGAGAACCAATCCACGTCAAACACACTGTAGCATATCTGACTCGCTGTTCTTGTCTGATCTTTTAACTAATTGCATAAGCATTACTGGAAGATTAGTTATGAATATGTGTTCACTTGTTGCCCTCTTCTGGTTATCAGTAGAAGGTGAACTGATTGAATGTGTTTGCTCTTTTCACTCTCGGCCCAGAATCTGACTGGTTCATTTGACATATCAAAAGAAAAGGACCACTGTCGTTCTGAGAAGGTACAGCCACCTGTACATAGATACATGTATGTTTCTTTAATACACTGTACTTTGATGTTTTTTAGAGACTGTTGATATACGAGCACTTTTCTTTTTGGTGGCGTCTTAAAGGAGTAGTTCACTTTTAAAAAAACTTTTGCTGATAATTTACTCACCCCCATGTCATCCAAGATGTCCACGTCTTTCTTTCTTCAGTCGAAAAGAAATTAAGGTTTTTGATGAAAATATTCCAGGATTTTCTCCATATAATGGACTTCAATGGGACCCAAACGGTTCAAGGTCCAAAAGACAGTTTCAGTGCAGCTTCAAAGGGCTTTAAACGATATCAGACGATGAATAAGGGTCTTATCTAGCGAAACCATCGCTCATTTAAAAAATAAATAACAAAGTTTAAGTTTTTTAAGCACAAATGCTCGCCTTTCTCTGTTCTGTGATGAGCGTTCGTGACTGTCCTGTTCGAACTCGTTCATCAAAATTAACAAATCTTTTTTCGAGTCATGATCGAAGGGTTCCTAGATAAGACCTTATTCATAGTCTGGAGTCGTTTAAAGTCATTTGAAGCTGCACTGAAACTGTCATTTGGACCTTGAACCGTTTGGGTCCCATTGAAGTCCATTATATGGAGAAAATCCTGGAATGTTTTCATCAAAAACCTTAATTTCTTTTCGACTGAAGAAAGAAAGACATGGACATCTTGGATGACATGGGGGTGAGTAAATTATCAGCAAAAGTTATTTTAAAAGTGAACTACTCCTTTAATAATCGCTCGTCTGTTTTGACGGTAGGTTCACCGTATCCTGCGAGACATCTATAATATGACCCAAATCTTCAGATGCTTGAGTGAAAGCAAGAAGCGGCAGCGGGACCGAGTGGACAGAGGCGGGGACATGGCGAAGGTGGTGGGACAGATGGCACAGCTCATCGGGAAAAACTGCTGCAGACCCCAAAGCTTGGTATAGTGCTTGTTTGTTTGTTTGTTTACTGATTGAATGATCAAAATCATAATGTGAAATAAAAAGAGGATTACATCATCAAGAAATGTATTTGTTTGTTTGTCTGCTCATTTATAAAACTAAAGGTCATTTGAATAACTGTAATGTGAAATAAAAGGAAGATTACATGATCAAGACATTTATTTATCAAAGTAAAGTTCATCTGAATAATTGAAATGCGAGATAAACAGAGGATTAATTACATCATCTAGAATTATTTGTTTATTTATCAAACTAAAGTTCATCCAAACAATTATAATGTGAAATAAACGAAGATTACATGATTAAGAAATTAATTAATTTTAATTATTTATCAAAATTAAGTTAATCCAAACAATTATAATGTGAAATAAACAGAAGATAACATAATTAAGAAATTAATTAATTAATTAATTAATTTATCAAAATTAAATTAATCCGAACAACTATAATGTGAAATAAACGGAAGATAACATGGTCAAAAAAATTATTTATTTATTTAAAAATCAAAATGAAGTTCATCTGAATTATTATAATGTGAAATTAACAGAGGATTACATAATCTAGAAATGTATTTATTAAAATAAAGTTCATCTGAATAATTAATTATAATCTAAAACAAACAAAAGATAACAATCTAGAAATTAAATAATTGTTTGTTTGTTGATTGAATAATTAAAAACAATAATCTGAACAATTATAATTCGAAATAAATATATTTATTCGTTTTTTTTTATTTGTTTGTTTATCAAAAAAGTTCATATGAATAATTATAATCTGAAATAAACAGAGGATTACATAATCTAGAATTTTGTTTATTTATTTATCAGAATAAAGTTAATCTGAATAATTAATTATAATCGAAAACAAACAGAAGGTGAGAATCTAGAAATTAATAAATAATTTGATTGTTTATTTGTTGATTGAATAATTAAAAACAATAATCTGAACAATTATAATTCAAAATAAATATATTTATTAGATTTTTTATTTGTTTGTTTATCAAAAAAGTTCATATGAATAATTATAATCTGAAATAAACAGAGGATTAGATCTAGAATTTTGTTTATTTATTTATCAAAATAAAGTTAATCTGAATAATTAATTATAATCTAAAACAAACAGAAGGTAGAATCTAGAAATTAATAAATAATTTGTTTGTTTATTTGTTGATTGAATAATTAAAAACATTAATCTGAATATTTATATTCTGAAATAAAAGTATTTATTTATCAAAAAGTTAACTGAAGAATTATTTTTTACTGAATAATCGTAATCTGAAATAAACATCTAGAAATGTTTTTATTTAGAAATGTATTTTATTTATTTACTAGAGATTGATTGATTGATTCTTGAAGAATCAAAATACAGTTAATCTGAATAGTAATAAAATGAAATAAAAAGATGATGATTTAGAAAAATGCATTACTTTGCAGGCGAACAGATGCAAGAAAGCATCATGCGAGCCGGGGAAGAAGCGGAAAGGAAGACAGCAGTGGAGAATGAAAATGATGGGAAGACTCATAAACTGCTGGCAGAGGCTGCTGAGTGTGACGGCGTATTAAATCACACTTCAGCTCCACACCACATTATTTAAAACAGTATGCACATTCATTTTCCCTTCATCATTATTTATTCACTTTCACTTAAAAAACAAAAAAAGTGTTTTGTATAATTCTCCTTCAGTGAAATGATAAACTGAGATTGTGTCAAGCTCATAAGCAATCGTATGATTATCTTTCTTCTGGTTGTATATGTTTTATTTGATAGCTCTATATATGGTTTATGCATAGCAAGTGCAAAAGATATTCATGTTAAACAGTTACATAATATGGACATTCACTTCTGGTGCTGCAAATTGAGCCAAAATCACAACTGTAATAATTTAACGCTGACTATGTTATTCATGTACTAACTAACACTATACAAAATACACTCAGTAACTTATCTCATGTTATTTCAATGGATTCATCTGTTAAAAACGTATTGGGTAGAAGAAGGCGTTTATTTGTCTGAATTACAGTGTTTGAAGTTTTATTGGATAGTGTAATGTTTTGGAAACTGTCAGGCATTTCATCACATCAATACTTCCAATATTCAGAAACTCATTATGGACATCACTTTATCCATAATTTTGGTGCTGCTGATTTATGTCTTGTTTTGTTGATTCTTTCCATTAGTCCACTTTTACTGTAAGTAGGTTTAAAAATAAATAAATAAATAAAAGCTTTTTTTTTAAAAGACTTGTGAAATGCATCTTTAAGCTTTTTTTTCATTCACAATCGTGTTTTTATTTTTTTATAACCAATTACTTTAAAATTTTATCTGTAGCGATCGCAGGGCTTTTATTATAAAATCGACAGCGCGTGCTACCTGCACGTCAGCATTCCCTCAAGCGCATGCGCACTATGTGCACTTCCTATTGTCACTGTAGTATTTGTGCATATCCATGTCGCTTGAAATTATAGTATTGTTTATGTCTGCTCACATCTCGTTACTTGATGCTTACTTTCCTTTTCTCCGCCGTTTTTTGCGCCACATACCTGTCTCCCATCATCAGTCATGTTAAAGGCAAAGATTTCACTGAGCAAGAAATGTCTCATTACAGGTGAGATTCATTTATGACACGCTAAATTCATCATTAATGATTGATGTGTAATAAGAGGGTCAGATGATCGGGGTGCCATATAGAGTTAATGAGTAGTTGTAATAAGTATAAATCGATGTCCTTTATGGTCAGGTTTGCTGTCAGTCAATCGGCTTTGCCATATGGTCATGTGTAAATACAGCAGTCACTGTCATAATACCTAACCTTACACTGCTTTGAGGAATAGTGACAATCATTCCTGTTTAAAGCGGGTTGGTCTGTTTTATTTGTCTTAACAGGGACAGAATAAAGTCGATGTTTTATCATGCTTACAACAGCTACTTAGAAAACGCATATCCTTATGATGAGTTGAGACCTCTGACGTGTGATGGACAGGACACATGGGGAAGGTATGAGTTTACAGCAGAAACATTTCTGTTCTTCAATAACAAGGAAAACAAAAGGACAGCACACTGCCACAACGCTCTCGAACTGTGTTTAATGAGAGGCGAACTACATTTGGACAATTTTGCTCTTCAGCAGGTAGTCACAAATATTAAAATGTATACATTTGAATAGGTGTGGCCAGCAAACAAGACATCAATTAACCCATGAAAACACATGATATTCTCCCCAAAAAATAAAATAAACAAATTAGGGATGCACGAGATACCATATCGGTATCGGACGGTATATGTCAAAGTAACACCAAGTAACTTTTCCTCTTCGGTCGCCCTACTGGTTGGAAACGAAATTGTCCATTGTCGCTGTCGTAAATAATTTAGCCTACCGTCGCACGCACGCTCGCTGTTTATCCAGCACCGGCTTTAGAATGAACGATGTCCACAGACAAGGTAGAGTATGTTACATGATTTCATGAAAGGATGATGTATTGCGACATCAGAAACGAAGGAAAACGAAATAATGACTATTGTAGCGCTTGACGTAAAGCAGTCGAGTTTTGTAGTTCTTTTTGTGGTCGGGTTCCTACCCGAACCCCGAAATTACATAGTGCCAGTAAAAGCGACACAGACCCCATCAGGCGATGCAGACGTGACTTTCACCCTGTTACGACTTGATGAACCACTGATAAGATTTTGGAAACATTATTTTAAGGTAAACAATGTTACATAGTGTTGCTTTAATGTTTCATGTTATATATCGGCCCAATAATAAAAACTGGCCGGTATATTAAAGCTGATAAATAATGTATTATTTCCTTCAGCTGAGACACCTCAGATGCACACTGTTCGCATGATGGTTTTGAATTGCTTGAAATATTATTGAAATCCTTTAAAAAAAGGAAAATATGGTTCAGCGCAATATTGGCTATATAAAATTATAATGAGAAGAATATAATTGTGTGCTTGGGACATTGCTTTTAATGGTGAGACTTTTGTTTTTGTAATCAGGTTAAAATCATACTAAAATTTGGATTTAGATTTATCAGCCAATATTTCGGTTATCGGCTCACTTGCATTCAATGATGCTTTGGCACAAAATACTTATTGAAAAGTTGCTGCAGTTCTTTTTCAGTGGATTTGAGCAAAAGTCTTTGTCTGTAATATATTTTCTTTCATAGTGGAACACATAATCATATTATCATATCAAATCATATCATATTCTATCATTATAACCTCTCTATTTGTCCCTTTTTCCTTCAAGTTTTTCCCTCACACTCATTGATGCGCTGGACACATTGCTGGTATAAAATTACATTCTTCGGTGTCATACAGTGGTTTTTTGTAGTTCAGATTCAGAGAGTGTTTTTCCTTCTTGATCACAGGTATTGGGAAACCACACAGAGTTCCAGCGCGTGGCCACTCTGCTTCAGGACACAGTTGATTTTGACACGGATGTAAATGCATCTGTGTTTGAGACGAATATACGAGGTAAGGCATATATATATATATATATATATATATATATAGGCCTATATATACACACACACACACACATATATATGTGTGTGTGTATATAGGCCTTATATATATATATATATATATATATATATATATATATATATATATATATATATATATAATATATATATATTTATTTATGCAAGTAAATTATAAAATTGCATAAATACTTTTATTAAATAATTATTTTACATTACTACTAAATATGGAATGTGCTTTATTGTCATGAAAACTACTTTCTTCATGCTAAGCAGATCTGATATTTTTCTTTTGATTTTGGGGGGACATATGACCCGGACATGTTTTTGGCAAACTCATTTATCGTGTAATACGGGGCTGTGATCATTGGCATTCAGTGAGTTTCACCAGTGCATCTGTTTATCATCTGGTGACTTGATGAAATGTGTTTCTCTGCAGTGGTTGGTGGGCTTCTCTCGGCCCATCTGCTCTCCAAGCGTGCTGGGATGGAGGTGGAGGAGGGCTGGCCCTGCTCTGGACCCCTCCTGCGCATGGCAGAGGACGCTGCACGCAAACTTCTGCCTGGTGAGGGAGCTCATGGATACTTCAAAACCATATTCAGCAAATTACATCACTATATGAAACATATTTAGCATGAACCGTTTGTTGCATTTGTCATTTAACCACAGAAAATGAGCCATACATTTTGTTAAAGATGGCATGGCAATGTTATGTTTTTCACTATTGTTATTGAGTGAAACAGCTTCTCGAACATGAAGAAATGTTGGGTGGGACTTGATTTTCTCCATGGGGATTTGATTGGCTGGTTGTGGTTTACTATTGGTAGATCATGTGAGTGACAGGTTGCCCCGCCCTCACGCCAGTAAACGCATCATCAGAGAAGAGAAGAGCTGCGAGAGGGAGGGGATATTATTTTAATTAAAGATTACAAGGACACATATATTTAAAGTAAAAATAATGATGTGCACAGATAAATGATTTATAGTAATTACTGCTATATTCCATTAAAAAAGTAAGAATTGTAAAATTTGATTAATGGGGACTTTAATGATAAAAAAAACCCTGCAAATAACAAATAAAATAAGTTCTAAATTACAAGTACTAAATTACTCAAACGGAAACAGAAAACCTAATAAAAATGACACAAAACAGCAAAATGTAGATGTCAGATGTAAGTCGATGTAAGTCGCTTTGGAAAAAAGCGTCTGCTAAATGACTAAATGTAAATGCAAAATGACTCAAATTAAAAATGAAAACTAAAATACAAAATAAAAGGTCACTCAAAATATGAATAAATACTATAAAAGTATAATATTAATACAAATAATATAATATACAGTTTAATTAGTGTATAATGTTTTTTATGCATTGATTGTCTTAACTTTCCATTTGTCATTTTGTTCATTTTAGTTTTTTTAGCATATATATTTCCTACCATTAATTCAAAAAGTATTAATTTGCTACATCATACATACATGCATCACTAGTTTACCCTTTTAGTAGTTTTCACAGAAAACAAGACTGAATTTGCATACTCCTATTAATTTAGAAAAACATGTAGTTTTAGCATTAGCTAAGCTAGTATCCCAGTATTGGGACATAAAAATCTTTCATAATTGTGTAAAGATGTATGGACAATATTTGCCCAAAAGGCATCCATGTATGTATCCAAAACTCCTTGAACTTTTATTCAGTCACCTTCAATGTAATGCACTAATCCTAATCTGGCATTTAAAAATATACTAGAATCATGATAATATTTGATCATGATAATTGAATAATGCTGTCAGTTTTGATCTATTCTGTCCCTTCTCAGCTTTCCAGACGCCCACAGGGATGCCGTATGGCACGGTGAACCTGCTGCGGGGGGTGGACCCCGCAGAGACCCCCGTCACCTGCACTGCAGGAGTGGGCACCTTCATCCTGGAGTTCTCCACCCTCAGCCGACTGACTGGAGACCCTGTGTTTGAGGACGTGGCTCGCAAAGCTCTCAGGGCCTTATGGAGGAAACGCTCAGAAATCGGCCTGGTAAAACCTTTTTATCTGGCATCAAGTTTTTTGTAGTACAGCCGTGATGTTCACCCAGACATGAAAATGATCTAGTCTTAGAGCTTTCACACCAGGTGGTTACAGGAACTTGCTTATCGGAACTAAATATAACAATTTATTATGTCAGGTAAATGTATCATTTACAATTTCATAATCAATGCAAACATCAAATGCTCTAGAACAAAGAGGAACGTTTTTTACCCGACAGCCTCACGGGCTGATCTGAGATACAGAAAAGGCCCTGAGCCCCTTGCTGTATTTCATTATATAGGCTAACAATGGATATTTGCATTCAGAAGTTTACACCTTTTGGGGTAGGTCTGTTTGTCTAGAGATTCCTTTGTGTGCCAGTCATCCCTAAACCTTATTACCTTTGTTTTTACTTATTTGGAAATGAGACATTTGTACCAGTCACACTGAGACATTTCGAATGATACTAAACATGTATAATACTCAATGATAATCATTCACTTTAAACCATTTAGATTATTGTGTGAGTTTGGGTGATCTCCGCAAGAGTGGGGGATGAGTGGAAGAAATGTAGCACGAGGGGAAGTTCAAATGTTAAAGGTATAGCGGAGGACCTTTCCGAATTTTAGAGAAGACCCGCCCTCTCCAATTTTTTTAAAAATGCACATGCGTAACACTCTATTTGCTCCCGATAGGGAACGTCTATTAAACGTGTGCACGAGAGAGAATGAACACACAAGGTTTCAGAATATTTAATTTACCATTTGG
The DNA here is from genome assembly GCA_036326025.1 of Chrosomus eos. NCBI lineage: Eukaryota > Metazoa > Chordata > Actinopteri > Cypriniformes > Leuciscidae > Chrosomus > Chrosomus eos. The sequence continues at coordinate 29,416,266 of CM070837.1, forward strand.
TCATAAGGCTACTTTAGACAAATTGAGATGTTTACCATGTCTACGCGGTGCATGACTTGTGCCAGGGCTAGCATCGCTAATCATAGCTTACATTAATTTTTTTACTAGCAGTGATTTTAAATGGATTTCTCCAAATAGCATGACAAACTTTACCTGTCTAGTAGAATCTTCGCGACTTGCGGCATCAGTGGGAAGCCCAACCTGTGCTTTTAGTGCACGCCAGTGAAATATTCACCCAAAATCACTCTGGTCTTGTTTCTATATTCTGCAGCCTTTCTCTTCTTATCATACACTTCGTATACATTTTTTCTCTTTCGACTCTCAGCCATTTTCAAAGGAATGGCTGAAACCGTAACTCATCACACATAATACACCTGAAAGTGTGCATGCGCAGAAAGCAAAAACTACATAGGGACGAGCACGTACGACAGCCTTACGTAAACATATCACCAGAATGATTGAGATGGTCCTCACTGCAGAACATGAAATCCACGGGGAGGAGTCGGATCCAGACTCCTCCCACCTTACATATACCTACATAACCTATCCATCTCCGCCCCCTGATCCCTAAACCCACCCCTAATCCTACCCATCTCCACACCCTGATCCCTAAACCCACCCTAATCCCTAAACCCACCCCTAATCCTACCCATCTCTGCCCCCTGATCCCTAAACACCCTAATCCTACCCATCTCCGCCCCTGATCCCTAAACCCACCCCTAATCACTAATCCCACCCCTAATCCTACCCATCTCCGCCCCCTGATCCCTAAACCCACCCCTAATCACTAATCCCACCCCTAATCCTACCCATCTCCGCCCCCTGATCCCTAAACCCACCCCTAATCCTACCCATCTCGCCCCCTGATCCCTAAACCCACCCCTAATCACTAATCCCACCCCTAAACCTACCCATCTCTGCCCCCTGATCCTAAACCCACCCCTAATCCTACCCATCTCCGCCCCCTGATCCTAAACAACCCCTAATCCTACCATCTATGCCCCCTGATCCCTAAACCCACCCCTAACCCTACCCATCTCCGCCCCCTGATCCCTAAACCCACCCCTAATCCTACCCATCTCCGCCCCCTGATCCCTAAACCCACCCTAACCCTACCCATCTCCGCCCCTGATCCCTAAACCCACCCCTAACCCTACCCATCTCCGCCCCCTGATCCCTAAACCCACCCCTAATCCTACCCATCTATGCCCCCTGATCCCTAAACCCACCCCTAACCCTACCCATCTATGCCCCTGATCCCTAAACCCACCCCTAACCCTACCCATCTCCGCCCCCTGATCCCTAAAACCCACCCTAATCCCTAAACCCACCCTAATCCTACCCATCTCCGCCCATTGGATCTTGATCCGACTCCTCCCCGTGGATCTCATGTACTGCATTGAGGTGCTACTGGAATGATTGACACTTAGGTGGACCAATAGTATAGGCTACCCACCCGGAAAAAGAAAATCCTCCGCTATACCTTTAATTTCCTCTGTTCTCTCAGTCAGAGAGTAACCCTCTATTACAGTTCTTCCAGTTTTTCCAGTCTTACAGTGTTAAACAGAAACTGTGTGTTTGGATTTTTAAAGTCCCATGAAATCAAAATAAAGTTTTTGGGCTTTTAGTATGAATATGTTAGCCTTACTGTTAGCTGTTTCCATTGGGTGAATGAACTCTAAGTCATTGTTTGCATTAATCTGAAGAAAGAAAGTCATATACATTGGGGATGGTATGAGGGTGAGTAAATGAAGAGAGAATTTAAATTTTGGGGTGAACTATCCTTTTATCTCCACATACAATATTAACAGAATGCAGTATTAACTAGTAAATTTGACTCCATACTAGTGTAATGCGTCATGAATGCCCTGCCCGTACCCTACAGTCCTACTGACCGCACTCAGTAGTACTTAAACCACCCAGAAATGTCTCTTCTGAAAAGCTTTGACCAAATGCCTCTAATAACATTAATATTTATGTCTTAGCCCCTGCTTTCTTACCAGAATGTTAATCGCTTTAACAGCAACTACTAGGACACGGTGGCTGGCTGATTAAAAAGGCAAAATCTATGTTTATGTTGTTTCTCCATGTGATTCAAGGATAATTGGTAGTATACAACAGAATTTGAGTTCACAGAAAACAGATTATTTTCCCAATCCCTGTTTTGTTTATTGGGATTAAGTATTCAATAGAGCCATAAAGCTTTCAGAGATCCAAATCTGATTTAAATGAACAGTTTAGCATTTTGCATAGCTCGACATATTTGCAAGCTGGTCATATACATTTTTATTTTTAATTATAGTATTTGATTTCATTTGTAATAATTTAGTTTATAATGTTAGCAATTTATTTGCACCAAAAATGCTCATTTAAAACAATTTTTTTTGTGTGTGATCAGTTTCCACCCTCTCTCTGACCCTGAGAATTAAATAAGGCTTTAGGGCCACAATGTAAACCCTCTTTCCATGTGTAATGAGTAGCAATGTTTTTTGCTGAGCTCACACACGTGTCATTTTTTATATGACCACAGCGTTCCTACATAGTGGAAATTAATTTGAATGAATGAATGAGGCATTTATATAGCGCTTTTTTTATATGTACTACTGTACACCCAAAGCGCTTTACAATCATATCAGGGGATCTCTCCTCAGCCACCACCAGTGTGAGCATTCGATGAGAATTTATATGATATTTTGCTGAGTATTTTAAAGTGCCCCTATTATGCTATTTTAAAGGTTCCTAATTTTGCTTCGGAAGTCTCTTAGGTTTATATGCATCCAAGGTCAAAAACAACATTCATTGCAGCATCACCTCGTTTCAACAGTTCCATAAATGTCTTCTCTAAACCCTTCCTTTCTGAGAGCTTCACCTTTCCTCTGATTGGTCAGTCTGTTGTGATTGGTCTACTCTGCTCTGATTGTTTTTTCAAAGTAGACAGTGTAGATGTTGTCCGCAGGCAGCCAATGAAAACCATTGGCTGGCATTATGCAAATATTTTGCAAACATATGTAGGTTTTTGGCAGTTCCGAATAACTCCATGTATGGTACACTTTGAGCTTCGAAACTATGCAGACATTTTACATTTACAAACAGCTACAGTTATTAACATACTGCATGAAAGGTAATATCCAAAGAAGCATAATTGGGGCACTTTAAGGGTGGGTAGCATATCCTACCATTATTTTGAAAATAGCATTTCAGTTGCATCAGTTACAATATTATTTTCAAACTTATAATATGAATTTAAAAGGTTTTCAGTCAGCGAATGTGTGAAAGCATATAAAATGTAATTCTGTATTTTAGAATTACAGTTTTAATTAAATGCTGTGCATTAAACTTGGGTTTGATGAGTATGAGCTACAGTACCTTGCCACAATATTCTAGCGATTAATTAGCATTAATAGCATACATGGTCAGAATGTTGGCTTTTAAAATCATTTATCAGTTGTTAAATATGATCTGTAAATTGATTGAGAAGTCTGAAAAAAATCTGGATTTTTGAAATGGAAATATGTGCTGTGACTCCGTTATTGGCTCCAGCATTCACTGTTCTTGTAAACATTATTATCACATAACCATCTCATCTTTTCAGGTGGGCAATCATATAGATGTCATAACTTCTAAGTGGGTGGCTCAGGACGCAGGGATCGGGGCGGGAGTGGACTCGTACTTCGAGTATCTCGTAAAGGGGGCCATCCTGCTGCAAGATGAGGAGCTGCTGGCAATGTTTCAAGGTAAACCCTAAATAATTAAAGGATTAGTTCACTTTTTAAAAAACTTTTGCTGATAATTTACTCACCCCCATGTCATCCAAGATGTCCATGTCTTTCTTTCTTCAGTCGAAAAGAAATTAATGATTTTGATGAAAACATTCCAGGTTTTTCTCCATATAATGGACTTCAATGGTAGCCAAAACGGTTCAAGGTCCAAATGAGTTTCAGTGCAGCTTCAAATGGGCTTTAAACGACACCAGACGATGGATAAGGGTCTTATCTAGCGAAACGATGCGATGACTCGAAAAAAGATTTGTTCATTTTGATGAACGAGCTCGAACAGGAGAATCACGAACGTGCATTTCAGGACAGAGCAAGGCGAGCATTTGTGCTAATAATACTTAAACTGTTTTATTTATTTTCGAAACGGCGCATCGTTTCGCTAGATAAGACCCTTATTCATCGTCTGGTGTCGTTTAAAGTCATTTGAAGCTGCACTGAAACTCATTTGGACCTTGAACCGTTTTGACTACCATTGAAGTCCATTATATGGAGAAAATCCTGGAATGTTTTCATCAAAATCATTAATTTCTTTTCGACTGAAGAAAGAAAGACATGGACATCTTGGATGACATGGGGGTGAGTAAATTATCAGCAAAAGTTTTTTAAAAAGTGAACTACTCCTTTAATAAAGCAGCTGTATTACACAAGCATTGTACAATAGTTTTACAATTTCAGTCTTTCTACTTCAGAATCTCATGTTTTATTCAATGCGTCACTTGCGTTTCTTTGTAATCATTTGTGAAGTTTACTTGCAATTTCTAAGTTAAAATGGTTTCAAAGTAAAACCATTTGTTTCAGTGTATTGATAACTTTCTAAATTGCTATTCATTTAGATAGCATTAGATAATCATCATAACACCAACTAATTGCTGTTTATCTTTCCTTATCTTGCTTGCGTGAAAGCATTATCAACTTTCAAATGTGTGTTGCAGAATTTGATAAGTCCATAAAGAACTACACTAAGTTTGATGATTGGTATCTGTGGGTGCAGATGCATAAAGGAACCGTATCAATGCCAGTGTTTCAGTCTCTGGAGGCGTTCTGGCCTGGACTGCAAGTGAGAAAGCAGATCTTTCACCATTCACTAGTCCAGTATGTCACAAGACAATGGAAAAACACCATTTTATATATCTGCATCTAAGAGCAGATTTCTGTGACTCCTAGTAATGCGCGTGTGTTTATTCAATATCAGAGTTTGATAGGTGATATTTCCAGTGCCACAAAGACCTTCCATAACTACTACAGTGTTTGGCGTCAGTTCGGAGGCCTCCCGGAGTTCTACAGCATTCCTCAAGGATACACGGTGGACAAGCGAGAGGGCTACCCGCTGCGGCCAGGTATCTAGAACACACACACTGTACAAGAGACCCATCAACACGTGCATGTAAAGTCCTCAAACCATTGATTAGTTGTCTTTTAAACCATTATATCATATTCCTGAGCTTTTCTTAAAAACATAAAATACATATTTATTTATTTATTTTTAGATATTTTTAAATGAGTTTTGTAAATAGTATAACCATTTGAAGAAAAAAAAAATATATAGTCCTTTTTGCATTCTGGGTCAATATCAACTGTGGCTTTAGAAGTGATTTGATGCCTTATTTTCAGCCTCTAAAGTATTTTTGAGACAAATGTTGATAAACATGAAAATGCATGATTCGACACACTACACGCCAAATGTAAGTGATATAAATAAATAAATAAATAAACATCAAATGAACTACAGCCTGGAAGGTGTGCAGAGCAAAGGTTCAAAGAGCAAATAGAACATTTTAAAGGGATAGTTCACTTTGAAATTAATTTTTGACATGTTTTAGCTTACCTCAAGGGCATCCAAGATGTAGGTGTCTTTGTTTCCGCAGTATTTTCAATTTTGATATTTTTAGGTCAAACCGTTCTTGTCTGTCAGTCATATAATGCAGGTCTATGGTCATCACCTCAAAGAGCATACACAGAGAAGTCCAAATTAAACATGATTTAATGACTCGTAAATGTAAGTACACATTGATGACCTAAGACACGAAACGAGCAGTTTGTGTGAGAAAACGAACAGTATTTATATCGTTTTTACCTCTTGTAAACACAGCCACGTCCAAGTGATCTGAGGGCGCCGGCGCTTTGGTCTGTGTTTACAAGAGGTAAAAACGATATAAATACTGTTCGTTTTCTCACACAAACCGCTCGTTTCGTGTCTTAGGTCATCAATGTGTACTTACATTTACGAGTCATTAAATCATGTTTAATTTGGACTTCTCTGTGTATGCTCTTTGAGGTGATGACCATAGACCTGCATTATATGACTGACAGACAAGAACGGTTTGACCTAAAAATATCAAAATTGAAAATACTGTGGAAACAAAGACACCTACATCTTGGATGCCCTTGAGGTAAGCTAAAACATATCAAAAATTAATTTCAAAGTGAACTTTCCCTTTAAAGAAGTTGATATTTCACTCTGCTGACACCAATTGATAAATCACTGCATGAAAATTTTATCATCTTTTTCATCGTAAAAGTTAGTTTATGAGAGTAAAAGAAATGTAGTTTGTTTTTCTAAAATTCTAAAGTAATATTTACACTACCGTTTGGGGTTGGTAAGATTTTTAATGTTCTTGAAAGAAGTCTCTCACTAAGGCTGCATTTATTTGATCAAAAATATTAATACAATTCAAAATAACTGTTATCTATTGTAATATATTGTAAAATGTCATTTATTCCTGTGATCAAAGCATCATTACTCCAGTCTTCAGTGTCACATGATCCTTCAGAAATCATTCTAATATGATGATTTTCTGGGCAATAAATATTTCTGATTATTATCAGTGTTGAAAACAGTTGTGCAGCTTCACATTTTTGTGGAAACCCTAACACATTTTTTGAGGATCCTATGAAGAACAAAAGTTTTACATTTTTGTAAAATTATAAATGTCTTTACTGTCACTATTGATCAATTCAATGCATCCTTGCTGAATAAAAGCTCTTATAAATAAATAAAATAAATAAATCTTAGTGACCCCAAACTTTTGAACAGTAGTGTATGTTGTGTTGATCTTGTTTTGTCCGAGAAGGATTTTGTAGCTTTCATAGATGTGGATTGGTTTATGCCGAGTTATAAGTTCAAGGAATAAACAAATACTGGTAATTCTCATATACGGTCGGTAACAATATATTCAGATACAATTTCTCTATATTGATAAAAATATTCTTTCTTGCATCACACTAAAATTAATGTTTAATATCAAATTTCAGAGATTTTCACAACAGCCCTGGAATGTGAGTCTTTTTTTAATGCTTTATAAGGGAATACACTATATAACTTTTTCCCAGATTGTTTCCAGATTTACAGTCTGGACGGGCGCTAGTTGTCAGAAGTCAAATCCAGTCTTTAGATTTGAGTTGACAGATTTCACAGAAAACTGCTAATTATTCTAATTTTTTAGCTTCAGACTATTGATTCCATCCAGTCGTCGGTGATCAAACGTGTTTGATATTTTGAGCTGATATTAGAACGCACGTTGTTTTCATTTGTCATGCGTCTTCTCAACGAGCCGGATGTTTCTGCGTGAATTTGCTGTGTTCGTATTTGTAACAACTTGAAAAAACCTAGTAGTGTATGATCCTCAAACTTTTAGTGTGTGATGCCTAGTGTTTTATAATCTGTTGTTAAAAGTCATGTAGCAATCAATGGCTTTGCAAATAACAAAGTTTTGCACAGGTACCAATCACATTTTGCTGTAAAATCTGATTCATTTAAATGAAGTGACTAATTGTGTTGTGCAGAGTTGATCGAGAGCGCCATGTATCTGTACAAGGCCACCGGCGACCCGACATTCATGCAACTCGGCCGGGACGCAATCGAGTCGATTGACAAAATCAGCCGGGTGAACTGTGGTTTTGCCACTGTGAGTGTCTCAAAATGAGTCTCAAACCTTCAGCAATATTGAGCACAGTCTCTAAACGTACTCGTCTTTTTTCTTTCCGCCAAAGGTGAAGGATGTAAGGGACCACAAGTTGGACAACCGCATGGAGTCCTTCTTCCTGGCCGAGACCATTAAATACCTCTACCTCCTCTTCGATCCTGAAAACTTCCTCCATAACACGGGCACTGAGTTTGAGCTCGGCGGCCTGCGGGGGGACTGCGTTCTCAGCGCGGGGGGGTACATTTTTAACACGGAGGCTCACCCGCTCGACCCCGCCGCACTCCACTGCTGCAGCCGGAACCAGGACGAGCGCAGGGAAATACAGGACATACTCCTCAGCTTCTCAAAACCACTCAAGCCTCCCACAGACCAATCAAAGGAGACGTCGGGGGACCGGAGCGCCCCGGAGAGCATCGCGCTGAAGCCTGGAGAGAAACGAAAACCTCCTGCGCTCTCCTGCCCCGTGCAGCCGTTCAGCGCCAAACTGGCCGTCATGGGTCAAGTCTTCTCGGACAACTCTTGAACAGACGTTCTCACCGCTAACAATGTGTAAAGATGTAGATTATCTTTGTAATTTAACTTTGGAGAGATTAAATGTTTTCTAAAAATGTGTGGATTTTTTCCCCCCACTCTTTTTATTAAAAAGTTTTAGATAACAAAAAGTTGTTGGTGTTCAGTACAGTTCTTGTAATCAAATCTTCAAAAAAATGATTTCCTGGAGGCAAGTGTTTTACAAATACTGCACATTTCCCTTCAGACATACAATAATGGGGAATAAAGGAGAAAAAATATCCACTTAAAGGGATAGTTCACTCAAAAATGAAAATTCTGTCAGTAATTACTCAGCCTCATGCCGTTCCAACCCCGTAAGACCTTCGTTCATCTTCGGAACACAAATTAAGATATTTTTGATTAGATCTGAGAGCTGGATCACTCCTCCATAGGCTTCTAAGGGATTGAAACTTGACAGCCCCGAAAAGTTATTAAAGAAATCGTTAAAAGAGTCCAAGTGACTACAGTGGCGAGATCTTAAGTTTATCGAGTGACGAGAATCCTTTTTGAGCGCAAAAAAACAAACAAAATAGCGACTCTATTCAAGTATTCTCTTTGGGCCTGGAGATTTCACGTAGTGTTATTGTGCAACGCTTCTGGTTGAACGTCACACACATCACACACATGACCAGCGTCGGCCAATAGTGAGCCTACGTGTGACGTATAACACAGAAGCGCTGCGCTGTTACACTACGTCAACAGCTTAGGAGAATGACATGGAAGAGCAGAGATGGTTGAATAAAGTCGTTATTTTTGTGTTTTTTTGCACGCAAAAAGTATTCTCATCGTTGAGCACTGTAGTCACTTGGACTCTTTTAACGATTTCTTTAATAACTTTTCGGGGCCGTCAAGTTTCAATCCTTTAGAAGCCTATGGAGGAGTGATCCAGCTCTCAGATTTAATCACAAATATCTTAATTTATGTTACGAAAATGAACGAAGGTCTTACTGGGTTGGAACGACATGAGGGTGAGTAATTACTGACAGAATTTTCATTTTTGGGTGAACTATCCCTTTAAAGGAATAGTTCAGACAAAAATAAAAATTCTTCCATGTTCTCAACCTCAAGTTGAATTTCTTTCTTCTGCTGAACACAAAAGAAGATATTTTGAAGAATGTCAGTAACCACATTGACTACCAGAGTATTTTTTTCCCTACTTGGAAGTCAATGGGGTTCATCAACTGTCTGGTTACTGAATTCTTCAAAATATTTCCATTGAGTTCAACAAAAAACAAAAGAAATTCATACAGGTTTGAAACAACTTGAGAAAGAGTTAATGATGCTGGGATTTTCATTTGTAAATGAACTATTCCTTTAATAGGCCACACAAGACTAAACACTTCTACTTAACCGAGACTTTAATATTAATGCTACTGTGTCATGCTAATCAGTCTGGCGTCGAGTCTAAAAGCGTGTTTTCTCTTCATGTGAGAAAGCCAACGAGAGCCAGAGAGCATAAAGTTATAATGAACATTGCCAGTTTGGGATGCCAGCACAAACTGAGAATGGCACGAGTGTAGCTCTGGACAAAGCCTTCTGTTCTTTTGGGCTGGGATTAGTGGATTCATGGCTGCTTTAACTTCCTTTGAGGCAAATAAACTAATTGACCTGGGTTATTAGCAATTACACAGTACACATTATCTTAGCAGCTGTAATGCCTCGGGTATTTCCGAGTTATTCCTGCATGTCCGACTGTTGTGACTCACGGGTTGCAATTTAAATGATTCACCTTTGTAAAAGTCAAAATGTAAGGCAAGATTAGGGTGTGTTTGCACATACTTTACCATTCAAAAGTTTGGTGGTCGTATGTTGTTTTAGAAATAAGTCTCTTATGCTCACCAAAGCTGGAGGAAAAACAGTAATATTGTGAAATAATATTACTATTCAAAATAGCTGTTTTCTATTGTAATATATTTTCAAATGTAATTTATTCCCTTAGATCATCAGAGTCACATGATCCTTCCTAATCTGATGCTCAAGAAACATTTATTATAATTATCAATGTTGAAAACAGTTGAAAACATTTAAAGCAAACTTTACCCCAAACCTTTGAAAGTTGATATACTGTATATATGGCAAACTTTTACAATAAGGTTTAATTCATTAACAATAGTTAAATGTTATTTACAAAGATGAATTACAATTAGCAATAGTATGTTTATTAATGAACATTAACTCAGAATAATATGTATATATTTAGCATTAACTAATAATAATTAAGACTGTTCGCTGTTAGTTCATGATACTTAGTGGAATAGTTCACTTCAAAATGAAAATTATGTCATCATCTACTCTCCTTGAAGAGTTGAATTTATTTCTTCTACTTGAACACATAAGAAGATATTTTATAGTTTTTTTTTAATGCATAGTATTTTTTTCCTACTATGGAAGTCAATGGGGTCCATCAACTGTCTGGTTACCGACATTCTTCAAAATATCTTCGATTGTGTTCAGCAGAAGAAAGAAACTCATACAGGTTTGAAACAAATTGAGAGAGTGAACTCATTTTAAAGTGAACTATTCCCCTTATTGTAAACCTTGACCTATATTCTGTAGTTGAATTCATACATTTATAGTCAGTATGAATGATCAAAATAGCTATCCTGGGGAAACTGTAGTCCTGTAAGCCCCTTTCACACAGAGATTCCGGAAAAACACGGATAATGTGACCCGGCATTTGTCCCGGGATTGTTTGATTTCGGTTCATTCACACTGCCAGTGATTTGCCGGGATCTGTGAGTGCGTTCACACACAACCCGTTAATGTCCCGGAAAGCCGCGTGACGTCAGGATGAGGCGTGTAACGTACGCGTCAAAAACATGTGCACGCGCGCACCTTTCCACAGAGCTGGCGAACGATCTCAGATTCAGCGCGGATTGTGAGGAGCTCCTGTCTCTGCTTCATTCCAGTTTGCAGACATTTTTTCGTTCTTTCTTTGTTGATGACGAACACAAACTTTCTTCTAAGAGCAACAGAGTCGCACGATGGCACATGCATCATCACTATGACACACCCCTTAGGCATTGGTTCTGGCTTTTGTTCACACAGCGCGCGTTCCGGGTCTGAACACGCAATGTTACTAGGTCCCAACCCGGGATCGATCCCGGCATCAATCCCGGGTCGTGTTTGCGTTCACACAGAAGGTGTTCTGGCAATTTGCCGGGTTCAAAGTGCTGTGTGAAAGGGGCTGTAGACTCGTGTGTTTTCCACAGGGAAATCTTGATCTCAAACTCCATCTCCTGCTGTCCACCTCCATCAGACTCAGTTTTGCTGAAACTGTGTGACCATGTAGGAGCCGATGTGATTGGAGAAACACCGGAGAACTTTCCGTTACACTTAAGAATTCCCTTCCTATGTCTCCCGGTATCTGTCCCATTTCTTTCTACATCTTCACTAGCGTCTGCCTTACTGTTCCCAGACCCGTCCGATGCTCAGAGAGAGATGTGTATTCAACCTGACGGTAGAGCTTCTTCAGGATGCCCTTCTTGGGCAGTTTCATGTGCTGGTTGTGGGAAGAAGCTTCAAGAGGTGACAGCAGAAAAGAGCTGCTGAATGCTCGTTCCTTATGTTTCTTTCTTGGTAGGGTAGAAGCACATGCTTTACTCTCTGTAACTCCTGAGAATGGAGCATCTGGGAAGTTGGGACAGTTTCGGTTTAGCCACCAATGGTTGGTTATATCTTCCACAGTGGCTCTGTCCTCTACTTTTACTGTGAGCATCCATCCAATCAGTGAACAGGCCTCTGTAAGAAGAATGGAAAGAGTCACGGTAAATTCTCACTCATGGTGGAGAGCAGATATATGGAAGTGTACGAATCTCACCCGATGGGATATCAGGTGTCTTGTATCGTCCCTGGCGGATCTGCTGTTTTAGGATGCTGTAAGTTGTGCCATCAAAAGGCATGGAGCCGTAAACCAGAGCATAAACAGCACACCGAGAGACCAACAGTCCACCTGGGACATAAGAAGAGCACATGCAGAATCGGTTATGACGTGTTTACTGTGCAAACAGTGGGATTTCAAGTATTAAACGCCCTTGTGAAAAAGAAGCACGTTAGAGATGATTATTTTCTAAATAAAGTGGTAAATTATGTTTTTAAGCAACTGCATCACTTCATAAAATTGAGGTTAAACACCTTTCATGATGTCTTTACTATCTTTCTGAGGCTTAAAATGGTAGTTGCGTAGACTGTCAATGAAGGGACAGAAATCTCTCATATCTCTCATACTTTTATATCTAAAATATCTTCATTTGTCTTCTGAAGATGAAGGAAAGTCTTACGGGTTTGGAACGACATGTGTGAGTAAATGATGACAGAATTTAGCTATTATAAATAATAGTTATACATAATAACTAATTTTATAACTATAAATATAACTAATTTTGACTAACAAACTAAAGCACGTGTGAAGTAATTGATTATAATTGAACTGTAGTGTGTTATTTGATATTACAATGTAAATCTGCAATTACAAATATATTTAAATACATAACATAATACATTTCAATAGAAATTACATTAAAATAAATGTACCATAAATGCTTGTCAGTACATTAAGCAGCACACTTTAAACCATATTTTAAAGACAATATAAGTAATTATGAAATTACATATAAATATGTACTTAAAGTAACACCAAGTAAATTTTCCTCTTCGGTCGCCCTACTGGTTGGAAACGAAATTGTCCATTGCCAGCTGTCGTAAATAATTTAGCCTACCGTCGCACGCACGCTCGCTGTTTATCCAGCAGCGGCTTTAGAACGAACATGTCCACAGACAAAGGTAGAGTATGTTACATGATTTCATGAAAGGATGATGTATTGCGACATCAGAAACGAAGAAAAATGAAATAATGACTATTGTAGCGCTTGACGTAAAGCAGTCGAATTTTGTAGTTCTTTTTGTGGTCGGGTTCCTACCCGAAACCCCGAAGTTACATAGTGCCAGTAAAAGCGACACAGACCCCGTCAGGCATGGCAGACATGCCTTTCACCCTGTTACGACTTGATGAACCACTGATACGATTTTGGAAACATTATTTTAAGGTAAACAATGTTACATAGTGTTGCTTTAAGTAGGTCAAAAAAAGCATTCTTAATTTTAAATAATTGCGGTAAATATACATTTCTATAATACATTTTCATTTCATTGCAATTAACAGTATTCACTTAAAGTATATTATTTCCGTAATAAGTACTCTTTTTATAAGTATGCTAGTATACTTCTTTTCACAAGGGTGAGTAAACTGTTGAGACTGATGGACACCTCAGGGCCGTGGTATGGGAGTCCGCTGACGATCTCTGGTGAGGCGTACAGGGGACTCCCGCAGAAAGTGTCCAGACGCCGGCCTCTCGTGAACCGGTTGGACAAGCCGAAGTCAGCTAGCTACAAACAAACAGCAATTATAGAAAATCAACTCTGTATTAAAATGAGTGACTCACATCGATTTATTAATAGAATCTATTTCTGATTCACACAGGGTGGATACAAATAGCAGACTTGATTTTCAAGTAGAATTAAAATGATAAATGAATCATATTACACTGGCCATCAAACACTTCAAAATGTTTGATATGAAGGATAAAAGTCATCTTTCATCATATTTCCTACATCCAGTTAACAAAAAGACAAAGGATACCTCCAAACCTGTCTGTTACGGACTGAATCATAGTGAGGTTTAAGCATAATGCAAGAGTCATCCGATACAATGATTGCTCTATACGGTTTGTAATGACCAAGGAATGAAGCTGTTCTATTGTGCAAAATAATGCAAACATTGTTCCCCAATAATGTTCTTATATTCCAGGATGATGATGCTCCAATAAACAGTGCTAAAGTAATTAAAGCGTGATTTCGTAAACACCAGAATGAAGTCAAATGCATTCCATGGCCACCAGATCTGCACATCCGTAAACCTTTATGGGCATGTTTGGGGTTCAAGTCGATTAATACTTCATCATCCCTCAGAAATAAAAATAGTGTCAGTGCTTCATTAATCAGTTTGGACTTAAATTGTTTACCTTCACATTTAAGTCCTTGTCCAGAAGTATATTCTCGAGTTTGAGGTCACGATGAACCACACCATTCTGAGGGATAACAAGAGATTTCTTACATTTTTTTTAAATAAATCTAAATAATCCTATTTACAATTTTTATGTCACATGTAATGTGTTTACAGTGTAGTCCTAATATTGAAAAATATACTGACAGACTGCGTTGAGATAGAAATTCTTACTAAATATAAATACAAATATACTATATATAACCAATTTACATATACTATAGATATAAATAAATAATTTGTATATAATTATAATTTAATTTGTTTAACTGCTGAGGCAAAGTCTGTTTGCAGTATTTTGAGTGTTATTCAGTTTCGTAATATTACTAAATTGCCAAACATTTCTCATTGCCAGCACTGATATCTAGGTGATGAATATAATAATAAACAGGGTTTTCTTTTGTTTAGGGTGTATTTAGGAGAAATAAAAGTTACTTATAACAAATTTGTCAGCTTAACTGAACTGAACTTGAATCTATAATTTGAATGTTGTTTATTAAAAGATGTTACACTCGACTAGTAAAATGTTGACTGTGCACATTTGATACATTTAGTAGCATTTGTAGGTAAAATACATAGTTAACTCTTCTAACAGCTGATTGGTTCGCCGGCTGCATGACCAATCAATCTTTTTGTTCACTCTACGAAACTTGTTTATTTCCGTCCTGAACTGTCTCAACTTAGTGCAGCGCTGCTAGGGAATTTTCCTCGCCCCTCTCCGTCCCCAGCACCACCTTCCTAAATCTGCTAGGGGGTTCTCCCTTCTTTCCTTGCAGAAGCTCATATACTAGTGCCTGTATTTGTGTGAATGTCTATTCACTAAGACATTAAGCCTATACATATCATTCATATCAATCAAATGCTGTTTAAATCTACTCAGAGAAGAGTCGTGATTGAAATGCCTATTCAGGAAAAACTGCTGATATGTAAAATGAATGCCTTGATTATTTAAAGGGTACCTATCATGGAATTTTGAAAATTACCTTTCATGTAGTGTGTAACATAGATCTAAGTGAACAAAAACATCCTGCAAAGTTTTAAATATGAAAGTTCACCGTATACAAAGTTATTGTCTCTCAAAAGTAAGAGTCGACTCTGAGTCGCTGATATGAATCGATAGACAAACGATGCTTTCTCTCTAGCTTTCGTACGTCACTTGTACAAGTTATTTGAATTCGACACGCCCACTCAGTGCGCGCGCCGAGCAGACAGAGAAACCTGACAACATCATGTCGACGAGACTCTGTTCTGAAGTGCGAATCAAAAGCAAACTTTTTTTTTCACTGCCCAGGGACAAGCATGTGAAGACTCAGTGGCTAGAGTTTATATTTACAACTATACCACACAAGTATAGCCACCTTGAGCTGTGTTCGCGTTATTTTAATGACGATCGCTTCACAAACACAAATGCTTTCAAGTGTGGATTCGCGAGTCGGCTGATATAGGAAGGTTCAGTACCAAGTTTATTTAGATCAGCTTCCTCCTCCGAATCACAACCTGTAAGTACTATTAATAATTGTTGCTTTTATGTGTGTGTGTGTGTGTGTGTGTGTGTGTGTGTGTGTGCGTGCGTGCGTGCGTGCGTGAGAGTTACGCTCAGCAGCTTCTAGGTCTCCAATGTCATTTTTTTTGTTTTTTGAAATATGTGAAATTATGTGAAGCGTATTGTAGTACTGCAGTGCTTTATCAATATGTTTAAGCGTTGGGCTAACGCAAAATATAACTGACTGCGTCATCTGACCAATCACCGCCGATTAGCGTCACGCAAAGGAGTGGTTTGGACAAATGAGTCGTCAAACGAATCATTAGGGAGTCGGTGAGCAAATCAGGTAAAAATAAATGCATATTATAAGACAACAAAAGTGTTTTTTGTCATTGCATGCATGTAAAACTGTTGTTGGGGACTCCCAGAACAATATTAGGAACATTTTAAATGGCATAATAGGTACCCTTTAAGAACAGAAATGTGTTTACTTTATGGCAGTAGTGCACAGCAGAGGTGATCTGTCCGAAGAAGTGTCTGGCCTCGTCCTCCGACAGTCTCTGTTTCTCCTGAATGTACTCATAAAGCTCTCCTCCACTCGCATACTCCATCACCATCACAATCCTCTCCCCGCTCTCAAACACTGAAAACATATCCACACACATTTCATGAATCATTTGTTGGGTAAATGGAAAGTTATTCATCTCTATGATACAGCATTTGGCATTAGGATATGTGACAAACAAATTCGTAGTGTGACACTATAGTGTTTTACCCTCGTATAGACGGATGATATTTGGGTGCGTAAGAGAGGCGGTGATTTCAATTTCTCTCTGGATGTGAGCCCTATCCAGATCATCCCTTAATCTCTCCTTTCTAATGGATTTAATAGCCACCTGAAGCACACAAACAGACACATCGTAAATCAAACGCATCATTGAACAAAACACAAATGTCTGGGTCAATGATGTGATGCTCATTTATTAAGTTATTCAATTATACATGGAAAATGCAATTAATATTGACTTGAATACATTTCTTCTTAGCTCGCCTCTTGAGACCAGGGGAGTGAGGTTTACATACACAGCTCTAACTGGCCTTTGTCCGTTACACTCCACCCCCCCCCCCCCCCCCCCTTCACCCCAAACCTCACTCCCATCCGGGTCACGGCACCACATTTAACAGTCCTACTCAACCTGTTATGGGGACCATTTCCAAAAAGCATCGTTAGCTAACTATGGTTGCAAGTTCTGTCGTTATCAGCATAGTTCAACAAGTCTGTGTTTCCCAAAATCATCGTTCTAACGAACATTCACAAACAGCATCGCAATGTTGTGTGGTCTGAACGACAGCTCTCGGCCTGTGGTTAGAAGCAGTTTCTAGTTTACATGACATGTGGACTCAATAAATCCTTATCTTGAGCATAATAAGCAAGCTGACATTCAGTACTATCTATATCTTTTATTGCAAATACATGTCATGTCTAGCATTAACCAACGTGGTTGAACGTCCAATTTGCGAAAATATGGTTTCGGGAAACAGTCGTGACTAGCTGGTTGATTTCTTCAACGATGCATCGTACTATGGTAGCGAGTTACATCGGTGTTGTTTAGGAAACCCCTGAGCGGGATTCGAACTGGGGTCTCCAGCGTGGAATATCACAATTAATACATCAACTTGAATACATCTCTTCTTAGTGCACATCTAAGGCCAGGACACCCCCCCTAAACCTCACTCCTGTCCCATCCGGGTCACGGCACCCAAAGTAATAGGTCCTACTTGACCCACTCTGAGCGGGTCTCCAGCGTGGAATATCGAAATTTTATCACTGAAAAAAACTCTAACGGAGGTGGCCAAAACCTGCTGTCTGTATGGCGGCACTGGCAGTGCCATCTGGGAATCTGCCAAGCCCCTCTGACCCCAATCTGGAATGTGGAGAGACGCCTCGCTCGCTCCCCTGTCACACATGCACACAGCACCCGGCTCCCTCTGAATGCTGTTAGTGTTTGTGTGCAGGAATCCCAGCTATGCTTAGGCTCCTGGATTCTGGAATACTTCACCTCTGAGTCCAGATGAGTGACAGAGTGAGAGAGAGGCTCAGCTGCTGCTCTAATCTGATTGGACAGTTTTTTCCATTAACGCTCTCATACGTTTTCAGGCTGTGAAAGAGTGCAGACAGCAGGCTAGGGGAAATATCTCCTTTGTTTTTTGTTAAATGACAGACTGAGTGATAAGTATTTAATTAAGTGTGCTAACATGAGGTCTAACTACATTACACACACACACACACACACACACACACACACACACACACACACACACACACACACACACACACACACACACACACACACACACACACACACAAAGCACACAAAGCACACACAAAGCACCTATTGGATGACCCAAAAGTAAGACCCCAAGAGTAATTAACCGAGGTGAATTGCTAAGTAAAGTTGTGTTGAATGACAGACAGAACTGACGTTGGAGGACATACTGGATATTACTCTTTTAAAATGGAAAAATTAAGTCTTTATACATTTTTCATTAAATAAATCAATACAATTTAACAATTTAATATTTATTTTTTAACTATACTAAAAAATAAATATTAACGCCATATTTTTGGGGAATTCTCAAGCATTTAAAGTTCAATCATTTATTGATTTTGTTGATTTATGCATACTTCAGTTCAATTTAAAATGTAATACTTTAGTGTTTTTGTCAGAACTTTTGTCAATACATTTCCATAACTCTTCATTTTCACAGCATAATACTTTTTTGTCAAATCATTATAATTTTATAGAAAGGCATCATTTATACTTGATATATATCTCAGCAACAGGCTCAAGTGTGCCTTTGTCAACTCTAAAACCAGAACTGATATCATTTAGCATTATTATTGATATGACTCAAATTGCTATTATTATAATGATTCACTTTTAAATTAAAAACAATCAATACTGTGGATGAAAATCAGTGATGAGGTCTCCTCTCCCTTTATTGAGACATCTGAGACACTTGTTTTGACACGTCGTATTGAAATTTTCTCAAATAAAGATCTTGTAACAGTGAACTTATTTACAAATTCACAAAACCAGATCGGATGCTTCACAAAAGCAAAACAATTTGCCGTTTTGTATGGCTGGATTTCAATCTCAGCTAATAAACTATATGAAAAATCGTGAACCAAGCCCAACTTCTTTCTTAAAAACTGAATTTGTTAAAGCAACTATTTTACCCTATATCATGAATATTTTTAGTTTTCAAGGTTTAACAAAGCACAATCAAAATCCCTAAACCTCCTTAAGTGCTTCCTCTGGTTGGTAATCATTGCATTAAATTATATGATGAACCACACATCATATATATTATATATTAATTATATTAAAATATAACATTTCTATAATTCCTTAAGATTTTATGTCCATAATTTACAGTAATGGAAACCAATTTTTTTTTTAAAAAATTCCTGATATTTCTATTTATGCACTGCAAATATCAAATAATCTAAAAAAAATATATAATTTACCACCTTGAATTGCATTGCTGATGAAGTACAGTAGATTAAAGAGGAAAATTGATAGATAGATAGATAGATAGATAGATAGATAGATAGATAGATAGATAGATAGATAGATAGATAGATAGATAGATAGATAGATAAGATAGATCAAATGTTTCATATCAGCATTTTGTGACATGTGAATTAAAAACTACAAGAACAGCAATGTCGCTCACCGTCTTTCCACACTGTCTCGCCACCGCGCGCTTGACTTTGCCGTACGTGCCCGTTCCCAGCGTCTCCAGCACTTCATACCGGCGCTTGAGTCTGTGTGTGTGGTGGTGTTTCTTCACTCCACATGAAGTCTGGCGCTCTGCTCGCTCCTCCGGTGTGTGTGTGGACGCCGCGTCAGTGACCCGCTGCCGCTCCATGGCAACCGCGCGCGGAGGCTCCGCTCACCTGGGAAGTTCAAGTGTTTTGAACGGACTTAGAAATAGTTTTTCTGACATTTACGGGGATACAATAATAGAAAAGACACTAGCATGTTGTGTTATGTTGAACGTCTCAAACATCTTCTGCCAATATTTATGCGGTGGGATGGTGAGACTCGGAATGGGAGGGGTGGAGTCCATCTGTCAATCATCAGGTGACGCACTGCCAGACTCTGATGCATGAGAGGACTGCTGACCTCAATCCTACACTACCTTAGAAAACCCCACAAAATCACAGTCAGTGTGACTGCAACTAAATGGCTTATACACGGTTCGCTGTTTAGAGAGGACGTTATTTTATTCTAGCTTAAGAATTTTTTTATAGCCTAATGTGGCCAAAAAAACTGAATTGGACACTTAAAAGAGTAGTTCACTTTTAAAAAAACTTTTGCTGATAATTTACTCACCCCCATGTCATCCAAGATGTCCACGTCTTTCTTTCTTCAGTCGAAAAGAAATTAAGGTTTTTGATGAAAACATTCCAGGATTTCCTCCATATAATGGACTTCAATGGGACCCAAACGGTTCAAGGTCCAAAAGACATTTTCAGTGCAGCTTCAAAGGGCTTTAAATGATATCAGACGATGAATAAGGGTCTTATCTAGCGAAACCATCGGTCATTTAAAAATATCAAAGTTTAAGTTTTATAAGCACAAATGCTCGCCTTGCTCTGTTCTGTGATGAGCGTTCGTGACTCTCCTGTTTGAACTCGTTCATCAAAATTAACAAATCTTTTTTCGAGTCATGACTCGAAGGGTCCTAGAAAAGACCCTTATTCATCGTCTGGTATCGTTTAAAGCCCTTTGATACTGCACTGAAACTGTCTTTTGGACCTTGAACCGTTTGGCTCCCAATGAAGTCCATTATATGGAGAAAAATCCTGGAATGTTTTCATCAAAAACCTTAATTTCTTTTCCACTGAAGAAAGAAAGACATGGACATCTTGGATGACATGGGGGTGAGTAAATTATCAGCAAAAGTTTTTTTAAAAGTGAACTATTCCTTTAACCCACACCGAAGATTGTTTTTGCATTGCATTCGATTATTAATAAAAATATCAAACAAATTGTATTTATTTTGAAGACAAAATTCCACCAAACACCAAAAATGTCTCATAAAAGGGTTAGTTGTGAGAAAACGTCTAGCATAATGATGCTAGATACAGATACCAATTTATTTTTTATTTTTTTAACAGGGACAATGCACATTAATCAACACGGTAGTAAAACTTCAATGTAAATGTGCCAGAGTTAGCTAAATAGCTCATTTTCATCCGTAGTCCTGAGCAGGTAATACTGTTTAGGTAATTGCAGGTAATAAAAAATTACTGTGCAGGTAATATTGTCCAATATCATCAATACATAAGTACAGTGCTTCAACAAATACTGCAAGAAAAAATACATTAAAATTATCATGCAAAACTACATTACAAGAGTGATAAAAGTATATTTTGTCAGCAACAATGAACAAAGTACTTCCACAAATCATCAGTATAGTGCCTAATAAAATACTGCAGGAAGATGAAATACAAGATAATACATTACAAAAGTGACAGAAGTACAGTATGTAAAATATATATATTGTGCCTTAAGCCATGTCTTAAGTTTATGTTTAAAGGTTAAAAATGTTGTTGCATTCTCTCAATTCAACAGGTAAACTATTTCAGTAGCGTAGCTCTAACTGAGAATGCCGTCTGTCCAAACTTAGTACGTCTGTATTGTATAATACAGTCCCCTCTATTGGCTGCTCTTGTACCTCTACTGTCTTTCTGCTTTATAAATTGGTTAAGTGGTGGAGGGGCTAGCCCATATATCACCTTATAAACAAGACAAGCATCTGAATTTTTTTCTGAATAGATTGTATTTTTTATTACGTGACAGTGATGATAACTATTAACCTTTCAATCAAGAGCTTTTATTGTCTGTTTGTACAGTGACTTAATTGGTTTCAGAGTTGTGAATTTGAGACCAGCTTGTAAAGCAATAAGTTAAATGTGAAAGGATCATAGCATGCATAAAAGAGGTTGGCTGCCTCTTATGGTCTTATATGTCTAAAAGGCCAAATTGAATTTTATCACGTTGCTGATTTTTTTTTAACTGCTGTGTCGTCAGCATACATCTGTATGCTGACAGAGGGACAGGCTAAGGGTAGGTCATTAATGTACAAGCTAAACAAGATTGGGCCCAGCACTGACCCTTGGGGAACGCCAATATTACAATGTTGGTATGTAGACTGTGCATTGCCAATACGTACACTTTGCTTCCTGTTTGTTAAATACGAATTCATCCACTTAATTGCATCTTTGGAAAAATTAATAAACTATAACTTTGAGAGGAGTAACTCATGGCTTAGTCTGTTAAAAGCCTTCTTTAGATCCAGAAATACTGCTCATATTTTAGCACCTTCATCTAATTTTGATTTTATATTTTCAATAAAATAACATTTGGCTGTTTCGGTAGAGTGGTTGGCACGAAATCCAAATTGCATTGTATACAAAGGAAAGTGATTCCCGCTTAGGTGAGTAGTAGTAATAGTGAGTAACTGCTTTGCTACCCATCTTTCGGCAACCTTTGACACTATTGGTAAGTAATTTCCCGCAGTTGTTCGCTCACCTGCCTTAAAAACTGGTGTCACAATAGCCGTCTTCCAGGTGCTTGGAAAAATTCCAAGCTGAGAAATTCCATTCTTAGAGATTGTACTCAATGTAATGTAAATCTGACATAGGCTATTTATAGTATACTATATGTGTCTAAAGTCTCCACTTACAGTGCATTTCTGCTACAAACAGTTTGGAGCTGAAGCAATTAGGGAAAAACTATATGTAAATGTCAAAGATCAATTATATGATCATTTACAAATACAACTGAACATAATATTTACATATTAGTTGCTGAGCTTGTATTAGTATTGTTGTGATTAGAAAGGAGACCAAACTGAGCTACATCATTGTCAGGGTTCTGTCACTTTGTCTAGTCTATTTCTTGGTTTTGTGACAGAGCCCTGACACTCCTGTTTTGTCTTGTACTGTGTAGCACACAGCTTGTATTTAACACTAGCTGTATGCTTTCATGTTGTCATGTTTCGTGTGAACACATGGCTTATGAGTGTTTCATTAGCTGCGTGTTCATGTCTCGTTTTGTGTGAGCACATGCCTGGTGATTTGTTTTACTGGCCATGTGCTTGTGTTTTAGTCATGTTTGGTGTGAGCACATGGCTTTTCATGTATGTTTCCTTGTGCCATAGTGCTCTCCTGTCTATCGTCTAGTCCCTCCCATCTTGTTACCTGATTATTGATTAATTTGCCCCACCTGTCCTCCCTCATTACCCCCTTTTGTTTGCTTCCCTATTTATTCTCCTTGTGTTTGCAGCAGGCCCGTCGCGACAAGATAGGCAAACCAAGCAATTGCTTGGGACCCCGAGCTGGCCTGGGGTCTCCAAGCCTAAAAGCTGGAGAACTCTTTCGTAGGAAAACTCCCACAGGTCCATGAAGACAGAAGCAACATCACCGTAAGCTGAGACACCACCCTCAGGCAGCACTGCTGAGAGGAGATTGGCAATCCATGGTGTGCAGAGACCCAATGGCCTGACCTGCCACCACTTTTGCCTTGCCACAAGCCGCAAGGAGGTAAAGCAGAGGAGGCGGACTCATTTGATAACACCCGCCTCGACTCTACCAACCTGCAACACCACGATCAAAGGGCCTGAACTGAGAGGTGCAAACACTTGACTCTCATCCCACAATAAAAGAGTCAAGCGAAAGGGGAGCTCCCTCACCACGCTTGCTCTACTCCCATGACCAAGGCAGGAGCCCCCAAAGAGGATGCAGCACCAGGGAGAGAGAGCAGTTTCCTGGACTGACATGAGAGCAAGAGAGCTAGTAGGAGAAGCCCAAGAAGGGAAAAACTCCTGGCAGACTCCATCCCATGCTCTGCCTACAATCCCTATGATCGGTCCCGCTCTGCCACCTCGGCAGCCACGGGACCCAAACCGCAAGGTGCTGATACTCAACTCTCAACCCTCAAGAGAGAATCAAGCAAGAACAGAGTTTCTTACCGGGAATGGTTCGCAATGAGCGCATCCAGTGTCTGGTGGCTCTGTTCCTTGCAGAACTTACAAAGTCCCTTTAAGGCAAGTCATTTCACTCTGCATCCATCTTTGAAACACCTCTCAGCCAATGCACATGTGTAGTCATAAGCGGATGTCTCAGAACACTTTTTCTATAGCACCCAGAGCTTCTAATGGCAGCTGCAGTGACTTTACCAATAGGCGATTGGCTCTTTTATTATTAGGCGGGACATATTCCACCATATTGTGCACTGCACTTTCTGGTCAGACATTTACACATTCATAAATCTGGGATTATATTAAACGTTGAGTTATGTTCTGTATGTTAAATATGAATATATAAACAATCATATTTGCATCCGCTTTCTGCTGATTGCTGAATGCTATTGAATCACACACTAAATGACCGATCTACCCGGTATACTCTCATTTCATTCACAAACGAAATGTACTATTCTAACTCATCTTGCTCACTTGGGGAAGTCATCTTGGCAAATAAAACAACTAAAAGTAAACTGACAGATGATGACAAAAAATATAACAATTGGACAGTGAGCAAAACCTGGTCTGGCTTTTGTTAGCTGAGAGGACAGCTTTTAGTGCTCACTGACAAATAAGGTATTGGCTTTTTAATTTTTTTTGAAACTCATTATTTTGAACCTCATTCCTGGTCAAGCAGTTTCCAGATAACTCTTTTTAAAACACTCTTTTTGTCCGTGTGTTTGTGTTTTAGTGAAGTGTCACAAGTTCATTAACAGATGTTTAAAATATTTGGCACACTCATGTTTATTGTTGTGGGTGTGGTGTGGGATGGATCTTTCAAAACTCTGATAATGACTCAAGAACTTTTCCCATATGGACATTTCTGGTTTAAACAAACTGCTGGTACCTGCACACTGAAATCCCCCCCTATCCTTTGGCTGCTCCTATAGATGATTCCTTTATCTGTCTGTCATCTCTCCATGGAAACCTATAAATGGACTCATTATTCTCAGTGAAAAGAAGAATCGTCACAGATATATTCTCAGGGAGAAAAAAAAACTTCTCAATTTATACTTTACCCACTGGGAGGAGTTTGAGGGGTTTGAGTTGCCGAAACCCCCAAACTTCGGCAAAAAGGATCATACAATGAACATGAATAGGACAGGCATGGGTTTCTCTGAACACGCTGGAGCAAAATTCTGCGTGGAGAGGATCATCCTGGATGAACTTAAACTAGAGGAACTAGCTCAACGGCAGACTGAAGTCCACGGGCCCTCTATAAAGCAGAAGATCTGTAACTCTATAAGGTAAGATTCAAAGACACAAAGTGCGTTGTTATGCAAGGAAAATGATGCAGCCCCCTTTATGACTAGGGTTGGGTATCTATCTATCTATCTATCTATCTATCTATCTATCTATCTATCTATCTATCTATCTATCTATCTATCTATTATATTTATCTGTCTGTCTTTAATTAAATACTTAATGCATTGGATATTGTTGCTGTTAGTTAATAATGCCAAAGAAGATGTAGAGTTAAACTATTTTCCATGAACACATTCTATAAAACTGTTTTCTTCCACTGTCTGCAAGGTGCTCTGTGGGACAGTGGAAGATTTGGATTGTAACATGGATACCAGTTTTGTCCTGGATCTCCCGGTATTCCGTTCAGGAGAATGGACTTGGTGACCTGGTGTCAGGTGTCAGTGTGGGAATCATGCATCTGCCTCAGGGTCAGTTTACAAGTTCAAGTTACAAAGCAAAACATTAGATAAAAATTCTCAATGTTCTTTGAAGAATAAAAAAAAAAAACCCTGTCAAAACCTCATTGCTGGGATGTCCCGAAGAAAAAGGGTTGATAATCGTGATAAATAATGTTTTAGTGAAAATATAACAGCAGAACTGAACAGGAAGTCTCTAAAAGGGATACAAGAGTGGGTATAAAAAGCATAAAAACAGCTGTTTATTGTGTTATAAAAAATGAAGCAAAGATAAATCATGTCAGAACGTTTGCACGTTTAATGAAAAAAATTGCAACCTTTTAATGCCACTGAAAACCAGTAACACATTTTAAAGTAACACCAAGTAACTTTTCCTCTTCGGTCGCCCTACTGGTTGGAAACGAAATTGTCCATTGCCGCTGTCGTAAATAATTTAGCCTACCGTCGCACGCACGCTCGCTGTTTATCCAGCACCGGCTTCAGAATGAACGATGTCCACAGACAAGGTAGAGTATGTTACATGATTTCATGAAAGGATGATGTATTGCACATCAGAAACGAAGAAAAATGAAATAATGACTTGTAGCGCTTGACGTAAAGCAGTCGAATTCTGTAGTTCTTTTTGTGCACGGGTTCCTACCCGAAACCCGAAGTTACATAGTGCCAGTAAAAGCGACACAGACCCCGTCAGGCGATTGCAGACGTGTCATTTAACTTATTTTAACCCTTTAAGACCGTTCTTCCCTGTGTCTGTTTAAAAGCCTATAGAAACTGAAACCAAATGGCTAGCTCAATCATTCTTTTTGCATACAAAACCAGAGATGTAACATGTTCAGATCAAGCCTCCAACATGCCCATGTTGCGTTGTTTTCACCCTCTAATCAGTTGTACAAACTGCGTAATATTCGTTTACAAAAAACAACAACACAAAAATGCATTGCACGTCTTTCCACACATGTTCTGTAGATCTGCGATTGATATTTACGTCTTCCGATGACTCATTGACGTATCACGTTCTGTGCACTATGACCCCCGGGTGTGTCACATGTTGTGACGTCACACGCTGCGTCATTTGACCATGCGTTTGACTCCCGTTTGACTCCCATTTGCTATATGTTCCTTATATCGTTATTGTCTTTTTACCATCGCTTTATTTTATTATTTCTTTCTCCTTTAGACGTTCACAAATACAAGGACATTCACACACACACGCGCGCGAGCGCGGCGCGCGCACGCACGCAGCATTATGTCTAAACGAAAGTGCACGCCTTTTTTTGAATGAGTGTAAAAATGAGTGTATCTTAAAAACTAATTTATGTAAACAGTTCAAATCAATTCTGTATAGTTTTAAATTGTTTTGTGCACGTTTTTCTCATTGACAAGTTTGAAGTTGACATTTATTCATTTTTTGTATTGAAGAAAATATGTAAAAAAAAAAAATATTTTTTTTTTCTTTTTGTTTATTGCACTTTTGAGATATTTATATAGTTACTATTGATTTATTACAAACATAGCCTTCAAACTGGGAGAGTAAGGATTATTTTGATGTATGGCATATGAAAATGCTCAAAAAAATGACAGCACAGCATGTAAAAATACAAAGATATACTCTGGTGGAATTGTTCTATGGCAGGTCATAAAGGAAGTCGATGTACCATCACAAGGGTCTTGGAAATATATTATGAAGGTTGAAAAACTACATAGTGTTACTTTAAGTGCAAAAAAAATATACAGTATATTCCTGGAATTACTAACTACAACACTCAGTTTGTTTGGACATCTTGACTTGAGAATATTTTCCATCTTTTCTTTGCAAAAACACTCTAGTCTGGTAAATTGCAATGACTTTTAAGCTTGTCTGTGTGTTGATTGATACTCAGGTATGGCATACGCTCTCTTGGCTTCTGTCCCACCTGTGTTTGGTCTCTACACCTCCTTCTATCCTGTACTGGTGTATTTCATCTTTGGCACCTCTAAACACGTCTCCATAGGTGAGGGGAAGAGAAAGAATCTCTTTGATACAAAATACATTTAAAACATCTAATACTTTTATCAGCATTATCACGCATAATTGTCATACTGGATGATATATACATAGCGTACATTACATTAATAATTTCTGACAGTGGTATTCAGTAAAAACATCCAATTTGCGTGCTTTCAATGCCTTTTAGGAACCTTTGCGGTGATTAGCATAATGATCGGGAGCGTCTCAGAGCGATTGGCTCCTGAGGATCACTTTCTGACCAATGGGACAAATGGATCAGTCGTCATGGATACGGAGGCGCGAGACGTGCAACGGGTGAAAGTAGCGGCAGCAACGACGTTACTATGTGGCATCTTTCAAGTGAGTCTCGCAAATTAAACAAGAATATGAAAACAAACATACAAAAGAATGAGAGAGTGAGCAAAATAACTAATCAATGAATCAATGTGTGGGGGAAAACGCAAAAAATCAAATAAATAAGAAACTAAAAGAATGAACAAACAAACAAACCAATGCCTTAAGTGTCACCGGCCCATCCATTACATTTTTAAAACAGTAATATCCTATACTAAACCTAAACTAATCTTGACAAACTATATATCATTTGAAAGCTTACAATCTCTAGTTTCTAGTTTCTTGATTTTCAAAATGAATTACAGAGGAGCCGTAATTTATCAATTTGCAACAAGAATATGTTCATACTCCTAAGGCGTGTTTAGACCTTTATTTTGAAATAGTGATGAACATGAAAAATCATGAAAGAAGGGTAGAAACCTCAGTTTGTTTTCATGCCAAGAGTTCAAAAGATAGCATCCATTCAATTATTTTAGAAAAAAAGGTCTGATTTTTTTTAAATATAAAGAAAAATATTATAGATTCACCATTTGTGATGTGGCAGGAAGCTATAATGCACATACTTGTTCTTTTTGTGTTTCTTAGAGGTTGAATTCATATCAAAATCTGCCAAACTTCTCATATTACTTCTGAATAGGATGTCTACTTCATAAATTGTATGAAATTTGTGGAAATAATGGTTCATATCACTCAAAACACATGTGGAAATGGAGGGTGCCCTTATATGGGCAGTAATGGAGTCTGGTTGTCATCTAGTGAAAAAGTTTGGTACTGCGCCCACAAACAAAAGCTCATTTTTTGAGATATCAACCTAAAATTTGAAACACAACTTGTTCAGATTTTTTACTTTGATTTTTTTTGCAGTTTTAGAGTCGCCCAGGTTTTGAAAATATATATTTTCTATAAAATATGAATAATTAATTTTTTTACATTGTACATTTCATAAACTCAAAAAACTTTTTTCTCTTTCACTTTCTTAATTTATTTCACTTACTCAAAAATCTGCCAAATGTCTTCTTTAAAACGAGACCAATCTTACGTCTATATTCCAAAGCATTCTTGAATTACAACCATTTAAGTTTGAAATGTGCATTTTCATGTATATTCAAAAAAGGGGGGTGACACTTAAAGGGTTGTAGAAAGACAAAAAAAGACAAAATAATACATTTTGAAACCAATGCAGTTCCTCAATGTAATTTCAATTATTTTTCAAAAGTGTTTTGTTAATTTCGTGTTGTGTCTTTTTCTGTAGGTTTTATTGGGTCTGGTTCGGTTCGGGTTTGTAGTGACGTATCTCTCCGAGCCGTTAGTGCGGGGCTACACGACAGGCGCGGCCACACACGTCATCATCTCTCAACTCAAATACATGTTAGGAGTTTCGCCCAGACGATTCACTGGACCCCTGCAGCTGCTTCATGTGGGTATTTCAGTATATCTGGAAAATAAACAACGTAAATTAAAAATAGCATGCGTTGATGCTGACTATAAATGTAACAGATAATAAAAGTTTTTCATTTACATTATGTAAATTAACATTTTGTAACATTGCATGTTTTGGTTAGGCTATCATTCCGTCCCTGTATTCTCCTGAGTATCAGTTTATTAAAATAAGATTGAATTCTCCATTGTTGAGTTTAAAGTGCAACGCACAATATGGCGAAATAAGTCCCTGCCTTCTAAATAAAAGAGCCAATAGCCTATTAACATAATAAATTCTAATAACATAACATTTCAATATTTTAAAACATAATGTTTAAGTAATGAGTTTAAAGGTACGGTATGTAATTCGGAGAGGCTAGCAATAGCATGCTAGCTTTGAAATCATAACCAACTGCACTAATTTGCACTCAAATAAACTAAATTATAGACCATAGGCGTAATTTGTGGGTGGGACGGGTGGGACATGTCCCCACCACTTTTTGCCAGGGTTGATATTGTCCCCACCGCTTTTTAAAACATCTCGCATGGATGTACCAATACAAATAAATAAAACGTCTCCAGCTAGCAGAGCATTCATTTCGTTCGTTTGTTAAATAAGAGGCGATCTAGCGCTGAAATGTGTTGTTTTTGTTACAGTGTTATCTCGTGATTCACGCACAGTCTTCACACGGACGCGCATTGCGGAGACTCTATTCGTTCCGGTGAAATCACTAAAGAAAATGCACACAAACTTGTTCCTGCTTGATATAATACAACCACTGATGAACATATTCGGTTGGATGGGAAAAAACAACGATTCGAGTGCGGATTAGAACCCAGAACCTCTGACACGCTCAGCAAAAGTTCTGCCACTGGACCATAAAAATACGCATGTACTAGGGGTGTAACGGTACACAAAAATCACGGTTCGGTACGTACCTCGGTTTTAAAGTCACGGTTCGGTACGTTTTCGATACAGCAAAAAGAAAGAAATGCCAGAGAAATTTTCTATTTATTAAAAGAAAAAATATTTTTTATATAAGTGTGAGTTTTCCTACATCTTGAAACTCAGGTTTAAATGGGGGTAATTTTTGAAGGATGAATAAATAATGTTTTGGTCATCACATTAAAAATGACATTTAAATATATATTTATTTATATAATATTTATATAATATTTGAGTTTTGAAGTGCTGGAAAAAGATGTGTGAAGTACTTGAAAGCATTTCACTATTCCAGCCAAACTGGTTACAATTAGTGTTACTATGGTGAATGTTGCTGATCTGTGGACTTAAAGCCTAATTACTAGTTCATTCACTGCACAATGTTTCTCCTGGTTTCCACGTCAGCGTCTGTTTGATCTAATAGAGATCTACGACTAATAACAGAGACATGTGAACGCTTCTCACTAGATCTCGCAGCGATGTTATTACTTCAGTGGCGAATTCAAATGCTTTATTTACTGGATCTCTAATAGCGCTGTGTAGTAACAGTGTCGCTTGATCGAGATCGGCTCGCGCTCATAGAGCTCACGCTGCACAGATAGGTTGCTGGTCCGAACTGATAAACGGTCCGTAATGCACAATATAATGAGTAGCGCATTTCGTTTCGCTTTCATTACGTTTGCCATGTGATGTTGCGCAACGTTGTGGTGGTCGCGCTCGCGCTCGCGCCAACGCGGATTTTGTCGGCAGGAAAAATGGTCCAAATAACCGTTCGGTTTGTATGCGTACCGAACCGGAAGCCTCGAACCGAAACGGTTCAATACGAATACACGTACCGTTACACCCCTAGCATGTACTGTATAATAGTCGGATCTATGTATTTATTCACGTGACAATTCTCGGCAATATTAGATCTAACACACACACACACACACACACACACTTGTCCCACCCACTTTTTAAAACAAAGTTACGCCACTGTTATAGACCTCAGTGTTTTAGACAATGGTGCACAAGTAGAATAATGAAGGTCTCCCCCTATAAATTAAAATTTCAGACACATTTTAAAAATACACATTTATTTTAAGGTGACGTAGTTACATTGTATAAGTAGTGAGTAATATTGTACATGTACTTAGGGTTTAGCTTAGGTTTAGTTACTTGTAATAATTATGCATTACTGTTATTACTATAGCAAGTACATTAATTTCTCTCTCTCTCTCTTTAGACTCTGGTGGAGCTGGGTAGTTTATTAGCGCAGACTCATATTCCCACTCTGGTGATCAGTCTGGTGGCTCTCACAGCTCTGGTAATTGTAAAAGAGATCAACTCCTGCTACCGACACAAATTACTCCTCCCTGTTCCCATCGAGCTCATGCTGGTGAGTACATGGTGTGCCATGATAAACTCCAGCATTCAAAACATCAGATGCTCAGTAAACTACTTTGGGTGAATCTTTCCAGATTATTGCAGGGACTCTTGTTTCTCATTATACTGATCTGAAAGCTGTTAATGGTGTCGATGTGGTGGGGAAAATTCCCAGTGGGTAAGTGTGTGCTTCACATCACATACAGTGCATAGGGATTTTGAGTGGGTACTGGAAATTAAACTGTTTCTTTTCAAACACCAATCCTCATGCAGAAGGTTAGAAAGTTTTCTCGGTGACTCACTTCTTGGTCTTATAATCTCTATTGACTGACTTTGTTAACCCCATCAAAACAGCCTACAGAAAAGCACTAATCCCAAGCCTCATGAAATTCCTTCACTTACACCCTCACGTGTGCGATTTACTGGACCTTTGACTTCATTCAAATATGAGTATCAAATATGATCCATCAGGGTTTTGAGGAACGTTTATTTGTTCATCTCTTTGCATTGCATTATATTTTTTGCCCCCACTATAAAAACTACAACTTTGGTCATAAAACTAAGCATTTAAATATCATCTTAAGACATTATGGGGGTGATAAATTATATTTATATGCATTTGATGTAAGTATCTATACTATTTATAAATATCTAATTGATTTACATTATAAGCTATCAGAATTTCATCTAACTTTTTTGGCCATATATCAGTAACTGCATCAAATAGCAATTTTTTGCTCTCTGAAAAAGAATGAGCTTCATATTTTCCTGTATCATATGAGCCATAAAAGCCTGATATATCCAATATGATACTCAACAAAAAACATGCAAATATTTTAATATATTGTATAAAGGTTAAATAAACTGTTCCAATTATTTTTTTATAGATTTTTCAGACTATTCATATATTATTTCACACGTAAGGCTTTACAGGGTCAAAGTAACACCAAGTATTTTTTCCTCTTCGGTCGCCCTACTGGTTGGAAACGAAATTGTCCATTGCCGCTGTCGTAAATAATCTAGCCTACCGTCGCACGCACGCTCGCTGTTTACCCAGCACCGGCTTTAGAATGAACGATGTCCACAGACAAGGTAGAGTATGTTACATGATTTCATGAAAGGATGATGTATTGTGACATCAGAAACGAAGAAAAACGAAATAATGACTATTGTAGCGCTTGACGTAAAGCAGTCGAATTTTGTAGTTCTTTTTGTGCACGGGTTCCTACCCGAACCCCGAAGTTACATAGTGCCAGTAAAAGCGATACAGACCCCGTCAGGCTATGGCAGAAGTGCCTTTCACCCTGTTACGACTTGATGAACCACTGATAAGATTTTGGAAACATTATTTTAAGGTAAACAATGTTACATAGTGTTGCTTTAAGCATATAAAACACACACACAAAGGTCGGTTGGGAGAAATGACCTTTGCCCCATGCACCTAAAAGCCAAAGCTGTGTTAGTGATCTGTGACCTCTGACCTCTCCACAGGCTGGTGCCACCCAGAGTCCCAGAGGTGGGTTTCTTCTCCTCAGTGATAGGAGACGCGTTTGCCGTGGCTGTGGTGGGATACGCAATCAGCATTTCTCTGGGCAAGACGTTTGCTCTCAAATATGGATATAAAGTAGACAGCAATCAGGTACAACATATTTCACCCAAAACCAACACGGGCCAACCAACCCATGTGGCTGAGAGTCTCTCATTTCCCTCTGCAGGAGTTGGTGGCGTTGGGGTTCAGTAATGTCATTGGTGGCTTCTTCCAGTGCTACTCTGTCACTTCATCACTATCTCGCAGTCTTGTCCAGGAGAGCACAGGGGGGAAAACACAGGTGATGTTCATCATACAGTACCACTCAAAAGAAGAAAAAGTGACCCAAAAGCGACAGTAAAGACATTTAAAATGTTAGAAATTTTAGACTTCTATTTCAAATAAATGCAGTTCTTTTGAGCTGAAATCTTTTTTTTATTATGGTTTCCACAGAAATATGAAGCAGCACAATTTTCAAAATTGATAATAATAATAAATGTTTCTTAAGCATCAAATCATCATATAAGAATGATTTTTGAAGGATCATGTGACACTGAAGAGTAGTCAAGTCAAGTCAAGTCACCTTTATTTATATAGCGCTTTTACAATACAAATTGTTTCAAAGCAGCTTTACAGAGATAACAGGAAAACAATGTTGTAATAGTATTGTTCAATTGAAAATTAAATGTCCCCAACTAAGCAAGCCAAAAGGCGAAGGCAACAGTGGCAAGGAACCAAAACTCCATCAGGTGACAGAATGGAGAAAAAAACCTTGGGAGAACCCAGGCTCAGTCGGGGGCCAGTCCTCCTTTGGCCAACGAATGAACAGTGTATGATTATGAGTTAGGCAGCATAATGTCAGGAGTCAGATGGGATCAGAACTTTCACGATATTATCCAGTTCATCTGGTTGGGTTGGGTCAACCGGCCGGTGAGGAGATGAGTGTGGTGAGGTGTCCATGGGCCTTCACAGCCCTGATAATGCGTGTCGTCGTGTCCATGTGATGGTCCTTCATCAGATCTGGATATGCCCTGGATCCGGCGGTTTGCGGTAAACCTCGGGATAAACAGAGAGACTAATATTAGCGTAGACGCCATCCTTCTTATGATGTACAAAGTACATCAGGAATTATGGGAAGTGTTCCCGGTTCCGGCTGATCTAATCTATGCAGCCTAACATTGAATTATAGAAATCTATAATGTGTTATGTGTATGCTAAGCCAAAGAGATGTGTTTTTAGTCTAGATTTAAACTGACAGACTGTATCTGCTTCCCGGACCGTGTTAGGAAGATTGTTCCAAAGTTTTGGTGCTAAATAGGAAAAGGATCTACCGCCAGAAGTCGATTTTGATATTCTAGGTATTATCAACTGGCCAGAATTTTGAGATCGCAATAGACGTGAAGGACTATAATGCGTTAAGAGCTCGCTCAGGTACTGGGGAGCTAAACCATTTAGTGCTTTGTAAGTAATCAGCAATATTTTAAAATTTATACGATGTTTAATAGGCAGCCAATGCAGTGTTGACAGAACCGGGCTAATATGGTCATACTTCCTGGTTCTGGTAAGAACTCTAGCGGCTGCGTTTTGAACTAGCTGTAGTTTGTTTAATAAGCGTGCAGGGCAACCTTCCAGTAGAGCATTACAATAATCTAGCCTTGAGGTCATGAAAGCATGAACTAATTGTTCCGCATTTGTCAGTGAGAGCATATGACGTAATTTAGATATATTTTTAAGATGAAAAAATGCGGTTTTACAGATACTAGACACGTGACTTTCAAATGAAAGATTGGTATCAAAGAGCACACCCAGGTTCCTAACTGACGACGAAGACTTAACAGAGCAGCCATCAAGTGTTAGACAGTATTCTAGGTTATTAGGTGAGGAAGTTTTTTGTCCAATGATTAGAATCTCTGTTTTTTCAGAATTTAGTAATAGGAAATTACTGGTCATCCAATTCTTTATATCAGCTATGCATTCCGTTAATTTTGTGAATTGGTAAGTTTCGTTAGGTTTTGAAGAAATATACAGCTGAGTATCATCAGCATAACAGTGAAAGCTAATTCCATATTTCCTAATTATATCTCCTAATGGTAGCATGTACAGAGTGAACAGCAGCGGTCCTAGTACTGAGCCTTGTGGTACGCCATACTGAACTTGTGATCGATAAGACATCTCTTCGTTTACTGCTACAAACTGAAAACGGTCAGATAAGTATGATTTAAACCATGCTAGTGCAATTCCGCTAATGCCAACATAGTTTTCTAGTCTATTTAAAAGAATTTTGTGGTCGATAGTATCAAATGCAGCACTAAGATCAAGTAACACTAATAGAGAGATACAACCACGATCGGATGATAGGAGCAAATCATTTGTGACTTTAATGAGAGCAGTCTCAGTACTATGGTACGGTCTAAATCCGGACTGAAAATCCTCGCAGATATTATTTCTTTCTAAAAAGGAACACAGTTGTGAGGATACTGCTTTTTCTAGTATCTTTGACAGAAAAGGCAGATTCGAGATTGGCCTGTAATTGACTAATTCTGTAGGATCAAGCCGCGGTTTTTTAACAAGCGGTTTAATCATAGCCAACTTAAAGGTTTTTGGTACGTATCCTAATGACAAAGATGAATTAATGATATCTAGAAGAGGATCTATGACCTCTGGAAGCATCTCTTTCAGTAGCTTAGTCGGTATAGGGTCTAGCATACAAGTTGTCGATTTGGATGAATTAACAATTTTGCAAAATTCTTCCTCTCCTATAGCAATAAATGAATCAAAATGCTCCTCACGGAGACTACAATATACTCCCTGATGCGATACTGTAGTAGACGGTTGCATAGTTATAATTTTGTCCCTGATATTATCAATCTTATAAGTGAAGAAGTTCATAAAGTCATTACTGCTGTGTTTCTTGGAAACTTCTGGGCTTGAAGCTTTCTTTTTCGTTAGTTTAGTCACTTGTTCAAAAAAATACCTAGGATTATGTTTATTTTCTTCTAATAGGGTTGAAAAATAATTAGTTCTAGCATCTTTTAAGGCCTCTCTGTAAGCAATCGAGCTCTCCTTCCATGAAATCCGAAATACCTCTAGTTTTGTTTTCTTCCAGTTGCGCTCCATTTTTCTGGCTGCTCTCTTAAGGGCCCGGGTGTGCTCATTGTACCACGGCGTTGGACTATTTTCTTTAATCTTCTTTAAGCGCAGCGGAGCAACTGTGTCTAAAGTGCTGGAAAAGAGAGAGTTAAAAGTTTCTGTTGCAATATCAAGTTCTTCTAAGCTATCTGGGATGCTGAGATTATGAAACTGATTTGGAAGATTATTGATAAAGCAATCTTTAGTGGCAGAAGTGATAGGTCTAACATATTTATAACACGGAGTCGCCTTTGCAGCCTTGGCTAAATGTAATTTACACGAGACTAGATAATGATCGGAGATGTCGTCGCTCTGCTGCAGAATTTCAACGCCATCAACATCTATTCCATGTGATAATATTAGATCAAGAGTATGATTACGACAATGAGTAGGTCCTGACACGTGTTGTCTCACTCCAATTGAGTTTATAATGTCTTTAAATGCCAATCCCAATGCATCTTTTTCATTATCTACATGTATATTAAAATCACCAACAATTAGGACTTTATCTGCAGCCAATATTAATTCTGACAGAAAGTCAGCAAATTCTTTGATAAAATCTTTATGGTGCCCTGGTGGCCTGTATACAGTAGCCAGCAGAATTCTCAAACGTGATTTATTGTTTACACTATACATTTTTACATTAAGCACCAACACTTCAAAAGAAGTATATTTAAAACTAGATTTCTTAGTGGTTTTGAGAATATTACTATAAATTACAGCAACACCTCCCCCTTTGCCTTTCGGACGAGGCTCATGTTTATAACAATAATCTTGCGGAGTGGACTCATTTAAAGTAATGTAATCGTTTGGTTTTAGCCAGGTTTCTGTCAAACACAGCACATCTAGGTTATAGTCTTTAATCTTATCATTAACTATGAGCGATTTTGAATTAAGGGATCGAATATTCAGCAACCCAAGCTTTATCGTTTGCTCATCTGTATTATATCTGTTTTTTATTTGTTGAACATCAATTAAATATTTAACCTAAGAAAGGTTTGGCAGTTTTTTGGATTTCCAAATTCGGGGAACAGACACAGTCTCTATATGATGATATCTAGGTGAAAGAGTCTCTATGTGATGAGATTTATCTGACCTTGGTGACGTGAGGCCGCTAGCAGACGGTCGGTTTAGCCAGTTTGTCTGCTTCCTGACCTGAGCCCCAGATTGTCATGTTTTATCTCTAAGACTATGAGCCAAATTACTAGAGAGAAGAGCAGCACCATCCCAGGTGGGATGAATACCATCTCTTTTCAACAGGTCAGGCTTGCCCCAAAAACTTTTCCAATTGTCTATGAATTCTATATTATGTTGCGGACACCAATTAGACAACCAGCCATTGAGTGAACACAATCTACTAACTATCTCATCACTCCTTCGAACAGGAAGGGGGCCAGAGCAGATTACAGTGCCTGACATCGTACTTGCGAGTTCAAACACCTCTTTAATATTAATTTTGGTGATCTCCGACTGGCGAAGTCGAACATCATTAGTGCCGACGTGAATAACAATCTTAGAGAATTTACGATTAGCATTAGCCAGCACTTTTAAATTTGCTTTGATGTCAGGCGCTCTGGCTCCCGGCAAACATGTGACTATGGTGGCTGGTGTCTCTATTTTCACGTTCCGTGTAATAGAATCGCCAATTACCAGGGCACAATCGACAGCATTCTCAGTGGGTGTTTCACTGAGAGGGGCAAATCGATTTGTTATGGTAACCGGAACAGAAGAGTGGTTTTTTGATCCGCGACTATAGCGATTTCTCACCGTCACCCATCTGCCTGGCTGCACAGGCAATAACTCAGCCGGAACCGAATCATGTAAATGGTTCACTATGCTAGGCGCATCCAAAGTAGTATCTAAAGCTCGAGCACACTTACTATCCTCAATTAAAGTTTGGATGCGTGTCTCTAATTCTGAAATCTTCTCCGTCAGCCTGACTGTCTCCTTGCATTTATCACATATAAACCCTATGCCGACGGGGAAGGCTATGGTAAACATATGGCATGATGTGCAAGTGACAATAACAGGACAAGACATTACTCACCGTGTTTGTTGACTGATTCTTACTCACCTGGGCTTTTTATGGACTCAGATGCGCGGGCACGCACGAGAAAAATAAATAAATAACTGAGCGCACGGGTGGCGCCTTAACAGGCTAGCGAGATACTAGCGTGTTGTGCTAACAATAACGGAAGCTAGCGATGTTAGGTTAATCTGTTAGGTAAACTGTAATTAGTAGTATAAACAACTAGAAATTATAGTAAATGATGGTTCAAAATCAAAACAGAAAGAAATGCGAGGCTTAGACGGAGCTAACAGCCTCGGAGCAAACACACTCACACACAGCAGCAGAGTAATTATGCTAAAAAAATTCAGCTTTGATCAATGGAATAAATTACATTTTAAAATATATTTCAATAGAAAACTGCGCTTTTAAATTGTAATATTATTTCAAAATATTTTTTACTGTATTTTTGATCAAATAAATGCAGCCTTGGTGAGCATATGAGACTTCTTTCAAAAACATTTCAAAATCATACCGAACCCAAACTTTTGCACATGCAGTATAAACATATAAAACATATGCTGTCTGTTATGCTCAACTAGAAGTAAACTTTTGTGTCATGTAGGTGGCTGGAGTGATATCTGCTGTTATTGTGCTCATTACAGTTTTAAAGCTCGGTTCACTTTTTGAGGAGCTGCCCACAGTAAGTCATGCACTCACATTAACACTAGACAAAATATAAAGATACAATCAATATAGAGAGGAGCATTTGTGATATAGATTTACATTATGTAATTAAAATACTTGTAATTCA
This sequence comes from Chrosomus eos, assembly GCA_036326025.1. Classification (NCBI taxonomy): domain Eukaryota; kingdom Metazoa; phylum Chordata; class Actinopteri; order Cypriniformes; family Leuciscidae; genus Chrosomus; species Chrosomus eos. Next base: position 29,455,375 of record CM070837.1, read on the forward strand.
TAAAACTCTGTAATTCAGGACCTCTCTCCAAACATTGGCATTCATTGGTGGCTCTTGTGTCCAGTGTTGTTGTTGTTAACTAAAACTGAAATAAAAATAAATTAAAGCTAAATAGAATTATATAAAAACACATAAAATACATAAGCACATAACAAAATTAATAAAATGAAATGGAAAATATAAAAATGAATGCTAATACAGAATATTAATAAATACTATAATATTATATTATATAAATGATAATAAAGAGGGGGTATATCTTAAAATTGTTCATTGGTTGCATCCACTTGCATCAACTGACCAAAGACATTTTTTTCTTAAAGTGTCAGGAAAAATGCAACTTAAATGGGCGTGGATGGCTGTGTGAAAAAGGGAGGGAGTGGGTGTGGGATGGCCATCACTGTCATCGTGTCCCATGCGTATCGACTGTCACTAAAAAGCAGTGGTAAAACGTGAGGAAATGCAAAAAAAAATTATAGCTGGCAAAGTTAAAGTCTTATGAAATACACTGACACTTTATTATTGTCCTTTCAAAAGTAACTGAATGCCCTGCTACATATATTAGACTACAGTAATCGTAATTCTATTTAAAACATATTAATGTAGGCTACATGTAAAATTATGTCTTTATAAAATATATATTTGTTTATATAGACACTATAAATGCATATATATAAAAAAAACGTTCCGTGCATAGCCTAGATCTACGCGCCCCTGAACCCCCATAATAAAGATGGCTCTGTGGAGTATGGAGGTGGATGACTACTAATTTTAGACACACACACACACACCGCCCTGGCAGCATCGCGGGGAAACATATTCAACCCACTTGGACTTTTGCACTACAAAACAAACACTTGCGTCACTTGGGCTTGGAACGACATGAGGGTGATCATTTTAATTTTTGGGTGAACTAACCCTTTAATTAAAGTGAATAAATCAAAAATGAAAAACTGTCAGGTTGCAGGGAACTGCATTTAAACATTTATATGTATCTGAATATTTTGCTGTATAATGTATTAATATGTATTAAATGTATTAAATGTAAATGTATTAAAGTCCATACTTATAATCAGTATGTTTTATTGTAGTCAGCCTTCATCATTTACCAATTTTGTTCCTTCTCTATTTATTTAACAAATTCCATATAAAATGGTTTGTCAAAATGAAAGTTTGTAAAGGTGTGATTAATCTCAGTTTTTGCTAAATTAGAATAACTGGCAATTAAAAAATACTTCTAAAGAGCCAATGAAAGCTGTGTTTAGAAATTATTTATTTTTTATTTTATTTATTTAACTACATGTTTACGTAATTTTACGCCTATTGATTGATTGATTTAGGCTACTTTTTTTCAGATTAGTACATTTTGACTTAATGAATTCACTCCTATTTTTAAGTTGTTTGTGTGTCTGTCATCAGGCTGTGCTTTCCTCCATCGTGTTTGTGAATCTGAAGGGGATGTTCATGCAGTGTCAGGATATTCCTACTCTATGGAAGAGCAACAGAGTAGATCTGGTGAGATCTGATCATTAAAGACTAATAAATATGTCTGTCTCCTGTGTATGATACTGTCCCGACCATCTCTAGGGCTTTTCACACTGCAAAGTGTTATCATCGTTCACAACACTGCTTTTTACCACGGTACGGTACCAAATGTATAGTGTGAAACGATGAGGTGTTAGATTGTTACGACTAGATGCTTAGCAATAGACAACCAATTACATACCTCATATTCAAATTGAACAGTCACCAAAACACAGCGTGTTGTAAACAGTAGGCTATGTTTCAATATTTTCGGGGTAAAAATGTGATGACAATTGGAGTGAAGAAGAGACCGTTTCATTCTTACCTTTATAGTCGAAAAGACCATTAAATATAAACTTGATAGTAGGCTATGGCAATATATAATACGAGGATGCGCAATGCTAGAGTAGGGTGACCAAACGTCCTGTTTTCCCAGGACATGTCCTGTTTTCACGCCCTGTCCTGGCCGTCCTGTCTGTTTTTTAAAAAGTGATGAAAATGTCCTGGTTTTCATTATTTTTCATTGGGCCATTAAGCGTGTACTTTAAATACACGCTTGCCTTTGCACACAAAACATATGACTTTGGCTTCACCCCCTCTTGTTATAATCAGCGCGTTCCTCAATCTGCAGCGTCAAGCACAGAGCACGTCAGACTGTGGCCCTGTCCCAAATGGCACACTCCGGACTTGTGGACTTCCTCAGAGTCCACACTTCAGTGACGTCATGAGTGCAGACCTATAGGGCCCTTAGCGCGAGTCCGCGAGGGCGCATTGAGAGGTATTTTTGGGACAGACTCGATCATCACGCCGGAAACAGGAAGACAGTCTGTTTTTTTTTTTTTTTTTTTTTTTTTTTTTTTTTTTTTGAATTTTCAAAATCACAGAGTTTGATATCAAGTTGACATTTCTTTTACATATTTTCTGATAAGTATCACCTTTGACAAGTAAAACATGAGACAACAATAATTTGAAGAAAGAAAAAAAAAGAACAAACAGAACAGAAAAAAAAGGGGAAAAAAGGATAAAGGGCATCACGGACATATATTAAATTCCTTTAGCAGAGATACAGATCCCTTGTCTTAAATTTGTCATCTGTCTTACTTCATACAAATGAATTTGACTTTTGTATAAAAAAAAAATGTATGTTATTGATTTGTTTCTATTATTAGGAAAATTTCATATTCATCAAACTAAGTGGAGTAACTCAAAACCCAACTTTGCTCATTTCAAAGCAGCCTTTAACATGTATTTTGAGTCTGTAAAGTTTTTTTGAAAAATCGGAAGACAGTCTGGTTGTTGTTATGGACAGGAGCTATTGTTGTTGTGTTTATGACTCAGTAAAGCCCTGACATTCTGTTCTATTTATTTTATGAATCATAATATTATATTATTATGTTATTCAGCTCGCTATTATTAGCCTATGTTATAGACATCAACCACTGGTTGATGATCATAATGTTTGTATAAACTTGTGTCTTGTCATAAAACCCGTAATGATAATTACACTTAAATATTTTCTTCTCAGAGCCATGTTAACAATTGTCCGTGAGTGAAATATCCTCCCATCTGTTGTCTGATTGGCCTTTCGCAAGGATTCCTGGGTAGTTAAAGTGCGTGGAGCCTGCTTCTATGCGGGCTTCGCGGAAGACCGCTTCAAGGGTACAAAGGGGGCGCTGCTGAGCACACTTCAGAGCGTTAAAATGCTATTGGGACGGCCTACGGACTCGTAGACTCGGCGAGCACGCGCAATTTAAGTCCACGAGACCGAAAGTCCGCATGAAGTGCGCCATTTGGGACTGGGCCTGTGTGTGAGGCCTCTGTGTGTGGGTCTGTTCATCGCAGCCTCATTGGTCTGTCACTGCTTGTCAATGTCAGAATATTTGAAATGACCAATCAAATCAAAGTAGGCGGACTTTACACGTTCACAGAATTTTAGCAGCGTGACACTTGAGACGCTTCACGCTTCAGTTTACGGTCAAGTGCGAGGTAAGATGTAAGTAGCCTACAGCGTAAAAAAAGCCCAATTGTTAATTCACAGATGATTTACAGAGAAAATTCCTGTGTTTTCGTTTCGGTCAGGATCCGTGTAAGGCAGAATGCATGAACTGCAAAGTTGGCACGTGTCAGTGTTAGCGACCTAGAAGCCCACATAAAGAACGTATAGGCTAAGAGAACATCAGGAGGATTCAAATTTTTTTTTTTTTTTACTGAAATAGTGTAGTAGATTTTTTATTTTATTTTAGTAGTAGATTTTTAACCTATGCTATGGCCATGAAAATAAATAGTGTCATGTAAAAGGTGTTAAAAGCTAAACTTTTTTTTTTTTTTTTAAAAATAGTATTCTATTGTTGCAGGCCAAACATTGAATGGAAAGGATGTATTACTTTATGTATTAAAGTACAATAACATAGTTGCAAGATTGTGAATGCATTTGTCAAGTATTTTTTGATGCATTCTCCCCAAACCACGCCCCCACCCCTTAACCACGCCTCTCCAAAAATCACGCCCCGCCCATCAACCACGCCCCCCGTCCTGTTTTCTGAAAACTAAAATATGGTCACCCTATGCTAGAGCCTTTATGTAAATAGGTCGCATGCCACATTCGTCCAATCAGTGACACTGACTCCACAAATATGCAAATAAGGACATTAACCTAGAGTTTAAAGGGATACTCCACTTTTTTGGAAATAGGCTCATTTTACAACTCCCCCAGAGTTATTACCGTTTTCGAATCCATTCAGCTGATTTTCTGATATTTAGAAGAATATCAGTAAGCAGACAGTTTCTGGTCCCATTGACTTCCATAGTAGGAAAAAATATATACTATGGGAGTCAATGAGACCAGAAACTGTGTGGTTACTGATATTATTCTAAATATCAGAAAATCGGCTGAATGGATTCGAAAACGGTAAAACTCCACTGTTTAACTCTGGGGGAGTTGTAAAATGAGCCTATTTCCAAAAAAAGTGGAGTATCCCTTTAAGAGTGTACAATGAAATGTCTGCTCATAAATACCCAGGTTTAATTGTTAACCAGGGGTAAATTATGAGCAGTGTGAAATGTGAAGCAAGATAACCCAGGGTTAGCTAGTGTGAAAAGCCCTTCTCTGTCTGTTCCTCTAGCTGGTGTGGCTGGGCACGTTTCTCTGTACTGTTCTGCTGAATCTGGATCTGGGTCTGGCAGCGTCCATCATATTCACACTGCTCACAGTGATCTTCAGGACTCAGCGGTGACCTGTGTGAAAGTGTATTTGTGTGTCTATAAAGATAAAGGCTATGTATTTCATAACCATCCTAATGTCTTTCTGTCTAGTCCGAGGTACTCTTTACTTGGCAGGGTGCCTGACACAGAACTGTACTTGGAAACAGAGTCATTTAAGGAGGTGAGTCTTCCTTGCAGGCAAACTGCTCATTTATGTGTACTGTTTGGAATTTCTATAATCTATATTTGTGTTTCTGGTCAGGCTAAAGCAATCCCAGGTATCACTATCTTCCGTTCCTCTGCAATGCTCTACTATGCAAATGCTGAACTCTATCAAGAGGCCCTGGTGGAGAAGGTGCCTCACACAACAGATGAATTACACATGACTAAAGACATGAACCGTCAACAGCTTTAAGCTTGTCTTTCTTTTTTCTAGAGCGGAATCAATGTTCCAGAGCTGAAAAAGAGGAAAGAGGAGGAGAAGGGAAAAAAGAGACAACAGAAGGAAAAAGATAAACAGGTGAGAGAGGAATGCTGTGAAACTCTTCTGAAAGGATGAGAACATGAGAGTTTCTGTCCGAATAATACCACACTGTACAGACAATCACATACACAGATTCATCATTATTACACTACAACTTGGTGCATGTTTGAAAAAATAAAATAAAAAATATATATATTTGTGAATCATTTTCCAACAACCCCTTACAAAAAGTTAATTTTATTAAGTATACTTAAAGAAATAGTTCACCCAAAAATTTAAATTATCCCACAATTTACTCACCCTCAAGCCATCCTAGGTGTATATGACTTTCTTCTTTTAAGGGAACACAATCAGAGTTATATTAAATAATATCCTTGCTCTTCCCAGCTTTGTAATGGCATCGAATAGAGCCCGAGATTTTGACTCTCCAAAAAGCACATCCATCAATCCAGAAAGTAATCCAGTTAATAAATGCCTTCTGAAACGAAGTGATGGGTTTTTGTAAGAAATATATCCATATTTAAAACTTTGTGAACAGTTGGCGACAATTTTGACATTGATACCATGGGGAAAAACTGCCATGTAGTTTATTTGTAATATTATCTCATAATTTGGCAGCAGGTATATTCGGCTGATGTCACTTTAAGACCTGACACACAGACCCATTATATTGTTACACATGCGCAGTAAAACATAACTGACTATGTTTACAAGAATACTCGCCAAGACCGGCATTTTGACCAACAATACTTTTGACAAAAAGTCCTTTCTCTTATATCGAAATCCTTCACCATTTTTCTTTCAAACATCTTGTTTTAGACTAATTGTCACCGGCGTTTTGTTTTGCTCTATTGTCTGTGCTTCCGCATTCATCAATTCTCACCTAAGCTTACACTACATCTACGTCATTCGTCCTACGCCATACGTCCCCACCAAGCGGCAACATTCTAATCTGATAAAATGAAGCCTACCCGGAAGTGCGAAAAACTGCAATACATCGAAAATCTGCTAGGGGCAGGTCCCAAAAGGGAGCAAATGTCCATAGACCCCATGTTAAAATGTCTGTTTTCACAGCATAAATTCATGTTTTTACAGGTTGGTCGCATGGACTTTCATTGTACTTTTCAATAGGTTCAGAGTGCCTGACAACTGTGAGGGGGGTGAATTTTTTTCTAACTCAGTAGTTTAGATCGTATTTAGATATAAAATGTATGACAAATAAGGGCGTGGTTAACTTTGATTGACAGTTTGATTGACAGTTTGATTGACAGCTGATAACGGGCTGCGCCGAGTGGAATTCTTGAAATTTGACGTATCGGCATACTTGCCAACCTTGAGACCTCAGAATTCGGGAGATATTCAAGAAGGGGGGGGTATATATATATATATATATATATATATATATATATATATATATATATATATATATATATATATATATATATATATATATACCGTAATAGAGAGCAATTTTCACTGACAGCAGCCACGAATTAGGCCTACTTACAAGAGAAGTGTAAATACAAAATACATACTTTATCCGTGTTTCTGCTTGTGCTTTCATCACACATCAGCAGGGGCGTAGGAACCGGGGGGGACGGGGGGGACGTGTCCCCCCCAATATTGGAGACAGACGCATTTGTCCCACCCAAAAATGACACCGCGGAAGACAAAAATATTTGCCAACTCTCACGCATTGGCCGTGAGACACACGTATTTGATTGGTTTCACTATCCAAAGGTCGAGAGCGCATTATTGTAGCGCGAAAGTACATTAATATAATGCGCGAGCTGAATCTCTCTGCTCGCGCGCGGAATATGATGTGCCGAGCGCGAATCTCCCACGCGCTCTCAGATACACTTCTCTTGTAGGAATTCTCTCTCTGGGCTCGCTCAGAGAATATGCCTGCACTTAAAACGTGTTCAGTGCAATCGCGAATCTCTCCTCTTCCCCAGTTAACAATTTTAGGTTATAAGAACGTTCAATTCTCCCTTTATATAAACGTTGTATTAACGTTCTTGCTTGGTTATAAGAACGTTATTCAAACGTTCAATTCTCCCATTAGGCTATATAAACGTTCTCTTAATGTTTTTCTAAGATATAATGAAAAACGTTTTATTCACTTATTAAAACCTTTATATATATATAATATATATATATATATATATATATATATATATATATATATATATATATATATAGGCTATAACAAGGTATCCCTAGAAGAACCTAAAACAAGAACTTTCAGATTTTAAAATGAAGACAAAAAATATATAGAAAGATAATTTTAAAAAAGACCCATGAATCATGTCTAATATGTGTAATGTAGTCCACTAAAGTCGAGTTGAATTGAACCCAAATAGTTTATTCCAATAAACCGATTTTGAAGTGACAATATGATGCAGAAAATATGATGCAGAAAAAATTTGATGCAGATATCTAAATCAGAGAATTCATAGGTTCGTCGATTGGCGGGTGGATTATTTATTTTCAACAGTGGATTTGGATGACTCAAAGTGCACCAGATTAATGAATTTAGCTTTAAAATGTACAAAATTTTCTTCCGGGGTGCATGTCCCCGGACCCCCCTAGAGGTACTGGCCTACATCCACACAGCCACCCAAGCGCCTCGCCCTGACGGCGCCACCCAAGCGCCTCGCCCTGACGGCGCCACCCAGGCATCTCGCCCTGACGGCGCCACCCAAGCGTCTCGCCTTGACTGCTCCGCTCGAGCTGCTCGCCAGCGCTCTCCCAGAGCCTTCACTGCCCTGGCCGCCCGAGGGGTCTTCGCCGCCCTGGCCGCCCGAGGGGTCTTCACCGCCATGGCCGCCCAAAGGGTCGTCTCCGCCCTGGTCGTCTCCGCCCTGGTTGTCTCCGCCATGGCCGCCCGAAGGGTTCTCTCCGCCATGGCTGCCTGAATGGGTTTCACCGCCATGGCCGTCCGAACGGGCTTCACCGCCCTGGCCGCCTGCTCCGCTCTGGTCACCTGCACAGCCGGATCCGCCCTGGCCACCCGATGGACTGTCTGATCTACCCTGGTCTTCAGCCAGGAGTCCGGACCCGCCCTTCCCCCCCTGGCTCAACCCTCCCGTCCCTCCCTGGCTCCCTTCCCTCCTTCCCCTCTCTGTATATGTATTCTGATCTGCTTGTCTTGTCTGCTCTTTGGTCTTGCACGTTTGATGTTCTTGTCTTGATTTTGGTGTCCCTCCTTGGGAACGCCAGGTGGCGTTCCTTTGAGGGGGGGTAGTGTCACAGTTCTGTCACCATTGTCTGGGTTTTCTCTTGGTTGGTGACAGAGCTGTGACACTCCCGGTTTGTCATGTGTTTGTGTTAGTCTGGTCTGTTGTGAGCACATGGCTGTCATGTTATTTCCTTGTGCCATGTGCTCTCCTGTCAATTGTCAAACCCCGCCCATCTTGTTATCTCGTTTTTGTTTAATGTCCCTCACCTGCCTGCCTCGTTACCTTCTTTTGTTTGTTCCCTATTTAGTCTCCCTGTGTTTGCAGTCCTGTGCTGGTTCGTTGTCCATGTTGTCCATGTTCCCAGTGTTTCCAGGTCTTGCTTGTTATCGTTGTCGTTTTCCCCCACGAGGGAGTTTTGTTTGTAGTTTGTGTTTGTTTGTTGTTAATAAATTACCACTCATTGTTATGCACTTGAGTCCTCGCACCTTTATCTACCTATCCGTGACAGTTAGCCAATCAGAAAATATTGTTTCTGAGTAAGATTTAACGCAACAACCAACGACACCCCATCGGCTGTGTGTCACTCTCGCACCCGCACTCGGAAATCGGGAGAAATTCGGGAGAAAGGTCGGTCCGGGAGATTTTCGGGAGGGGCTTTGAAATTCGGGAGTCTCCCGGAAAAATCGGGAGGGTTGGCATGTATGCGTATCGGCCATGATCTGACACGACACATCACACCACCTTTGTATCCTTTCTGAACATTTGTATTGAAATATCGTACATAAAATGGGTTGCTCTGCTATAAACTGCACTAACCGACACTGTAGGAGTAAGTTACTTCGCACCAGTTTTTCTGGTAAGTGACATTACACTACCATTTCACGTAGTTAGCAGTATTTGTATTTAGCATCAATGTTTGTGGGCAGTGGCACTGCAACAGTTAGCATTAAATCGCCTCAGAGAGGTGCGATTGAACTGTGTGTGTGTGTGAGAGAGAGACGCGGGCGCGATCGAACAGTGGAAGCATAAAAACATACTCTGTCATTTTGTTCATACAGGACATTCAATCTGCAAAGTGTTTACTTATATTTGTGTACACTCGCAACAGTAATGTTACAGATAGCTGAGGCTGCTTGACTGAACAGGCGCGTACACCGGCCGGCTCAGTCTCACACAAAGCCCGCCCTTTTACCCATATATGGATTGGCCAGAAGGTGGGCGGGGTTAGGCTTTCCCAAGATTTTCAAAGATGGCACCGCCCATACCCCCCATAAACGGCTTCAGAACTGTTATTCAGAAAGTCTATGGGTGACGTCACAGACGCTTTGTCCATATTTTTTACAGTCTATGGTCCCCACACACTCTTACATACCTCTTTACAGAAACCTTTTTAAGTTTTAATTTTTTAAGATGCAGTTTATTAAGCAGTTATGTTTCTTGTTTAAAGACTGGAGTTCTGAGGGAGTTAGCGAACAGATTGCTGGTCTCCATGAAGAATGTGAGTGAATCTGTGCACCGCCAAAGACTGGACCATGAACACATCATCAATGACAACGGCATAGCGACAGTAAGCCACGGTAACATGAACCACGGCTTCCAGCCAGAGCAGGAGGAGGAGGAGGAACGGGACAACACACAGACACACTCCTCCAGCTGTGAACACACACACTCCATCATCCTGGACTTCACTCCTGTCAGCTTCATCGACACGGTCACCCTGAAAACACTGAAAAACGTAGGTCAAAACAAGTCACATTTATTTATAGGCCGATATACCTATAATAAAGATTGTTTCAAAAGCAGACTTACATTGATAAACACGACATAAAAACAGTGTTAATGTTGTAAAACTCATTTTTCAGCTGTAAAGCAGCTCTACAGAAGATAATAGTTAGAGAGATAGAAAGAGAAATGAATGGAAGCTTGTTTCCACTATGGAATAATAAAATAAAAAAAGTAAATTGGAGTTTATGTCTCGCAATTCTGACTTATTTTCTTTCTGAAAAAAAAAAAATCAGAAGTCAGAATTGTTTAATACAACGTTTTTTCTGAATGTACAACTCTGTAGCAAACACTCCTTCTCCCTCCAGTCTACCAGAGTATGTTGATTTACCCTTATTAGCTGATAATTCTGATTATGTTCAAAAATGGACACATTTCTATCGTAGCTCTCCTCTCTGAGAAAACCTCAGACTGAAATCTTCATCGATCTATTGATGATTTCAGACTGTGTAAAAACTAGAGATCAAGTGTTTTCAATCTCATCTGAAATGAGCAGTGCTTTTTGGAGTAACGCATTACAAGTAACATGCATAATGTAATCATTAGTTTTTTATGTAACAAGTAAAGTTAATACACTGTGCGATTTTCGTCCGATTTTGAGCCGAATTCTGACTCGTGCAACTCTTTTCCGGGTGACTGGTGGTCACTATATCGCACAGTTGAAGCAGAGCTAACCAATTGCCCTAAACTCAGTGTTTTTCCCTCACTGCTCCTGCGTGAAAACAGAAGTTTAACCATTTCATCTTTAATGCAGCAAGAAAGAAAACGAAAAGAGGGATATCTTTAAGTTCTGTAGATACCAAACTAGCTACAAATTACTGTTGCTTACTTCTAGTTCGTGTTGCAAAATGAATAAACCATATTACCCACGTCTTCCAAGCCACCTGTCCCCCTTTTATTCATCTAAAATAATAGCCTACTTAAAAATGTAACAATATTTGTTATATACGATTTGTCTCCTTAGATGTTACAACATTTTTACCTGCAAGAGTCTCCTAGGATAGAAGGAATAGATGGATATTCCGGTGCAACTTGGCATTTATGACTAGCCTGGTCCCACCAGACTCTCGTACGTTTCATTTCATTTTTTGTACATAGAGTCCGGCATCGCTCCATTGACAAGCGTTAACTGTACGTTCACACCGCCGCCGACTTGAGCTTCCAAAGCGGCCGGAAGTCATTCATTTTCAATGGAAGCTGGCTTCTCTCAGCTGCAAGGAGCGTCAAATCCCTCGGCGTCGCGTTTTGGGCGTTTTGAGCGTCTTGAGCGTCAATCAGAAAGTTGAAAGTAGCTCAACTTTATGGTAATGAGCTATAACGCGGTTCAGCGGCAAGCAGCGGCAAAACGCAGCAACCAATTGGAATATAGATGTGCTTCACGCTGGCTGATTCCGGAGAAACATACGATGTAAACTTTCGTTCCTACCAAAACATTAGTTCCGATCAAAACAATAGCCGCAGCTGCTGCACCAGCCGGTGATACTCTCCGAATTGATAACGGTCCTGGAGGGTGGTGTCATGAACCCAAAATCTCCGAGTCCGACGTCTTCTCCGCAAATACAGTAAAGCAGCACCACCAAACACAACAACTTCGCGATTTGAGATACACATTTGAGAATGAGAGCAACTTTTATTTGAAATATTTCCGAACGCTCGTTTTAAGCGGGAATGCAATTTATTTGCTCACGGTGACAACGATTTGAACAATTGCACTAATGCAAATAATAGCCTAAGTGCAAATAATAATAATAGCTAATTATTATTTTTTCCCCCGACCAAATGTGACGAAAACGGTTATAAAAATGCTGTCATTATAAAAGGTTTCTTCAATGTATTGCTTGTTTTTTCTGTTTATTACATTTCATGTTGTGACACTTCTCTTCTCCCTGCTACGTCAGAGCGTCCAAAGCGTCAACGAGCTTCCTCGTGCTTTTTGACAAGCGTCATTGACAGAGCGGCCAGAGCTTCTTTGACGCTCAAGTCGGTGGCGGTGTGAACGTACAGTAACTTCCTTGTAGGCGGGAACTCTATTGAAGTCTAAAATATTGGATCTGACTTGAGTCACTCTATCTGCCATAACCAATCGCTAACGTTTGGTCGTGACATATGACTTTTCCCGAACCCCGTGGGGAGGATGGCCATAAACACAAAACTAAGCAAAGATTGTTCTTGCTCCGGCTTTAACTTCTTGATATTCGGCAGCGTTGCCACAACGGACCGAATGGCTTCGCTCGCATCTTTCTCCTCTGCCATTACTGAACTACAACTCAAGATAACGCACAACATCAACATCATCGTTCTCAGCCACTCCCTCTGTTCGCTGATTGGCCCGGTAAAAAATTGATCGGAGAAAACCAAAGTCTACAGCAGAATCCCAGACGTAGCACTGAAGGAAAATAGGCTTGTTTAGATGCGCCTCGCCTCGCCTGAAATGTAGGCGAGAGTAGGCGGCTGCAGTGAGAGGAGGAGTGAAAAAAGCGCAGGCAAGACGGACAGATCTGGCTTCTCGCAGTGGATCAGACACCTGTGAGATCAAAGGCGGATTACGCGGGATTCACGCTCGTGCACAGTGTTGCTAATAAACTGGATGTAATTTAAGTTCTGTTGCTTTTATATGAAAATAAATATAATGAACAAGACACCCAAAGTACTTGTTTTAATTCCATTCCAAATGAGGTTTATCAATCATTTATTCTTTAATACAGACATAGGCTATGTGCTTTTTATATATATATAATAAAATAACATTGCATAACCCATAGAGATCGCACTGTCTGAGAGTTTGGGAATATTCACACTCACACATAACATATACATAAAACACGATTTCCGAGTTTTAAAATCAAACATTTTAATAGAGAACAATACATCACGGTTGTTTAAACCAATCAACATTAAGCTGTGTCGTCAGCAAGTCATTTCCCATCATGCTTTTGATCAGCGCAGTCGGTGGAGAGCAACTGCGCGCGACTGCAGAATCCGGCACGTGCGGCTTGCGCTCGCGAGAGCTTTTTCACACACGTCAGCATGACATCAGAGCAAGGCGAACCATAGAAATCATATAGAGACTAGAAGCCCTATTGGCCACCGGAAACCGAGAAATCCGTCCGCCATCTTGAACCGGTCGTATTCCTAGTTTCGTTGCGTGGCAGCAGATAAGATGCCAGAGCATTGTGGAGTATTTTCCTGTTCTAATCGCCGGACCATCGAAAATAGGGCTTTTCACAAGTAAGTCTTAACATTACCGTACTATTGGTTGTATTTTGTGAATAGAATATTACCAGATAATCGAGAAGGAGCAAGGATATTTGCTATTACTGTACTGAATTCGTTGTGAAATCCTGTTTACTGCATCAGCCGGTGTTCACCCGACATGGAGAGGTGGGGTAACTGTTAAAGTAATAATTAAAGCTTCTAGGTTATCAGATAAGCATTCAACTGCCCTGTTGTTAGGTTATTTGTGTTTTCGCACATGATATCAGGAAGCAATGTAGCCTAATACACGCATGACAGCGATGCTTATTTGAGTTACTCCTCCAACTTCTAGTTTTATTGATAACCTATATCTTATCATATGCGATTTGGCTATTGATATTACAGAAGTCCTGTGGTAAAATTACATTAACTTACTCCATCTACCCTTGTAAAGAATCCGAATAGGGCTTTAGTCTCGACATTTTCCCCTCCCACATCCACATACAATAAAAAAGGTAGCACTAGGCTTAATGTTGTCCGAATTTAATTTTTAGAAACACGTTGAAAAGCTTCTTCTCACTTTTTATTACAGGTACTGCGTTCGGTGGCTGCGTTCTGTGTGTGTGTGTGTGTGTGTGTGTGTGTGTTTGTGAGTGTGTGTGTGTGTGTGTAGAAGGGGGAAGAGGAGAGAGAGAGAGAGAGAGAGAGAGAGAAGAGAGAGATGTGAGTGTCTGTCTGTTCGTGTGTATGTGCGTGTCACAAATCATAAATTGTTTCTTCAACTTATTAAAATATCTTACTTTACTGCAACTATGTGTTTCTGCTTCTTTATTATATTTATAGTGTGTGATTTATAAAATACATTATCCTTCATCACACATATTGTGTCTGGTCACTTTATATCTTATAGCAGAATATTATATTACTGTTAAGCCTACTATGGATATTAAAATACGCAGAACCATGTGTCCTGTATCATAGCTACATGAATTACCTTTGCAGCAAAATAAACCGCGTGAAAATCAGTTCAGTATTCAGTGAGATATGATTAATTTAATGCGCTGACAGCTCATTTCACCTGCCGTTCAGATTACACTGAGCGGAGCGGATGACCGGTCTAAGATGGCGGCTCCACTTCTCGTCCGTGCCAATAGGCAGTTGCGGTCGATAGGGCGTCTACCTATATGATGTCTATGAGGCGAACCGCTCTCGGACACATTTCTAACCGGCATGCATTACGCGCTGATCACCGGTGATCGGTTCTGCGCAGATTTTGCTCATCTCAAACAAGCCTATTGAAAAATGAGTGGAAGTACGTAGGAGGGCGGAGTCAGGCTAATTTATGACTGGCCGTCTGCAATCTTTGTTTGGAGAAATAAATCCACATACAACGGCTTGCCACTTGGTGGCAGTGTATAAGATGATGCACTAGTGTCCACTGTAGAAACTGATGTGCAACTATTCCATCAAAACCCATGCATCTGCAAGAAAATGCTTTTTTTGAGTAGCTGTCCAATGTAGTGACCTCAGTGGGGAAAAAAGCAATTACCGGTTTTATTCCATGGCAGAAACAAGTTTCCATAGTAGGCTAGTGACATCACATTGAGAGAGAAAAAAAATCATGCTGAAAAGAAAGACATGGTAATCTTCCTTCTAGATATTTCAAGACTTTGCTGAAGTAGATGTCACTGTTTACATCGCTGGATGTCAAGGTGGGTAAAATTTGATACAGACATTTAAATAAATAGAATTATTAGAATATGCTTAACATATTCAACTATCAACACCTTTTCATGGCTGCAGTGTGTGTAGTGCAGCAGTTGGAGCGAGGAGGATTCTTCTCAGAGTCCGTCTCAAAAGGGCGACTTTTCCCATCTATCCATGATGCTGTGCTGCACTGCCTGGGTCAGAGAGATCTGTCCTGCTCTGAGTTTGCTCTGGTGAGACTGTGATCACACTGAGCGTTTCATTAATCTGTGTCCTGTCACATTGATGTGAACTGCTGCTCTGTCACAGGAACTGCCCTGCGTAACGAGGTTCTGACCAGCAGATGTCAGTATGTCCTCTTGTGCATATGTGAAGACCCCGTGTTACCATGACGACCGGCATCGGGATGATATAAGTCAATGGATATTGACATGCCACAATGAAAACATCTAGTCATTTTGAGATATATGTGTGCACGGCTGCAAACTATCAGTGCATTCACAGTGCATTCAGTGTTTTACTTTTGTCAATCACAGTATACTTTTAGTGATGCAAGGTTTGTGTTTTTTCATAATTCTCACTCAAGCTGAACTCAAAGGTTTACAGCCCTGTATGTGTGTGTGAACTGTCTTGGCAGAGGAACTGACATTTTTAAAGGATATCATTTCTCATACATACATACATTTATAATGCACCATGATGACCCTCATGTTTATGTAAGTTTAAGTGTATATTAGAGTTTTCTGTTTACATTGTATTAGAAACATATTTTCATATTTACACATGTATTACATTTTACTCTGTTTATTGTGGCAAATTTTCAGTCAGTTTTGTAAGCTCACAGCACTATACACTACTGTATACAAACTATCAGATCATTTTATACCTGTAAATTAATGCACAAATAAATGACGAGACGTTTGTACTTCCTCGCCGAATCAGTTTCAGCTTAACCCTCTGGGGTTGATCGTTTAAGAGTCACACTTGGGGTGTTCGGGTCCAAATGGACCCAAAGGGCAGGATTCATATTTAAAAAAAGAAATCATACTTTTTTTTTTTTACTTGTTTTTTATAATATTTTTTCTTTTCTTTTTTGAAAGCAATGAAAGCAATTTCAATGAAAGCTCTCATGAAAGCAATTTTTGAAATGAGATGGATGCCATCTGGTGGACAAACTGAGCATTTAAAAAATGGAAAATGCATATGTAATCTGAATTTATTAGTGTTTACGTGTATAAAAGTGTGTGTGTGTGTGTGTGTGTGTGTGTGTGTGTGTGTGTGTGTGTGTGTGTGTGTGTGTGGGGTGTGTGTGGATGTGTCTGTTTTGCACTCTTGATGTTTTATAGATTCACCACTTCACTGTTGTGTGCTTTTTTTCTGGATCGTGGCTGATTTGTAGATTGTACGCACAAAAAAACTCGGTATTTTCACATTTTTGCCAATTTCCCATTCATTTCCTATGGGGGTCCATTTGGACCCGAACACCCCAAGTGTGACTATTTTTTTTTACAACCACTTAGATTATTCAAATCCTGTCCCCAATTTTTTTGGGTGTTCATATACCAAGTACCAACAAAGTCACCAAATTTCAGACCATTCCGATGAAGCTATGATTTTTAAAAATATATATATATTTAAATTCTTCGGGTCCATTTGGGCCGAACAACCCCAGAGGGTTAATAATTATTTACACTTGTTTACTGTTTCAGACCAAGCGTGCCTCACAAGTGCTGAAAAGTGAAGCCAAAGCGTCTCGATCGCCCCCGGTGGCTGGTCCCAGTATAGGTCATAAACCCCGCCCTCCCCATGAAGTCTAATGGACTCGATGGAAACTAAACAATCAAATTACTCTTCAAATACATTTACATGTCATCTCTGTATGTTTTGCAAGAAGAAGAAAATAAAAAAGATTAAAAAAAAAGTGAACCTTCCTTCCACTGAGGTCGACATTTTAGCAATGAAGTCATTTTCATGCTCTATTCAGTACGTTTGAATAGTGTACTATAATTTTCTTCCAAATACGATAATTTTGAGCTTCTGTTCTTCTCAGTTTAAGCTCCTACCCGCGCCTGCACGCAGCAACTCGCTCTTCAAGCTACGTCACATGAAAAAAATTCAGTGTCGTTTTTAATAGCCAAATGTGAAAGTCTCGTTTGCTGGTGCTCTAAAACAGTGAAAATGGATTCACTATCTGCAAAGGAAATGTCTTGTCCAATTTGCTGTGAAATCTTCAAGGCTCCTGTTCTTCTGTCGTGTAGTCACAGTTTCTGTAAAGAGTGTCTTCAACAGTTCTGGAGAAGCAAGAACTCTAGGGACTGTCCTGTCTGCAGGAGAAGATCGTCACGAGATGATCCTCCATGTAATCTCGTGTTAAAAAACTTGTGCGAGTCCTTCCTGAAGGGGAGAAATGAGAGGAGTTCATCATCAGGGTCTGAGGAGGAGGTCTGCAGTTTACACAGTGAGAAACTCAAACTCTTCTGTCTGGAGGACAAACAGCCTGTGTGTTTAGTGTGCAGAGATTCACACAAACATGTCAAGCATACATTCAGACCCATCAGTGAAGTGGTTTCGTCTTATAAGGTAGGACAAATGTGTCTTGTTTCATAACAATAATCACAGATATAATCACATTCATACACTCTGTGTTTCTCTGCCATTTTGCTCAACTTTATAATCGCATGATGTACGATAGGATCACTATACTCTTTATATATATATATATTTTTTATTTTGTGTAATTCTAGGAGGAGCTGAGGTTCCTACAAGAGAAACTTAAACACAGAGAGAAAATTAAAGGAGAGTGTGTGAAAACTATTCAACACATTAAGGTGAGAATACAGAATCATGCAGGTAACGTTAGGATCTAAAATTGTATGTAACAGATTTCAGTTTATTATGATTAAATGTCTTTAAAGTCA
This sequence comes from Chrosomus eos, assembly GCA_036326025.1. Classification (NCBI taxonomy): domain Eukaryota; kingdom Metazoa; phylum Chordata; class Actinopteri; order Cypriniformes; family Leuciscidae; genus Chrosomus; species Chrosomus eos. The sequence continues at coordinate 29,473,368 of CM070837.1, forward strand.
ACTTAACAGGTTAATCCTTGTGAAAAACCAGTACACATATTTTTTATTTAGCAGCATGCAAAAAAGAAAATGCATAAGTGCAAAATAATATTTACTTAAGACACGGCAGGCAAAAACATCGTTATGTGAACACAATGAAAAAATAATTTTGAACCTGGCATTATCCAATACTCAGATTTCGTTTTTTAAAATATATGCAAATTTGTGCATATTTAATTAGATAATGCCTCATTTGCATATTAAAACATTAAATTACAGAAAACTTGTAATATATTTTTTTCTCATCTGAATGTAGGTAATCAACTGGGAAAGTTTCATGGTGATATCTGCTAGTTAAAAAAATTACCCTATTCACCTGTAGTGTCTCGCCTTAACATGACATTTATTTGCAGGTAATGAAATGCTATTATAAGACCCACTTAAGTCGGACTTAAAGGGATAGTTCACCCAAAAAGAATAATTCTGTCATTAATTATATGCGCCATAAGAACTAATATAAACCAAAGAAAGATTTTCAATATTTAATGACCAAATTTACATAAAAAAATGTGAAATATTACATGTACTTTAAAGTAAACTTTTAATTTGACTATAACAAAGTGAACTTTTTAGAATTGTACTTAAGTGTGTTAAGAAACAGTTATGACAGTGTACTCTGTTGAAGTGCACTTAAGTTGCCTTTTATTTCATTATTATTATATTATCTGCTAGTATCTGCAATCATGCTCCTCCACCCCCGAGTCGCACAGCTGCACTTTCTAGATAGGGACTTTATGCAATGGGGCGTGTTTCAATTTATTTTTATTTTATTCTATTTATTGTATGAGTGTGTTTATGAAAGTGAGTGTTGTTTTAGAGGTTGCACAAGCAAATTTCGTTGTATGGTTCTACTGTACAATGACAAAGTCTATTCTATTCTAGTAAAGGTTTTTTTATATTCTTTTGCGATGTAAGCACACTTCTTTTGCACAAGAAGTTTTTCATAAATGTTTCATTCACATGATTTAACTCTGGAATGTTTTAAGAAGTTGATTAAAACTTTTTAATGCAATCTTTATTAACTTGGTTGTTATTTACATTGCTGCTGCATAACAATATGAGATATGTAAGAAAAGAGCTTTACAAATCAAATGCACTGTTATTAATAAGTTAATGTTATTTGATTTCAGTCTCAAGCTGAGCACACAGAGCGTCAGATTAAACTGGAGTTTGAGAAACTTCATCAGTTTCTCAGAGATGAAGAAGAAATCTCAGTCGCTGCACTGAGGAAGGAAAAGGAGTGGAAGAATCAGATGATGAAGGAGAAGCTTGAGGAGATCAACAGACACATCTCAGCTCTTTCACACACTATCCAAGACATGGAGGAGATGATGAGTGCCAGTGAAGTCGCATTTATAAAGGTCTCATTTCTGATAATTGATTCATTGATTGATCACAACCTATCATTTTAGGAGATAATAAATTGTCTGTTTATTCTGCAGAACTTTCCAGCCACAATGGAAAGGTGAGTGATCTACGGGTTTCTCTGTTTCTGATCCAAAGCCACTGTAGTTCTGACTCCTGCATGTTCTTCCAGAGTCCAGAGCTCACAGCCCGATCCACACATGGCTTCTGGAGCTCTGATTCATGTGGCGAGTTACTTGGGCAACCTGCCGTTCAGAGTCTGGAAGAAGGCCCAAGACATTGTCCAAAACAGTGAGTCTTTAGAAAAGTGATTCTCGGTCATTTTGACTGCAAGGCCCTTCGTGTAGGCTAAGAACGCTAGAGTTCAGAAGGTCTTTTGCTCTTTGAATAGAATCCTGAATAGAAAGTTCAAAAGAACAGCATTTATTTGCAATAGAAATCTTACATGTAACTTTGAAGTTTTTGTGAACTTTGCAAATGTCTTTACTGTACTTTTGATTAGTTTAATGTATCCCTGCTGAAGAAAGGTATTCATTTCTTTAATAAAAATCTTACCACAAAACATTTGACCGATAGGGTTCTGAAATGTTTACAGAAGCAAGGAATGGCAATATTAAAATAATTCTAAATCATTCAAATAATTACATTTCATAATTGCAGATATTTTCAAAGAACTGTGCTTTTATATTCAACTATCTGAAAACAAAACCGGGTTCACAACTTATCTAAATATGTTCACCGTGGTCCATGTATGTACATAATAAAGAGCATAAACTATTTAAATCGCATTTTGGTAAGATGTAGACATATAACTGCTTTTTCCAAATTTTTTTTTTTTACAAGTAGAAACCCAATGCTTACATTTTAATGTATAATCTGGCACACCTCTCTCTTTCCCTCTCTCTCTTCTCTCTCTCTATCTCTTCTCTCCTCTCTCTCTCTCTCCTCGCTCGCTCTCTCTCTCTTCTCTCGCTCTCGCTCTTCTCTCTCTCTCCTCTCTCTTTCTCTCCTCTCTCTCTCTCTCTCTCTCTCTCTCTCTCTCTCTCTCTCTCTCTCTCTCTCTCTCTCATCTCTCTCTCTCTCTCCTCTCTCTCTCTCTCTCTCTCTCTCCTCTCTCTCTCTCTCTCTCCTCTCTCTCTGCCTGCATTGTTAAAACCAAATTCATGAGTGAATGTTATGAGAAAAAGCACTGTAACCTGTGAATGTTATTGTTCATTTAGATACATTTTCAGTTGTTACCAGAGAGATTTGGGTTTGGAAAATCTGAGTTTACAACAAGATCTCTAGTTTTTATGATTGCAGACTTTGGTATTTTGTACTCTGTAGAACATTCAAGCGATTGAGTCAAAATATTCCAAGATTTTAGAGAACCAAAGTCTAAAAAAAAACACTGAGCGCCTCTTGCTGGGCTCTCTCTCTCTCTCTCTCTCATCTCTCTCTCTCTCTCTCTCCTCTCTCTCTCTCTCTCTCCCTCTCTCTCTCTCTCTCTCTCTCTCCTCTCTCTCTCTCTCTCTCTCTCTCTCTCTCTCTCTCCTCTCTCTCTCTCTCTCTCTCTCTCTCTCTCTAAAAAAAATCCACTTGTCACTGGTGCGCGATGAATCATGGGATAGGCTAAGCTGCGAAGAATCCACTCGTTGTATCTTTTGTGGCCCGGAAAACGAAGGACGTATTTGTAGGTCGCTTTCGAAATGATAAGTTTGGAAGGAGTACGTTCAGATAATTAATGAGATAAGAGGTATATATACAGCAGACTTGCCTCTATTACATGAGCATCCCTTCACCACCACATCGCCTCACTTCTAAGGGGGGGGGGGGGTGGGGGGGTTTGGGGGTAACCAACATGGGATGGGGGGGGGGGACTCTAGTTTTGGGGCAAATTCTGTTCTCAGAGCCCTTCCCTCGGACAGCACGCCAAATATGCATAATCTTTGCTCTATTTTAATATATGTAAGTGTGAACTCGTGAAGTAGCCTTTGAATTGGGACCGAGACACATTCGACTTCAAAGAGTGCAGCCTCTGAATTGGGACACAGCTATTGACTATAACAACACTGACAGTAATCAGAGAAATGTGTCTGATAGTGTTGATAATCCATCTGAATGTGTGTACAGTTCACTCTTGATCATATAAAGATCAGAATGAAAGCAGCTGTTGATTGTGTCTCGTCAGCTCCTGTGATTCTGGACCCAAACACAGCTCATCCAGATCTCCTCTTGTCCGATGATCTGACCAGTCTGAGATGCAGCTCGACCAGTCAAACGCTTCCTGATAATCCAGAGAGATTTGACGAGCATTCCTGCGTTCTGGGTTCAGAGGGGTTTCAGTCGGGACACACTGCTGGGTCGTGGAGGTTAAAGAGAGCTCGTCCTGGGCTCTGGGAGTAACTGCGGCGTCGAACCAGAGGAAGGGCTGTGATTTCTTTGACTCTGGTGTGTGGAGTGTGCAGTACAGACTGTTTGAAGAGTCTGGCTTTCCTGTCCAACAGAAGCTGGAGCGGGTGAGAGTTCAGCTGGACTGTGACAGAGGAACCGTGTCATTCTCTGAACCTGTAACTAACACACACCTATACACGTTCACAACCAGCTTCACTGAGACTGTTTTCCCATTCTTCTATAGCTTTTCCCACCTGAGGATCTTACAGTTATAGCTGGACATCCACAGCTGAGAAAAATGAGTTCTAAGGCTGGTTTGGAAACGTTACCATTAAGTTGCGAAAACGTTATTTCTGAATGATCTTTTCGTTTATTACATGTTTTAAAACGTGCTTTTTTCTTGGTTTCGGCGTATGTTAAAGTAACACTATGTCGTTTTTCAACCTTCATAATATATTTCCAAGACCCTTGTGATGGTACATCGACTTAAAATAAGTTAAATGACTCGTCTGCCATAGCCTGACGGGGTCTGTGTCGCTTTTACTGGCACTATGTAACTTCGGGTTTCGGTAGGAACCCGTGCGCAAAAAGAACTACAAAATTCGACTGCTTTACGTCAATCGCTACAATAGTCATTATTTCGTTTTTCTTCGTTTCGGATGTCGCAATACATCATCCTTTCATGAAATCATGTAACATACTCTACCTTGTCTGTGGACATCGTTCATTCTAAAGCCGGTGCTGGGTAAACAGCGAGCGTGCGTGCGACGGTAGGCTAAATTATTTACGACAGCGGCAATGGACAATTTCGTTTCCAACCAGTAGGGCGACCGAAGAGGAAAAGTTCTGAACATTCTGAAACAATTACTGATATTAGAAAACATTTAGATGATCGTCAAAAATGTTGGACGGAGTGTTGTGAATATGTGAACACAGACAAGTAAAACAAATGATACAATGTTTCAGTTTTGAGGTGTGAAGATACTGTAGGCTTCTCTCAGGATTCAGTTCAATAATCAATATGATCTTCATAATTTGATAAATGCTGGATTCGATATAAAAACACTGAAATGACACTTTATAAAATTATTTATATACACACATATATATATATATATATATGTGTGTGTGTGTGTGTAAGCTAAATGCAAGTTATATTTTCTTTTCAGAATACAGCATTCTAATACACAATACAATGATTAAACTTCAAATAATACCCATTTTGGTAACACTTTATTTTAAGGTGCTATTAATAAGCAGTAATTAACAGTTAATAAGACACTTATAAGACCTTATAAGATGCATATAAGATGCATATAAGCATTAACTACTTCATATAACTTCTGAGGACGCTTTGTTTCACTTTTCCCCTCTACTCAATCGGGCCGCCGACGAGCCTCACGACAGTTACAGCCAGGGTGAGTGTAGACTCCATCGCCTGGGGTCCAGCTGGGTCATGACCACTCCGGGGCCGCTCAGTTACCTCTCCGGGTCCGTCTTGTGCTTTAAATAACCCTTATATGAAGTAGTTAATGCTTATATGCATCTTATAAGGTCTTATAAGTGTCTTATTAACTGTTAATTACTGCTTATTAATAGCACCTTAAATAAAGTGTTATCCAGTCCTTTGCAGTTTAAGCTTCTAAATGTCTGTTCAGTAGTCCCAGACGGCAATTAAATTTTAAGTGATAAAAAGCAGTTGCGAGTGTTTTACAAAATACACACTGATCTCGGCACCAATAAAATGTGCAACGCTTTACCTTTTACTTCCAAAATATATGTAATAGCTAATTCATGTAACTTACATTGCAAAGTTATTTTTTTTGTCTTTTGTACTTGTCTTGTAAAAACATCACCACTGTTGTTTATCTAAACATTCATTACCGATAGCTTTCTGCCTTTTTAAAGAACATTTAAGGCCAAATATAATTCTGTCCACTACCTGTTTAGCTTATATGTGTTTGTGCTTATCTTGACAAATAATTAAATAAAGGTTTGTCTCTTCAAAAATTCTGTCGCTTGATGTTTATTGATCAGGCTTGTGTGATTTAATCACATTTATACCAAAACATGGCAGAGAACAGAGCTTTCAAGTGTGCAGATTAGGACACACCAGAACGACATCACGTTTTTCTCAGCTTTGCTATAGCATATACTATAGATTAATCTCACGAAACAGATAAATCGCATTGTTTTGTGAGATTAATCTATATAGCAAAGCAAAAAAATTGCATGATAGTTAATTGTCTTTAATTGCCCTGATTAGCCAAGTCCTCCCAAATCAAAAAATCACAAATTAATAAAGCACAAATTATGTATGTGGTTTTCCTCATACTTAAATCTAAGACAGCAATGTGGGAAAATGGAGAGTGTAATGTCATTAATGAACAAGAAAATGGCTTACCTCAAGGCTCAAATTTAGGCCCGTTGATTTTTGGTTTGTTTATAAATGATTTGCCACTTTGTTTTCCAGATATTGAATGTCAACTTCATGCTGATGATACAGTAATTTACATATCTGATCATCCAAGTTGCCACAATTTTAAATCAACAAATGGATAGAAAAATCCACGTGGCTGCAGGAAAATCATCTCACTTTAAATGTTTTTTTATTTTATTTTATTTTTTTAATAGGGTACATAATGAAATAGAGGAAGTAGACACTTTTAATTTTTTAGGTGTAGTTTTAGATTCACAACTTCAATTTGATTGACATCAAAATCTTTCAAAAACGGTAATGATTCATCTAAATTGTTTTAAATGTATTAGACAGTATATCTCGAATCAGACAGCTCATCTTTTCATTCATGCAATGATTTTGTCTTGTATTTCTTACTGTATTACGGTCTGGACTCAAATAAATGTTTTAGAAAAAATAAAGGTGTTATATAATCAGGCTCTAAAAAATAATAGATAAAAAAAACAAATTGATGGCATCACTGTCATATTTTTTTAACAAAATATGCTTAGTTTTATTAATTGTATGAATTTGTTATATATAAAACTGATTTTTACATTTTTGCATAAGGCTCCACTGGTTCTGTGTAAAAACTGATAAAGAGACAGGAATGGGATGTAATAGTAGGCTACAATCACTAGTAGTACGGTTGGTGGAAATTGATATATTTTACAATGATGGTTAAGCGCTGGCTTAAAACAAATCAGAGCTGTACACATATTTAAATGTATTAAATTATTGTTTTAATCCTTTATTCATGTTTCCAGTGTTTGAAGTAGGCCTATCAGTAAAAAAAAAAAAAAGTTTTTTTTTTTAATTGTGATATTTAGGTATGTATTTGTATGTATGCACTACATCAAGTTTAAACCTAGGGTAAGGCGTTTAAGAAAAACCTTTCTAGAGACCTGAGATGCAAATTAGGCTAGCATATGCTATACTGTCTATGTGCAATGGATATTTTTCAGCTTTTGGCTGGAATCATGTTTTCTGTACTGTCCCCATTTAAATTAACCAATACAAAAAAATAATTGATATTTAAAATTTGTAAATTACATGTAAACGATTAAAATTTGAATTCACTTGGTTTTTAATACATGCTAGGCCTCAATGGGCTCCTTGCACGTAACTACTTCCTTACCGGAAATGCGGCCTCGTCTTTTCCGGCGCTATTCTACACTATGAGATGAGATGTTTACAAGAGTTGCCGAAACTTACAATAACGGACGTATATCGCCTTTATAAGTCCTCCTCCAAATCACCTACCGGCAAATTAGAGAGAATGGCTTTAAAATGTATGCCTCTTCATATATCCACGCAGGGGCGGTTCTAGGGTGAGTGGATATCCGGGGCTTAGCCCAGAGAAATCCATGTATTACCCAGGGGACAAAACACCTGTTTTTTAGTAAATCAGACATGGGCTGCTGTAAAAGGTTGTCATATAAAAATGAAATCTATGATGTCTGAGGATCACAACCTGGGTGGACAACCCGGTCAACAAGCTGCTGGAAACTTGTAATTAGGGTCAAAACAATGCTACTTCAAATTCTGCTCCCCGGAATCACCCAATAGTCCAGTCATTTTATGAAAAAATGTTGAACAAATTGCAACAGAAGCAAACTCAACTGATTTTGTATCCTCAATATGTCCTGAGTAAGGAACAAAAAGCTGGGTTGTCCACCCAGATTGTGATCCTCAGACATCATAGATTTCATTTTTATGACAACCTTTTACAGAAGCCCATGTCTGCTAAACCTCCTTTGCCCCCTGGGTATATGTGATACAAGGAATAAACTTTAAATAAAATGTTTTTTTTTTTTATTATTATAATTTTTTTTACAAGGTAAATCTTTCTGGCTTATTAAAAGTAAAAGTTATTTTTAGTGCTGGGCAACGATTAAAATTTTTAATCGCGATTAATCGCATGATTTTTTGCGATTAATCGCGATTAATCGCATTGTTACGCGCAAATTTGAATAAGTAAAAACTTTTGATTTAAATGTACTGCTATATACACAAAAGTGCAATAACATGTGGTTTGCAAAAACTTTAAACAAATAAGGTGCTTTATACCAGCAGTATTCTCTTTACACAGTATCAATAAAATATTTATTGTAAATCTCAACTTAAACATTAATGTAATCAAATCAAATATTAAAACAAAGCTATTTGGCACTGGTCATTACCTTTTATCTAGTTAAAACGAGTCCAGTTTTCTTAGTTTTTTTCCTGAACAGGTATCAACAGGTATCTTTTATCAGGGAGCAGCAGAAACAGTATATGTAGTCAGAGGTCATGACCACTTCTACAGATATAAGTCGACCACCGTTACTTCTCTGATAGTAGCTTGTTTGGTCATGCCATGGTTTCCCACGTACACTAAGATAACATTAAACAGAGGTAAAGCCCAATATACTTCTGCGTCGAACTTACGCCGTAGGCTGTGTGTAGCGCGCGTACCCTGACGTGCACCTCTCCAAAAATGTAACATCGCGCCAATACGCGTACCAAAAGCGCTGTGATTGCTAGAACCGCTCCCCGGGTTTCATGCTCCCGTAATTGCGCGTCAACGCGGACAACGACGCTGAAGTATAAATGAAAACCAACGTAGAGGCTCCGGCGTAGGTCCGACGCAGAAGTATAAATCAGCTTTTAGAGTGAGGTGAAGTGGTCGAGCACAAGGTGCAGCGAAAAGCGGGTGCGTTCCTGTGAAACTGTTGCGGTCAAGCTCGCCTCACGCACGCGCCAGTGCCCGCCCGTTGCCGACGTTGAATTTTCTATAATTTTTGTATACGACGCGCAGCACAAATCATTGGAAGAGAGACTGATCCTCGGTTCGCTGTTTGTGAGTTGCCAGAATCTAAATACCGGTAGTTATCAGGACATCAACAGGAGGGAATTCACATGGCAGAGCATCCCCACTAAACTAAACGCAGGCCTATCAGGTAAAGTTGTGTATAATTTTAATTTAAGTTAAAAAGGCTACAGCTGCGTAGTGCACAGAAGCCGTTGGTTAACGTTACTATCCGCGCCTGTCATTCACTCGCGGAGCGCTGTCTCCCTGTCTGTTCAACTGAGAGAACCTGCCAAAGCCTCTCTCCACTGCTTGTTTGGGTGGGTTATTTGCTGGCTGACCAACATCCCACCCCTCCTGTGATCCATGGTTTGATTGTAGGCCTGTGTGTAGTATTCAGAGCCAGTTTGCAACGGACTTAAAAAAAATAAATAAAAAAAAACTGCGTTAACGTGCGTTAAAAAAATTGTCGGCATTAATTCATAAATGCGTTAACGCGATAATAACGCGTTAACTTGCCCAGCCCTAGTTATTTTAAAAGAAACATCCTCCCACATCAACGGAATTAAAGCCAAGTATAATTATAGACACATGGCTACTTATTTTGAAGGAGCACTTTTCAAAAAACTTATTTTGCATTTTACACAGCACTTACAATTTGCATAAATAATCGTATGAGACTAATGTATCAAATATCAAATTTGGAATACAGAATATGAAATATTGAAAAAAAAAATAGATTGGTAGGCCTACTTGCCACTAGATGGCGGCAAGCTACTGCCTTAATGAGTGAGTCGGTTTATTCAATGATTCGTTCAAAACAGATGATTCATTTAGAAGAAAAAATACCGTAAGAAATGTTTTTTGAATGGCGGGGTCAGTGAATCGTTTACAAGCAAATTCATTCAGTAAACATGATGTTTTGTTTGAAACCATTAGCGAAATATTTTGTTTACTTTTTTATTATCTTTTTTATTGAATTGTTGCGACACCTGCAGGCCATGCTAACCAAACATATAACGTTAACGCTCTAAAAATGTGTGTGTGTGCGCGTGTGTTGCGCAAGCAATAACTGTTGACGATCAAAATGTAAATCAGACACAATTTAAAACCAAATAAGAAATATAATAATATGATTAAAAGTTACAGATACTTGCTGAAGCTGTTGTATCTTGTTTTGGTGCTGGCTGGGGGTGTTTTACTTCCTTTTTTGATATATCCATTTTACTATCAACAAACCGCCTGAATCCAAAATATCTAAATTCATTGGCTGGATCGTACAGAAGCTGAACTTCTCATCGATGGTTGGCCAGTTTACATGTCAGTCAGAAAAGCTAGCCTGCGTGGGCGGTTCTTGTCGGTTGTGATTTGTGAATGACAACGCGTATGTGGATAGACACTGTAGATGCGAGAGTCGAGAGAGATATACATTTAATTAATTCAATTCTAATAAAAATTATTTTAATGCCCATGAAAACTCAGTGATGGTGCATACAATGCATGGTAACAAAAGACATTCGGGGCTTTACTGAAAACATTCGGGGCTCCAGCCCCCTTAGCCCACCCCTAGCGCCGCCCCTGTATCCACGGATATGAAGGTAAGTCTATATATCTCAAACTTTATGCCTTACGTTAGTTTGCTAGCTTACATTAGGCTAATAAACAACCCCAGGCTGACAGAATATGCGTGTTGTAATGTTGTACTGTTTTCTAGTATTAGGCGGAAAATGTCTACGTTGTGTATGTACACCTTCACACCGGAAGACAGCGAGCCGTATTTACCCGTTGTGGATATGACGTCAGGTTGCTATGTGCAAGTAGCCCATTCGAGTTGCATTTACACAAGTTTTACCAGCAGATGTCGCCAGCGTGTGTTGTACAATACTCTCAGATCACTACTAGACGAAAACACAGGAAAAAATCAGTCGAGACACAGGAAGTTTTTTCCCATTTCACCGGATGACCAATCTCTTCTTGACAATCCAATCCAATAGCAGGTAAAGGAACCAAAGTGTTTTACATTTTAGCAGTTAATATGTTGGAAATAGGAAAAAGGTTTAGAATATTGCTCACTTTTTCAAAACACATTTGACACGATTGCTGGGACTAGTTTATACTGATGTGATGTGGTTGGAGAGACATTGACAGTGGGTAAGTGTGTATGTGGGTTTCATATAAATCTTTCACTGATAGCCTACATTTGCCTATTGGCTTAGGATAGAACAGGAACACATTTAACTCTGATAATACTGTATTATACCGTTAGTAGGCTACAAATTATGCAGCAGGTATGAAATCGTCTGACATTGTTTTGCATTTAAACGGTTAAAGTTTCTTTTTCAAAACAATACAATCACTAAATGTAACAACATGACCTCACGCAGAGGATCAGAAAGGTTTCTTGGCGACTCTGCAGACTGGCTTGTTAAACCCTTATCAAACAACATCTACAGCACTAATCCCATTCCAGACCTTATTAAATTCCAGCATTACAAACCACACTTTTCACGGGTTTGTGCAGTCCTGAATTCACTGAGTTTACCACTTTCTTTCTTGTGCAAATAAAACACACACTAAACACACACACACACACACACACACACACACTGGGCTGGTGGGGCGAGATGAAATTGCTTTTGTTCCATTTCAGTTCAGCATTTTACTGCTAGAGATCACCTTTATCCTATACAACTTTTTCTTGACGACCCAACCCCACCCTAATTTTAGATTATGAGAGATATCAAATATTTTTAAAATATCGAACATTTTAAAAGTGAACTATACATCACTGTTGTTTAAACCAATGAACATTAAGCTGTGTTGTCAGCAAGTCATTTCCCTGGGCTCTGAACGGATTTGAGAGCACCGTAGGAACAAAGACTTTTCTTGGCCTGAGGAAAGTCACCCGACCCCCCCCCCCCCCCCCCCCCCCCCCCCCCCCCCCACCCCCCCCCCCACCCCCCCACCCCCTCCAACACCAAACCAACAACACCATGAGCTGACAGCTCTAAAAATCTTAATTTATGGGCAAGTCAAGTCACCTTTATCAGAGACAATTATATAGAGACAGCCACTTCTCAAACTCAATAAACTATAGGGAAAACCCGTAACGCCCAAAAGATGGCGGTTGTATGTACATTTCCCGCCCCTCCCACTGGAAAGCCAATCGTCTGCTTTTAACAGTCAAGCCGGGAAACATTTAAGCCTATCGTCTGGTTCCTCTGACGCATGCGCACAGTTGAGGTTTGCGACAGCGGAGACGATATGGCGACAGCGAGAATCCACATGGAAGAGGGTGATAACAATGCAAAGGCACCGGACTACCAAGGTAGTTAAAGCATTTTATATTGACCGACCACAAATATGTTACCTTACATTCTGTTTAAGTGCTCGGCACAACACCGGCATTCTGGATAGAGACGTAAATGAAGTTGGTGTCGTGAACCTTATCTTATCTCAGCCCTGTTCATTCAATACGTGCCAAGAAGAGAAGCGACCCAACACCTCCACGTTTTCCTATTTAAATAGAGTTACTAGAGTAGTGTAACTCCACCAAGAACGGTGACAAAATTAAACGTTGCGCTTTTCTAAGCGTGTAAAATGGATAACTATATTGTATGGCAGAACACCATAGCAAGTGCTTGGGAGCACTTCGACTCGGCGTAGTAATATCATCTCTCGTGAAAAGTCCGCTCCCGTTGAAATGAGAGGGAGGAGGAGAGGGAGCGGGGGACTTTTCACAAGATCATACATACATAGGCTACATACATAGACACCAGTAAAAGGAATTAGATAAATAAATAAAAAAGGTAAGTATAACAATTAATCAACATTTAAGAATTCTATGAACAATTTAAAATTCAGTGAGTGTTTGCGTGCGCGCGTGTGTGTGTGAGCGCATCTGATTAGTCGACTCCTCCCTCTTTGTGACAGGCATCAATTATCTGCTTATATTTCTGATATATAGATGTATCTAGTAGGATACTATCTCTTTTTTCAACTAATAAATGTTGAAGGTGTGTTTTATCGTTTAATGATGTTTGGGCAAAGTTTTTCAAATTTTGTATAAAATGTCCCTCTAATGTCCTCATAGTTGGGACAGCTGGTCTCCACTTCTCCCTGGTTACAGTACGGGCAGATGCGTCTCTCTCTGGGCAGCCAGTTCTGTCTGTATCTGCCCTTCTCTACAGTCAGTGTGATTGCTCAGTCTGTACCTCGTCATTCTGTATTCTCATCACTGGCAATGGCCAATGGTGTTCAAGCGCACAAACTAGGGGTTGTCATAACACAGAAGGGAACAGACTGGTGAGTGATATAATAATAATAATTCATTACAGTTATATAGCGCTTTTCTCGGCACTCAAAGCGCTTTACATAGAAGGGGGATCTCCTCAACCACCACCAATGTGCAGCATCCACCTGGATGATGCGACGGCAGACGTATTGCACCAGTACGCCCACCACACACCAGCTTACTGGTGGAGAGGAGACAGTGATGAAGCCAATCAGTATATGGGGATGATTAGGAGGCCATGATGGACAGAGGCCACTGGGTTACACCCCTACTCTTTCGAAAGACATCCTGGGATTTTTTATGACCACAGAGAGTCAGGGCCTCGGTTTAACGTCTCATCTGAAGGACGGTGCTCTTTGACAGTATAGTGTCCCCATCACTACTGGGGTGTTAGGAGGACCCACACAGAGCACAGGGTGAGCGCCCCCTGCTGGCCTCACTAACACCTCTTCCAGCAGCAAACTGGTTTTCTCAGGAGGTCTCCCATCCAGGTACTAACCAGGCTCAGCCCTGCTTAGCTTCAGTGGGCAACCAGTCTTGGGCTACAGGGTGATATAGCTGCTGGCAACATCAACAGGTTCTTTATTGAGAGTATAGGGTGGAGATGACAGCGGGAACCAGACTATGGTGAGTTGATGGCAACAGGGAAATGCAGATGGTAATTTAGCTTGGTGTAGACAGATGTACAGTATGGTACTTTGGAGATGGTGGATGTGAGGTGATGACTGGTGTAGCTGGATTGGGAAGACGGATGACAGGATACTGAAGGGGAGATCTCTGGTGAGGAATAGCAGGTAAGGATTCAGGTAGGTGGTCGGTGTGTCAATGGGAAACTGATGAGACCAGACAATGATGTGGAGGAAAATTACTGAAGATATAGGGTGTGATAATAAGGGTGATGGCTTGCAGATGCAGGTGATAGAGGAGTGTGATTAGGTGTGAGCCAGGGAGGATGATGGGTAGTGTAGTGCTGAGGGTGACTGAGCTGGTTATTGTGACAGGGGTGGGAATGTCTCCTATATAATGCGTTGCTGAACAAAATTTCCTAAAATGTTCCCTTTCAAACTGCAAGACACAAGCTTCTTTCACTGTGGATTCATTGCCAAATGGTGTTGGTGGCCCGGAGAATCAGGGTGGGAGTATCATCTCAGTTAAATGAGTGATTAGGACCCCCTAAGAAGAGCTCAAGTAGGCTTGGGCTTGACGGAGGTCGTTGAGATTGTTACGGATGTAAGAGCGATATGCTTGTTAAGACCAAAGGCCAAGGATTCGGATAATCTGAGATCTGAGAAACATTGAAGGGGAGCAAACAAAATGCTTTTTGGCATTACATTGAAACAATTGTCATGCCAATAAAGAAAATTTTAATTGAATTGTTATTGCAGTCAGGCTTCAGTATTTCTAGGAGAAATGTGTTTCCCATAGCGTCATCAATGACATGACACCCAGAGACTGATATTGAAAGTGAACCGTCTATAGACAGAAACGTCATATCCTATATGAAATTGAGAAAAAAATATCAGCCTACTAAAAAGAGAAGTTGCTGCACTCGGGAAGCCACTGTGGCTCTTTTTTTGTAAAAAAAAAAAAAAAAATGCGAGCAGACAAAACACAATAACCACTGTCATGTTATCTTGCCTACAGTGGCAGATGCTTGGTGTTTGGGAACGCAATCATGTGAGAGTTCTGGGAGTTCATTAAACCTTTTGATGACAGACTTTGAGGCATTTCAGTATGACCAAACCAACATTAGAGATGCTGTGAGGTCACATGATCTGTTGAGGTAAAGTAACATGACTCTTTTCTTTGGGCATCGATTTATTAGTTTATGTGCATGGTTTTTTATCGGATAAAAAAATGATCCGCCTTAATTGACTGCATGTTTTTTTGTAAAAATGTGTTTTAATGCACATTTCCCAATACCCCAAAATTTGAATTTAAATGAGTGGATGGAAACATACCATTGACAGGGCAAATAAGAAAGTGGAAGAAAGAGTTGAATGAAAAAAAGACAAAAAAAAAGAGTGAGAAAATGAATGTGCAGCTGCAGGAAGGAGTAGGCCGACAGATAACAGTGAAGGAGCTTCAATGACACTGACCTTGAGATATTATCACTCTGATTCGTTATGACACATGCTGAGACATTGTTATTCGACTGCAGTTCAGTAAACCGTATCAATCTTTTTACAAAAATTGGGGAAAATATATTGTGAACACATTCTGCTTTTAGCGGTTTCAACATTAAATTGACATTTATAATGTTACAAAAGATTTATATTTCAAATAAATGCTGTTCTTTTTAACTTTCTTTTCATTAAAGAATCCTGGAAAAATAGTGTCACGGTTTCCTCAAATACGAAGCAGCACAACTGTTTTCTTTCTGAAGGATCATGTGACACTAAAGACTGGATTAATGTTGCAGAAAATTCAGCTTTGATCACTGTAATAAATTACATTTTAAAATATATTACAATAGAAGATAATATTCCACATTATTACTGTTTTTACTGCATTTGATCAAATAAATGCAGTCTTGGTGAGAATAAGACTTATTTAAAAAAAAACTTAAAAAATCTTATTAACTTTTTAACTGTTATGTAAATATTAAAACAAAATGTCTTCATTTTAAATATAAAAATTTTGCATTTGAAAAACATGCTGAGATATTACTTAAAAAAGATTTTATCAAACCAAAAAATGCACATAATATCAAATTGAAAATAGTTTTTATTAATTATCCCACTCTCTGCTCCACAACACTGCTGTAAGATCTCAGTGCAAAGTGACAAACACATAATACTGAACAACATCAGCACACTAGGCAGATCACTGACAGTCCAACACAAGCACGTGTGATTATCTTGTGTACCCGAGGCCGCCTTTTTATATAACCACAATGAAAGAGGAGCGCTTGGACAAAATCAGTATTATTACTGCATGACAGTTGATATGTTAATGGCATATGGGTGTCTAGTATGGATCTGACAATGATTCGCTTCCTCATAACAGAGTGAGCACAGCTGTGTGTGTGTAGTGTAAGTGCAGGGCAGTGATGTTTGTATCTGATCAGTTGCTAGTGCTGGAGGGGATATTAAATGACACTTTCATATAACAGTGTGTTTTTATTCTCTTCCGCCTTTGGCAGAAGTCTGGCTTCGTTCTCATGTGGAAGGAACTCGAGGTGATGTCGCCCCCAGATAGGTGTGGTCAAATGCTGCCAGCGCTGAACGGAGAGAAACAGAGAATCACACATACTGTATATCGCAATACAACTGTTGGTGAGTTTGAGGATTTCTAAACATTTCAAGCATCAAGAAGTGCACACAAATAAGTGGACTCCACCCACTTCTACTCTAGCCAATCAGATAACAGCCACATTGTGCAATCATAGCACGTCCTTGCTACAACCATTCACATTTTGCTTCACAGTCAGGGCAGTCTCGCCCTGAAATAACTTTTCTCATTAGGAAGTAAATCGTCCATTAAAATGGGAAGAACAAAAAGATAGAACAGAAACAGGGTTTCTGCAGGTTTCACAAAGTCAAATTTAAGACTTTTTAAGACAATTATGAGTGGAATTTAAGACCTATATCACAACATTAAAAAAAACGAAAGCTCAAAGCTGATTGGCTGTTGCATGTTGGTCTATTTTGTGATACAGCAAATTATATTTGGACTAGCGAAATAAAGAACTACAACACCAAGGAAAAAAAAAATTTGCATTGCTGCGGGAGCATTTCAATGAGATTTACATGGAAGTAGGAAAATTAAGACCTGTTTAAAATGATTTAAGACCTAGAACACAATACTTCGGCAAATTTAAGACTTTTTAAGGCCTTAAATTGTGATTTTGAAATTTTAGACTTTTTAAGACCCCGCGGAAACCCTGAGAAAGCATCGACAAGTAGTTGACTAATAAATATCTGGAGTAAACCTCGTGATAAACATGCGAGTTTGTGAAATAGATTAAATTACTGTCACACAACAGCCAACAGCATTTCCCAGTTCTTCAGTCAAGCGGTTTTAATGGATATGAGGAGCTCCGTGGATCTAACAATCCATTAAGCATTATAAATAATATTAAATAAATTAATTTCATGTATCACAAAATGATTCCCCTTGTATTTCATATGAATTAGTTTTTAAATGTAAAAATGACTTACAGGACCCAAAATAAATGCAAAGATGTATTTTTCAACATTGCAAGATTTTTATTTGCATCATTTACTCACAAAACCCCAACTGTAGTGATGCTGAGGCTGGTGCTGTCACATCACTGATGCTCATTTGTCATATTCAGTATTATATACATGGTATTACGTCCTTTTTAAGTGAGTAAATTATAACAGAATTTTCATTTTTGGGTGAACTATCCCTTTAAACTCCAACAACCTTTTGGAAACGGGGTGTTAACCACACAAAGCGCCTATACAATACAGTTGCAAAAGGGTTGCTGTTCCCGCCCCGTGTGTAAAGCAAAACGTGATTGGTTGTAGCGAGAATGTGGCTGTTATCTGATTGGCTTGAGTAGTCGGTGGGTGGAGTCCACCTATTTGTGTGCATCTTGACGCTAGAGATGTTTTAAAGTCCACAAATACGTGCTGTGATCCACAAATGCGCAGGAAGAAATCCACAAATGCGTACAGCGATCCACACATGCACAGGAAGTGATCCACGATTGAATGCCAGGCAAAAAGCATATTTCTGGATACTTTTTTATTTGCAAATCTCATTTTATTTATTTGTGAATTTGATCCATTTTTGTAAAACTCCTGTATATATTTGTGGATCTCGTTTAATTTGTTTAATATTTGTGAATTTCTTTCCATTCATTTGTGGCTCAGAATCTATTTATCTGAAAATATGCAACAATTATAACCCCATACCCCTTACTGAGTAGCTTTTTTCCATGGCGTGCAAAGTAGCAAAAACACACACACACACACACACACACACACATCACAGTCCTACCTCCATGAGAGAGCCTTTGCAGTGCAGCAGTTTGTAGAGGACGGTGAGAGGAATGCAAAGCATGGATGAGAGAGCGAGAAACCAGCCCAGCACCTCACCCCACCACGGGTACACATACACGGCATTATACACTAATCGCTTGTAGTTGACCACATGAAAAAAGAAAACACCCTGCGAAACACAGACACAAACCCCTTTAATACCCTCGGAAGATTGCGAAACCCAACGTTGATGCATATTGCACGTAAAACCCACCATACACACTACCGGCGTGATGTAAGACCAGCACCACTTCATATACGGCAGAGGGCGATAGCCGATCATGCAGGCCACGTCGTCCATGAAGCGATCGGCACCTGAAGGAGTCAGAGAACGAGAGGGAGGGGTTTCTGTATGTGTCATCAATATGTGCATCTCTGCATGCTCACCATCATTTGAGTACGACGTGTGCCTGAATCAACATCCCTGTTGGCATGGGATAACACTCCTATGAACAAGAGGTTCCCAAAACCTTTTTTGTCACCCAAAGCCCTTAGATATGACTTGAAGTATCTGAGATTTGAATTTTTTATATTTGAATAATTTAACAACACATTTGCATGTTCACGGCAGGGTTATTACAAAACTAAAACCATTGGTTCACGGATGTCGGTTAATGGTCACATGACATGCATGTAAACACTACTACAATATTTTAGTTTTGTAGTAAGTAAGATTTTTATTTTTAATTTAAAAGTGTAAAAAAATGATTTAGAGATTACATAGAGAAAGAGAGAGAGCCCCTTTTGTGTGTTACATTTGATTTAGTTCTTCTTTTTTTTTAATTCACAAACTTTTTTGGGAAACCGTTCTATAAACCAATCAGATTTGAGGTTCAGGTTTGAGGCGTCTCTGCTGTCCACCAATGAGGCTTCCTAACTAGATAAAACAAGCAAGACTTCCTCAGTCAACTGAGGATTTTAATTTTTTTCATTAAAATTTCAAATCCACCGGTTGGGTTTGTCCATATTTGATATTTTAATTGGGGTTGGTGCTAAACTTTGCAGGACAGTGTTCCTCCAAGAGCAGGATTGGACACCCCTGAGCTAGACCATCATAAACCAGTCTGGACCAGCATGGACATTCCAACTGGTCTTGAATTTTTGAAAGGATTATGTTTGTTAGCAATGTTGTTGCAGGACCAACAAAGTATGTTGATCCAGAAACACGTCTTACTCTGCAAAAACTACAGATTTTTTGTACCATACACCCAAGCCACCACCACACACTCCCAGAAGGCTTGCCAAAGCAGAGTAATCCCACTCGCTGAGTAATAGTCAAACAGCTGGAACACATACATCCCTCCCTGGACAGAGAGAAAATGTTACCAAAACACATCCAGGAAGCATAATGTGGTATCACATACTTCACTATGGGCCTCAGACGTACCTCGGTCACCATGGAAAGATCGATAGTAAAGCAGGTAAAGCAGCATATTGCAACAACAACTTCACGACGCAGAGAGCCAATGAACGTCTTCGGGGGCAACATGTCCATTATTCCAGTTATAAAGCCTTCAACGCCGACAAACTGAGAGAGAAAACAGAAAAATGTGTTTATTTTAAAAGGAAGCTAATGATATAACCAAGAAATATGTGGGCAACAAGGACAGCTGAATGTGTAAACATTGTTGCTAGTCTAAGAGCTCTAAGGCTAATCTCAGGCTTTGTGTGAACATTAAGGGGCCGTTCACACGAGACGTGTTCTTGCATTCCTGTGCTATTCTTTATTGGTTGCTTTATGTACACATGCGTCACAGTGACAGATTAAATGGCTGGAGGTTAGCGGGTTGCTCTACAGTAGTGTTGGTTGCCAGTATGCAATTGTAGTGTGCTTCAAATCTTAAAAATATTTCATGTTTAGCATGCAGTGTCTGAAAAAAAACACAGTTTGCACTTAAGTACCTTCTTTTAAATATATGATGTAATCAATCTCATTTTAAAAGCAAGCAAAAGTGTACTTTTTCACAGGGGTAAAGCTGCGTTGCTGAACTTCAAATAAAAAACAGATTAAAAAAAAGAATAATCCGTTTGATTCAATGTGCACCACCTTGTGGTTTTTGAGCACACGAATGAGCCACTTTAAGGGATAGTTCACCCAAAAATTTAAATTCTGTTATCAATTTTCTCACCCTCAAGTTATTCCAAACCTGTATGAGTTTCTTTATTCAGCTGAACACAAAATAAGATATTTTGAAGAATGTCAGTAACCAGACAGTTGATGGACCCCATTGACTTTAATAGTATTTATCCTACTATAGAAGTCAATGGGGTTCATCAACTGTCTGGTTACTGACATTCTTATGTAAAAGACATTTTTATGTCTTTTCAGATAACTCTTTTGAGGTTTTTCAAAACATTCTGTAATAAATGGATTGTAATTTATTCAGCTTGGGCGTACTAAAATGTATAGCAGGATTTGTGTCATATATCATGGGTGGGGCCTCACCTGACTGTCCAATCCCAACACCAGAAGCATGAGAAAGAACAGTACCGCCCACAGCGGCGCTAAAGGCATGAGCGACACTGCTTTTGGATAGGCAATAAACGCTAAACCAGGACCTGAGGGAAAAGAAGATCCATATGTTGATGTATCATGGTATTTGCATGGTACTCCAATGTTTATTCAACCATGGTACCGAGTCTAAAAGCCTAATGTATGTAATCTAGGAGAATGAAGGACCAGAGAGTGTGATCAAACACATATCTCACCACTTTCTGCCACATTACTGATGTCAACGCCTTGTTCGGCCGCCATGAATCCCAGAACTGAGAAAACAACAAACCCTGCAAAGAAGCTTGTGCCGCTGTTTATAAGAGCCAGAATGAAAGCATCCCTAAATAGAGGGAGAAATCACCATGGGATTAGCATGTAGCAGAACACGCAACGTACAGGGTTAAACTGGCTGAACTCATGCAACCTCTGATCACATGCATGCAAACAAACACGCACTACTGTCCCACAGGGATGCTGCGGGATTATGAAACCATAAAGAAAAAAACACTCAAACATTTTTTTGCGCAGGGAGGCCTTTGTGTCATTACTGTGTTTATATCAGAGATACGCGGTTGGCGGTTACAGCCACGGTTTATCGGGCGGATGACGTGACGAAAAATAATATTTGAATTAAATTCGGGCGGGTGGCGGTTGAACCAATCAAATGAAAAAATATATACCGGTATACATTATTAAATATTGTTACCTACATCCGAAAAGTACATCTGTATCCTTTCTAGAACAGGCAAGAGCTTTCTAGCCTCGCGGCTTTGAAAATTGGTTAAAAAAAAAAAACGTTGGTGTGGATTGATGATGAGTTTTGTGATGCGGTTGCGGATGAAATAATAGCCCATCTGCACATCTCTAGTTTATATACAGACAAAAGAACAATAAACTATTCTCTCTATAACACAATACATACAGTGGGGACCAAAAGTCTAGAGCTTTATTATATCTTGATCAGGGCTTGACATTAACACCCGCCAACCCGCCAAATGCGGGTGGATTTTGCTCGTGGCGGGTAACACAGTCACTCCAACTAGCCACTTTGGCGGGTTGAATCATTGTAGTCTTTTCAAAAGGCATCTGAAAAGAGCGCACTGGCTGTGTTGCGTGCGCGTCTCAGCTGCGTGGTGTTTCCGTTTTTATTTCCCATGTTAACAGGTTAGAGCTTACACTGTGTGACACGCGCGTCTCGAGCCGCGCCGAAAACGTGTGCAGGCTAGAAATAGAACCGACGCCTATTTTTCATGCGACACGCAAGCGTGTTGGAAGCGTTTCCAGACGAAATAGAATAGGAAAAGATGTCATTTTGACACGAACATCATATTAATATTTTTATGTTTGAAAGTCTATAGGTTTTGACAAATGCAGATATAAATATAATTTAAAAAATAAATAGGCTAATAGGCCTAATTATCGATTTTTAAATATCGCACCTGTCAATACGGAACGAAATAATCTGTAGGCTAGCCTACTTTGCCGTCTATACTGCCGACGTTGTCTTTGCTGTATCAGTAGTAGGTTATATATTTATGTTTATATAAACATGTATAAAAATGTATAAACGGCGCCTATGTCCCGAGATAGCCCTCCCTGTACGTCGCCAGCAGCGCCGCGTCAGACACGTTTCTGGTGTGCAAATGGCAAATGGACTGCATTTATAGCGCTTTAAACAGACTTTATAGTGCAAAGACACAGAAAACGCCACGCAGTCAGTGTGTCGCCGGCCTAACGTCGTTGGACGCAGGTGGAGCTATGTGGTGTCCGATTCCTGACCATGGCATGCATTTTTCGTGAGGTTTCGAGACTGACCTACTTTCCATTGCAACTTGTAACAAAGAATTTCCCATCAGGGCTCAATAATGTAATAGTCTACTGGGTCTGATTCTGATATTTAAACAGACAGTGTTTCTAATGCAAAAGGGTTTTTTTTCAGTTTGGTTTTTTAATCTTTTTCATCAATCTTCTACATCCATGCACCACTTTTATTAAGCAATAGAAGCTATTTTTATGTCTTTGTCTTAATATATGGTTTTACTTAAAAAAAAGAGTTGTAAACATAACCTTATCAGAGGTAATGATAATGACCTGTATTGTTATACATTTATGTAGTCTTGATTTGGGTGTGTACAGTGGTTTTACATTTAAAAGGGTTGTAAATGTAGTTCAAGTAAATTTTAGCACACCATAGTCATCTTTAATCAGGTAATTTCACAACAACAAAAAATGTGGCTAGTAAAAATGCTGTGTGGCTAGTA
This sequence comes from Chrosomus eos, assembly GCA_036326025.1. Taxonomy (NCBI): domain Eukaryota; kingdom Metazoa; phylum Chordata; class Actinopteri; order Cypriniformes; family Leuciscidae; genus Chrosomus; species Chrosomus eos. The sequence continues at coordinate 29,496,455 of CM070837.1, forward strand.
ACTTTGGAAAACCACTAGCCACATTGGCTAGTGAGCAAAAAAGTTAATGTCAAGCGCTGATCTTGATTATATATTTACAGTGGAAACATATATATATTATATTTATGTTTCCACTGTAAATATATAATCTTGTAAAAAAAAAATATATATATATAACAAAAACTATTGAATTGCTTCACGGTGGAATTTTTCCTTTTTTCAATGATGTAATGTTAAATTATATATTATACTATATTATATATTAGCAAAATTCAAATAAATGTCAATCTTGTTAAAAATCATTTTTGCAAAAGCATATTAGGCTCATATTTATTTACAGTATTCATGTCCATCAATACAATATGCAGACCAATTATCGAAATCCACGTAAATCTACTCTTTTACAGTATAATGATCACAAAGTTGAGATATAGCATTATGAAATAATCCTTTGTGTGTGTGTGTGTGTGTGTGTGTGTGTGTGTGTGTGTGTGTGTGTGTGTGTGTGTGTGTGTGTGTGTGTGTGTGTGTGTGTGTGTGTGTGTGTGTGTGTGTGTGTGTGTGTGTGTGTGTGTGTGTGTGTGTGTGATATTCTGCTTACTGGTAGCAGTTGTTGTTGAAGCGGTTGTAGCTCCCCAGGGCCGTCAGGGCCCCCAGACCGATCGCATAAGAAAAGAAGATCTGTGTTGCAGCGTCAATCCATACCTGCCATCATAATTGTCACGACAACAATAATTATATAACCATGTCACTTGGCTCTAGTTATTACTTTAACTCAAATCTCAAACATATTTTTAGACATTATTTTCAGCTGTAAGCAAAGATTTACACATCTACTAAATATTTAATTTTAATGGCAGCATTTAACAGCATTTTGCATCTACACTTCTCTCACTTTCAGAGCTTAATTCGGTATTAAAATAGTAACTATTTGCTACTCTTGAATGCACAAGCACATTTTATGTGACCAGTAACTGGAATTCACTGGAATGTACTGGAGGTGTTTCAGATATTTCACTATCAATATGTATCGAAAAATCTATATTTTTGACAACACTACATTGAACTTAGTTTATTTCAGATGCCTTTGAAACTACAATTGAAAAATGTGTATATTATATATAAAGTTCAACCCGCCTAGTGGCTAGTACTGCTGAAATCCACCTGCATTTGGTGGGTATTAATGTAAAGCCCTGGTATACTTCACAAAAAAAAAAACTATAAAAACATTGTTGTTACTTCACATAAAACATTAACTGAGATAAAAATAAAATGGTAACACTTTAGATTAGGGTTCAATTCTCACTATTAACTATCACTTTTGCCTCTAAACTCCTATTACTGCTCATTAATAGTTAGTAAGCTAGTCATACAAAATAATGCATTAATATGTGCTTTATATGCACGGCCAATATCCTAGTAATATGCATGCTAATAAGCAACTAATTCATAGTGAGAATTGGACACTAAACTAAAGCGTGAACCAAAATATTTATACAAATTATAATAGTATTTCAATGATACTAAAATAACACTTATTGACAGGCATTGATCTTAATTTACAATTTATATGGGCCAAAATAAGTCTTTAAAAACCCCATCTCTATACTGACTTGATCAAATTTGACATTCAAACTGTATCTATGAAATGTGGAATTGCCTGGATATACTTGCCATAGAATCAGGCACATATAAAAACTGAACCCGTGCAGACAGCCTCTCACCTGTGCCTCGGAGAGCTTGCTCCAGTTTGGTTTCAGGTAGTAAATAATGCCATTAAGAGCTCCTGGCAGTGTGACGCCATTAACAAACAAGACCACCAGGACCAGATATGGGAACACAGCTGTGAAATATACAATCTGCACACACATACAGACACATTAGTAAACCTCACACTTATTTTCCCACCTAAAGGTGAAACCACTGTACCTCCTGAAAAATGAGCTATTTCTGAATCCTCACAGGCTCGTGTTTATTATCACAGTACCTTTTCTCTGACAGTCAAGCACAGGAAGAAAAACACAGGCCGCAAACATATCCGCTGGGAGAGCTAATAATCGGCTTACAAGCGGACATGTACGCAACAAACATTCATAATGGTTCGACTAATGTGTCTGTGTGTATGTAAGGGATAATGTACAGTCAGCCAATCATTACCGCAAAATAAACCCTAGCAGGGTGAACAGGACCTCGACCATCTGACTGTTCATTATCCCACTTATTACATATCTAGTTACCAAATATGAAATATTGATTAGAGTACTTGTGGATTTGCTAAAACTAAGAAACTTCCAATAAGAATAGCCATTACAACATACTAAACAAGCAACAAGGCAAATGCTGCAACAATAGTAAAATACTTATTTGTATATTGTATATTTTATATACAGTATCATTCAAAAAATGTTTCTTATGCTCACCAAGGCTGTATTTATTTAATCAAAAATACAGTAAAAACAGTAAAACTGTGAAATATTATTATAATTTAAAAATGTAATTTATTCCTGTGATTAAAGCTGAATTTTCAGCATCATTGCTTCAGTCTTCAGTGTCACATGATCCTTCAGAAATCATTCTATTATGATGAGTTGATGCTTAATTTTAATGACAAAATGTTTTTTTTTATTATTATCATTAATGTTTAAAACAGTTGTGCTGCTTCATATTTTTGTAGAAATTTTGTAGAAAATTCTTTGATAGAGAGTTAAAAAACAGCATTTATTTAAAATAGGAATCTTTTATAACATTATAAATGTCTTTACTGTCACTTTTGATCAATTTAATGCATCATTGCAGAATACATTTTTAAAAAAATAAATAAAATAAAGTCTTACTGACCGCAAACTTTTGCACAGTAGTGTATATATATATACTAACAAATTATTTTGTAGACATGTTAGCACTCAGTTCCTTGTTCTTGAGTTCCGTGTTTTTGTTTCCTAGATTTAACTGGTGACTCTTAAGCTTCTAGCCATCATCTTTCACCAACATATAAAGTATTTGTACCTTTCCGGCGGATTTAATCCCCTTCCAGATGCAGAAGTAGACGATGACCCATGTAGCAAGAAGGCACAAGACCAAGTAACCGCTGATGTTACCCACTTCATCCAAACCACCAGATAGACGCAGTACTTTACGCCTGATCAACAAAGAAACATTTTGTCAAACTACTTTAACCTGGCTTTTCCAAAAAAATGAAGCAAAAAGATTTGAGAGACCATGTTATATTGTAAATGTTATCATAGCTAAAGAGCGCACAGCCATGGTAATATAGCAAAGTTGCGTCTGCAAATGGTTAATACACAACATAAAAAAATATTATTAATCTTGTTTTTAATTGAAAATCAATTCAAATTCTGTCATATATATTTTTTAAAACTCTTTCACTAATTATTATGCAAATTAAGAGCAGTGATATATACAGTAGGTGAACAGGTGTTTCGCAACATTACTTTTACAGTATCTGTTTTATTATTGACCAATCAGTATCCAGGATCAGTTTGTTTTTTATAATGCAGATTTTGTCGTCATCATTTACTCAACCTGTATGACTTTCTTCCTTCTGCAGAACACAAAAGATGATATTTTGAAGAATGTCAGTTGATGGTTCCCATTGACTTCCCTAGTATTTTTTATTCTCCATACTATGGAAGTCAATTGGGACAATAAACTGTTTGGTTACCGACATTCTTCAAAATATCTTCTTTTGTGTTCAGCAGAAGAAAGAAGTTCAAACAAGTTTTGGAACACTAAATGGTGACAGAATTTGAATTTGTGTGTGAACTATAGCTTTAACAGCTCATCTGATGGCACAGCACTTTAACAAATGTCTCATCAAATCTGTGCCAGGGCAAAATCAGATTTGAAAACATCTAAAAGACACTTACTCCCAGAACTCCATAACAGACGATCTCAAACCCGCGGGCTCCAGGCAGCCGGCACTGTGGTTGAGGGAGGAGATGTTAAGAGGGGAAGGGGACAGTGACTGATTGAAACACACCCGGCTGAAGTTGGTGGTGCAGTTGACGGTGTTCCACTCGTGCCCACACGTGGCCCACGGCAGAGGAGAAGTGAAGGAGTGAGCCAGAAAGTACAGGCCCCATACCAGAACCATGATGTAGTAGGTGTTACAGAAGAACACAATCACCATTGATGCCAGACCAAGACCTAGAGGAAAGGGAAAGAGATTCCCCCTGCTCTAATAGATGCTGTGTCTCATGCTGGACAATAATAAAACCCAGACAGATCAATATTCGGTTTTACCATTAAAAATTCAAGACAATTGCTGGCAGGACGAGGTATGGATCTCTTTGTTGGGGTTGGGGTGCGCGTACAAATGCATCTGGCTATTAATAATACTCCACCTTTAAAAAGAGGCGCGATGTTCCATGTGGCGACCCCACCCTGTTTCATGAACTGACCCAGAGCGATCTCCAGGAAGAACACAGGAATACCCCCAAAAAACACCATCAGAATGTAGGGGATCAGAAACACACCTGCAACACACATGAAATGAACAATAGGCAATCAGGAAAAACTTTTCATCTAAATGACACAGTAGGGGCACGACTACCCTCTATAATATATAAAAGAGTACTTATTGCAGAAATAATACACTTCGAAGAATATACTTAAGTGTGTAATGTTTTCAGACACTCCACTCTGACATCAATCGATCCCAGGAGCGCAGTGTGAAAACACCCTAAGAATGTGTTCACACTTGGCAGGTTTTGTTAAAATGAACCCTGGTGCGATTGCTCTGTTAGTGCGGTTTATTTGAATAAGTGTGAACGCTGCCATCTGAACCCTGGTGCGCATCAAACAAGGGAATCGAGACCGCTGAAAAGATGAGTTTCGAATGAAATATAATCGCAACACGGACCAAATACATGTAAACAATCCAAAAACAGGACATGATGTCACAAGATGTGACCCTAAAAAGAATGTGACCCTAAATGTTTTTGTTGTTTTTTTTGGTCCGGACCAAACGAGCCGAACTACAAGTGTGAAGTTCAGTTCTCTTGGTCTGGACCAAAAAATAAAGTTAGGTTACAGTTAGCTCTGGTTCACTTCGCATTCATACATTTTTAAAACTTAACCTAAAGATACAATACACAAAAATAAACGGCTTTTAGGACGTATATTTTGCGAACCGAACATCCAATGTGCGACACCACGACTATGATGAGAAGAAACAGGTGTGCATATCGTGTGTTCATATTTCTGTCCAACGCCACCAAGGTTAATTTAGAAGCAGACCGCTTGTGTGATGTGTGCACCAGGGTTCAGATGGCAGCGTTCACACTTGAATGAACCGCACTAACAGAGCAATCACACCAGAGTCTGTCTTGAACGAACAATAACACACACAATTATGCCAAAATGTAGTTTTGTCGAGTATATCTTCATAACATAAGAGCAGTCTTATGATGGACTTAAAGAGTTGTGAGAGAATGAGGTGAGTGTGAGATCTGTGTCTCTGTCAGCAGCGGCTGCTCTTAAAGGGCCAGCAGCCAATAAAGCTTTTTTATCAATAAAGTTAATCAAAAAACAAAGGGAGCAGAGACAATTACTCAATGATCTTGTCTAAAGAACTTTTGTAGCTTTAATAAGGATTAGTCTATATAATTTAATGTAGCGCAGACTCTTTGATAACTTTATTAAATTTCTGTATATGTACTACCTGTTAGACCGGAAGGGCACAGGTAAATATGACATTTATTATGGGTTTATGTGAGGATATATTTTATGGGTTTATATGAGGATATGGTTTATGTGAGATGTTATATTTTTTGAAGCCTAATAAAGGTTTTAAAAAATTGATAGCTTTCAATTGTAATGACTGAATCACTGTACTGTTGGATGGCTATAATTAATGTTTAAAATGTTAAAATGGGGGGGGGGGGGGTCATTTTTATCCAGACATCAATGGCTTATTAGGTGTTATTAGGTGTTATCAATCATTTAGTTGTTGTTGCTAATTTGAGTTGAGAAATACACATTTCAGAATTATCACTAATCTGTGTGTGCATTTTACTTTAGGACCAAGTTGACTCATGAAATCATTTGTTTATTATATCGCAATCGCAATATTGACCTCAATAATCACAATATGACATTTTCCCCAAATCGTGCAGCTCTAGTTTTAATAAAACCAAACCTGCCGAGTGTGAACACGCCGTAAGCGTGTGGTTACACTTTATTTAAGGCTCCCGTCTGTATCTGTGTAAGCGCTTTGTGAAGAGCATCATTGATGTATATTTACAACTTATACCACGGGCTGTTTAAATACTCGATTCTGATTGGCTGGAAGGTGTGCAGTAAAACCGTTTAATGCACAGGTAGTTCTAGTCAGTTTGATTACAGTTCGAAATTAATCCGCTACTCAGTGGCAGCTCCTGCAAAATCTCTCAGGGGAGGCAAATGTTTGGATGATTGATAAGGATAAGGTCCACCCATGCAATGGATAAATTAACAGCTTAAAGGTGCATTGCGCAACATTTCATGTTAAAAATACCCGTTTTTTAACCCATACATGCGTAAACAATTGCCTGATGGGCTGAATGAGCCCTTCTCTGATCACTGAGATTGCCTCTATAGTCCTGTACAGTAAAATAAATAAGAGGGATTCGGGCTCGAATCTGAGACTGGGCGTGACGTCATGCGCGTTCACGCTCACCAGGCGATGTCTCAGAGGTTTGTTATTGTTAGCCGCCATTCTCCGTATCAGCGAAGACAACTCGAGCGACAAAACTTTAGTCAACTTTCGACAAAAGTAGAAGATGGATTCAAAGAGACCGGCTTGTAGTTCATTCCAAACCCCAACGCAAACTCCACGTAAGACAAAGAAAAGAATACTTTTGTGTAATTATTGACCAAAATGGCCAAATTGGAGTCAGGCGTCGGAATAAGACGAGACGAGAGTCAGCATCGGGAAGGCTTTCAACAAATGGATAGATCTCCGGTGTGCTCTAGGACTCAAACGGGATCCTCAGTTGGCTGTTTTCTTGATAAAACGGTAAGATATACCCCAGTCTCTAATGTCTGATGCGGCAAATCTATGACAACAAATGACGATGCGTAAAATGTGTAATGCTTTAGCCTAAGCTAGATAAATGTACAATCAGAATTGATTTGACTAACGTTACCATTGTCAGTGAACAGGTTCATAAACTAGGAATTGTCTTCGGAAGAATAGTACAACATGAAACATAAAACATGTCCCATAAAAGATGCTAACTATGTTTTTGTGTATAGCCTACCGGTAGCCTTGTGTTCTTTGCTAACGTCCTTTGCCTGCGCTCTGCTCTTCTATCTTCTTCCATCATATTACTTTAGACTTTCCACCATAGTCTTTAAACGCCGCCGTTCGTACTCCGTTATTAAGGTCCCGGCGAGGCAGAACGGGAACATTGCGATAGCCTCCTCCAGCTGGTTTGTTGTTGTTGTATGTGGCGCCGCCGCCGCCGTGCTCGCGTCACTCCCTTACTCATCGGTTCTGGCCACTGGCCAGTGCGACCGCAAACAGCAAAACCGAGTTTGGGGGAGAGTAGTTCTTAGAACTGTTTAGAAGTGGACAGTTCCTATAACTAAGTTCCTGTAACTACTTGTTATGAAAGCGGATATAGTGCCATTTCATTGTTTATTACCTTGAGACATTTGAGTGTACTTTGTTGACCAACTGTGTATGGTATGATTATTATTTTAAGCTTTTACAAATTAATAACTTATATTGTTCATGAACGTGTTTCCATAATAATACAATCATAAGTGGATACAGTAAACGCATAAAAACAGTTCAACATGGAGATAAATGGAAACAAAAACTGTTTTCTTCTACCCCCGTTTTCCCCTCACACATAAGTGTGTAATTTACTCAAATGCCTTTCCTTTCATATATGTAAAATGACTTGCAGATTTATAACTTTATAACCTCTGAAGACATTATGACTGTGAACAAAAGATTTGTGCGGCTGATGCTCCTTTGGTTATGAACAGCTCGTGCAAGCGTGCGTGTGCGTGTGCTCCATGAGCGTGCACATCTCTGGTTGCAGTTTCGCTTGTCGCCAGAGGGGGTGTAGTTCTGCAAAAACTCAGAGACCTGCGTTATGCACCTTTAAGCATGTAAAGGCATCTTAACTAGGCTACTTTAATATTAATGAAAAATAAAGTCTCCTGGAGTTTGTAATTCAGCAAAACCTGGTACAGCTCCAGTGCACCAGAGCAGCCCTTGAATTCTGGACTTCTCATAAATGAGAGACAGTTCAGTCTTCAGCTTCGCCTTATTTAGCATAAGATATGCCCTGACAGTGATGTATCAGGCAGAATCCATATTTTATATCTCCATATTTTTTCAAAAATTAATGCTATTGGTCACCCTTTACATCTGTCAATGTGTTTTACAAATATTTAAAAGAGCTTGGAAATTATTTTGGGGGAAAAAACAGGTTTTCTTTCGTTTCCTGAAAAGTAACAGTTTTGGACATACAAGGCTTCTGTCCGACAGTGATGATGATGATGTGTGTATGTGTGTGTGTGTGTGTGTGTGTGTGTGTGAGTGTGTGTGTGTGTGTGTGTGTGAGAGTTTGGTTTATGTGATTTATGAGAACACAAATTTGTATAATGACGTGTATTACACTGGTATTACAACTTATGGGTGGTTTATGAGGACATTTCAAAAGTCCTCATAAATCAAATGGCTTAAAAAACAATGTTTTATTAAAAAATTAAAAATGCAGCATGTCTCCTGTGATGGGTAGGTTTAGGGACAGGGGCAGTGTAGGGGGATAGAATATATAGTTTGTACGGTATAAGTAAGCAATAAGGTACGAGAGGCTGTGCTGTATCGTGAATAAGTAACGGCTCAAGGGCGTTGTTAGGCACGACGCGAAGCGGAGTGCCTGCAACCCCTTGAGCCGTTACTTATTCACGATACAGCACTTGCCTCGAGTATCTTATTGCTTTTATAAAACGGTTTCCACACAATATTAAATTAAAAAACAATGTATTAGTGCAACTTTCGTGTAGTTAAATCAATAAAAACATTCCTTCCGCTAGAAAAATATAGTCCCTGACTGTGAAGAGCAACGTTCCAATGTGTACCTATGCAGGAAAGCTCAAATAAAAACAACAAACCATTCGCAAACTTCTAAGGGTGTTGCTATGGGCGCAGTGATAAATAGAACCGTTGGGTGAAGCGGTCGTAGCCGTGTTTTATCGTGAATAAAGCACAGCTCTTGACCAATCAGAATCAAGGATTCGAACTAACCGTTTTATAAAAACCATTACGCCTATGGGGAGTCCTCATAATGCTGTTGCACCAACATGTGTGTGTGTGTGTGTGTGTGTGTGTGTGTGTGTGTGTGTGTGTGTGTGTGTGTGTGTGAGTGTGTGTGTGTGTGTGTATGTGTTTACGTTAATTAACATTTTACCAAAATTCAAGCTCAAATGGAGCTCGACAAGGGTTTTTGACCAGTAAATGTATTTTCAATCCACTCAGATAGTTTCTTTTATTAAATATTCCACTAGGTGGCGACACATAATATTGTTGACTGAATCGTTGACGTGTAGGATAAAGATTGTGTTGGTGTTCGAATGGAATGTAGAAATTTCAAAGTACAAAGCAATCGCCCTAATGAAGAAACCGCCCCTGCCGCTACTATAAACATTGGTAACCATAGTAACACAGTTACACTTGCAAACAGAGTGAGAGAGAGAGACACATATGAAAACGTTTATTTAGGTAGGCTAAATGGATGATTTTTGCATATTGTTTAATTTGTATGGTGAATATGGCAATTTTGAGAAATGGGCGCAGGCACAAGACGAAATAGAAGACTTGGAGAAGACGATGAATGACAAAAAGCGGCACAACAGTTAACACTTTCAGTGACTTTTTGCACCAAAGACAGAACATTTGTGATTTCGAGGCCTACTCTGCTTCTCTTTTAAATGAGACATTGCAGGAGTTTTATGCCTCTGTTCAGTCTACCGCTGGACGCGAATAAAGTGTTGCAAGTTTGATGTGTCTCAGAGCAGTATAAACCGTCACATTACAAAATACAAAATCATAAGTGATAAAGACTTCAAGTCAAGCAATGCCGTCTTTAAATCAGTTTTAAAGCGCTAGGAAAAATGGAAAAGACACCAGCGTTCATCATCCGCGTATTACTGAGTCTGACTTGGACAAAATTAGAAATGCACCTGCACTCTCCCCTTTCACACCCACAGGACTTGTAAAAGTTTGGTTTGGCATACAGCTAATTCATTTAAATAAATGACATGATTAGTTCAAATAAAGATTGCCTTGTCACTGTCAGTGTTGCCTGTCATTCATAAATAATTTTAATAAATCCATTAAAGAATCATTAAGTTAGCTATATGCTTAAGCAACGAGGGGACTGTAGACTTTAAAGAATAGACGCATGCATGCATATCTCTCTCTCTCTCTGTTCCTTCTCTTTCAGTTCTCTGTCTCTCTCTTTTAATAATGAATTTAAGTAAATGTGATATTTCATTCAAATAAAAGCAATCCGATGGCTCTACTTTATTTAAAGCGGACGGAGTGCTAGAAGAAATAACCGTCATTTTAACCGTCATCTGTTAAAAAATTACACTGTAAACATCAGTTTCAGCTTTAACTTCTTTTTAACTTGTCAAATAGCCGAGGTATAACGCCCGTTTCACACCGCATGCGTGAGCGGCGCTTGAGCAGCGCGTCAGCGTAACTACACCGTCACTGCAGCTGCAGACGCGCAAGAGTATTCACACTGGAAGCGTTTGTACAGCGTCACAGCAGCGGCTCCAAAGCTACATATACAAGCGAGCAATTCTTTACAAAGACAACTATAAGTTTTTAGAAGTTGGTCATTTATAAAATTGATAGTCTTGAAAGTTTGTTATAGGGAGGTGTACAACATTTGCATATATAAATGGTAAACAACAAAACAACATAGAAAACAGCCCCAATCTTGTCGTTTCAGTCATACTTTCGATATGTTTACAAAGACTGCAAAGTCCGCGGATAAAAACAAGCAAATAAAACGCACACTCTTGTTTGATTTGGGTTGTGCCAGCGTATAGCTGTCTGTGTATTACATAAACTAAAAGAAAGTTTATATAGAATATTTTCTGGCTATACTTTAGTATTTTATAATACACCATACCTTCACACAAACTGAACGCAAAACAAATTTAAATGGGTAGCCTAATTTTCTATAAATATTTTTGAGTCTTCATTTTCTTTTTTTGCCTACTCCAGTTCTTGTTTAAACTCACTAAACATTATTCTGTGCATTTCGGGCACTTTTTGTGTGAAATCATATGTATTTTGTCCATCAAAAGTGTGCTTTCACTTTAATTGAGCGTCAGCAGCGCAGCAAAAATAGACCTGGCGCCGAAACCCCCGCTTCATTGCTGCTCACGCGCCGCTCCTGCTTGACGCTCACGCGCCGCTCCTGCTCCCGGTGTGAATGCACTCATTGATTAACATGCACGCCGAAAAAAATACGAGCTGCTCACGCGCCGCTCACGCATGCGGTGTGAAACGGGCGTAAGCGGGATAATCCACGGCTAGCCATGCATCAAAATCCTTTTCGCTTCGCGTCGGGTGGTTCTTCGCCTCTACGTCGTGCATTGAAATCCTTTAATGCATGGCTAGCCGTGGATTATCCCTTACATGTTTTTGAAGCTCTGATCATTGTAGCCAATCACAGACATATCCGATGAGAGCGTGAACACAATGGCCAATCAGAGGTGTTTTACGATTCCGCTCAAAAGCGATCAAAGAGTCAAAATTTCTGTCTTCTGCTGAACACAAAAGAAGATATTTTGAAGAATGTCGGTAACCAAACAGTTGATGGATCCCAGTAAACTGAAAGTACCGTTTATATAAAAAAAAATTAAAGCTACACTGTGTGATTTTTACCCCCATCTTGCGGTGAAAAGGTATATGACCATCCAGTGAATATTAGTTTCTGTTCCTCTCAATTCCGATTTCGTTTTAACTCCTACGGTGGCCAATGTAGTCCAAGATTAACATGACTTAACAAGCAATCCCTCTCTTCACATTCGACACGGTGCCATCGAGAGTTAAAACGCGAAAGGCAAAGCTTGAATTAACGGGTATGTCCCTCTTTGGCTAATGTACTTTCAAGATGGAGGGGCAACATGGCGACCTACATTAGAACCCCTTACCCGTATGTATTTTCAATGGCATATTATACACTCACGAGAATACTTTATTACTTGAACGAAGTAAATATACATTAATGAGCACATATATTTTTGAAAGAACTAAGTGTTTTTAGCTAAGAATAAACTAAAAAAGTTACACAGTGTAGCTTTAAGTAGACTAAATACACATTAAATACAATTAAGCACACTTCTTTTTTACAAGGGTAACAATGTCTGTAGCTTCGTTCTTACAAAGATAGTTCGCCCAAAAATTCTGTCATCATTTACTCAATGTCATTCTTTTCCAAACCTCTATGACTTTCATTCATCTGTGGAACACATAAGAAGATATTATTATTCTAAACAACACTAGATCCCATTAACTTTCACTTTGTGGACCAAAAAAAACCTTTTTTGTGTTCAGGTTTAGAATGACATGAAATGTTTAGTATATGATAAAAAAAATTTCATTTTTGCCAGTACTATCCCTTTAAGTAAACTTTTTAAAATGTACTCTTTGTGATGGAGAGAGAGAGAGAGAGAGAGAGGAGAGAGAGAGAGAGAGAGAGAGAGAGAGAGAGAGAGAGAGAGAGAGAGAGAGAGAGAGAGAGAGAGAGAGAGAGGGGACTAAGATAGGTTATGTCTCCCTCCCAAATCATGTTGTTTACTGCCAGATAAAGAATCCAGAGGTTTAGTATTAACTCCATAGACACAACTGACACTGTTCTTGAGATGGCGTCTGAATCTTATGACACTGACGCTGACTTATAACTGGCTTCAGCTGGCACGAAAAACAGAAAGTGAAGGTGAAACAAAAACGCTGACAACTCTAAGCAGCGTAGGCCACATGTACCACCTTCATACGTCAGAAGATCTGTTAATGTTACAAGAGAGGGAGAGGAGAACAAAGAACAGAGTGCCACTTCTTCAACCGTTGATAAACTCAGGTCATTAACATTAGACAGCAATTGCCCTTCCTCTTTCTTCCTGTCTGTCGGGCCCACGTTTATTTTTCTCAGCGCTTTGACCTTCTGACTTATCTCTACCGGCAGATACTTCATTACATTTCAGATGTTTTAGTCTATTAGTGTTAGGAGTGTGTATGACAGACAGAACAGCAGAAGGTTTTTGAGGTTAACGTTTTTTGTTTTTTACTCTGGGTGGACTGATCATTAAAGGGTACCTATCATGGAATTTTGAAAATTACCTTTCATGTAGTGTGTAACATAGATCTAAGTGAACAAAAACATCCAGCAAAGTTTTAAATATGAAAGTTCACCGTATACAAAGTTATTGTCTCTCAAAAGTAAGAGTCGACTCTGAGTCGCTGATATGAATCGATAGACAAACGATGCATTTCTCTCTAACTTTCGTACGTCACTTGTACAAGTTATTTGAATTCGACACGCCCACTCAGTGCGCGCGCCGAGCAGACAGAGAAACCTGACAACATCATGTCGACGAGACTCTGTTCTGAAGTGCGAATCAAAAGCAAACTTTTTTTTCACTGCCCAGGGACAAGCATGTGAAGACTCAGTGGCTAGAGTTTATATTTACAACTATACCACACAAGTATAGCCACCTTGAGCTGTGTTCGCGTTATTTTAATGACGATCGCTTCACAAACACAAATGCTTTCAAGTGTGGATTCGCGAGTCGCCTGATATGAAAGGGAACGTTCAATACCAAGTTTATTTCGATCAGCTTCATCCTCGAATCACAACCTGTAAGTACTATTAATAATTGTTGCTTTTATGTGTGTGTGTGTGTGTGTGTGTGTGTGTGTGTGTGTGTGTGTGTGTGTGTGTGTGTGTGTGTGTGTGTGTGTGTGTGTGTGTGTGTGTGTGTGTGTGTGTGGTGTGTGTGTGTGTGTGTGTGTGTGTGTGCGCGTGCGTGTGTGTGAGTTACGCTCAGCAGCTTCTAGGTCTCCAATGTCATTTTGTTTTGTTTTTTTATGTGAAATTATGTGAAGCGTATTGTAGTACTGCAGTGCTTTATCAATATGTTTAAGCTTTGGGCTAACGCGAAATATAACTGACTGCGTCATCTGACCAATCACCGCCGATTAGCGTCACGCAAAGGAGGGGTTTGGACAAATGAGTCGTCAAACGAATCATTAGGGAGTCGCTGAGCAAATCAGGTAAAAATAAATGCATATTATAAGACAACAAAAGTGTTTTTTGTCATTGCATGCATGTAAAACTGTTGTTGGGGACTCCCAGAACATTATTAGGAACATTTTAAATGCATAATAGGTCCCTTTAATAATAAAGTATAGCGATGAAAATCTCAACTTTCAATGTGGTCTCAAGACTTTTAGAGCCAACTGTTAGATATGTTTATCTCACCTCCTCCGTTCTTATAACAGAGGTAAGGAAACCTCCAGACGTTTCCAAGGCCAACGGCGAATCCAACACAGGACATGATGAAGTCCATTTGTCTGCTCCATGTTTGTCGCTCTGGATGGCCCAGTTCTGTGGCGGGGTCGCCTGTATCCGCCAAACCCACGCATACACTGGGCTCAGTCACCTCTATATTCGACCCCTCAGTCTCTGACACCAAAGGACGGGCGACTTCTGCTTCCTCCTGAGACTCATCCTCACACGTGCCTTCATCATCTGAGAGAGAGATGAACATGCATTTGACAATGTATGAACTTCTTTTGCTTTAATGACAGCAGAATTTGTGCTGATATGAAGTCTATATATATATAAGAGAGAGATGTCATATATATAATATACAGTATATATAAATTGAATGCAAATGCACCCATACAGCATGAGGGTTTGATTGTTTGCTGTGCTCCTATGACATCAGTGGCAGTTTTATGCATGTCAGAGATGCAGTTGAATCCAGATTGGAGCGGATTGAAGGACTGTGTGTTTGAGAGAGAGCATGTGTAAGGAAGAAAGTGAAAGAGGGACACTTGATACAGGTAAAAACATGAAGAGACCACATCCGGATCCTGTTCAGACACATTAATAGTACTGCTAATGGAAAGATACATAACACCACACCACACACACCATTCTGATTCCTTTCGATATCAGTTTATAGACTATATTGTATGTCAAAAACACAGCCCCTAAAATGTATTCTTGTTATTATCAAATATGTATGTATGTAAACAAATAAAGTCATTCTTACTGGAGAAATGCTCTTCTGGAGACATAACGTTACCGCGCGCTGGACAGCAGGAGCGTCGCGCGCTCGAGAATAGGCTAATAACCGTTATTAACGTTTTTTGTTTTGTTTTGTTTTTTTATTATCAATTCGCGTTGTTGCGTTGTTCCGTGGGGGTGATGTCTGATTGTTTAAATAAATTGATCTTCAGCAGAAGGTTGATAAGATTGATCTCCGAATTACAATGATTGACGTGCGTCGCAGGCAGACGAGATATAAGAGGGTCTCAAAAGCAGTCGACAAAGCACTTGAAGGTCAGCCTGAAGAATCGCATGGATGTCGGTTAAACGAGAATGATAGTAAGTCTTAGGGAATCTCCCGGTTTGGTAAAGTAATATAACGGGAAAGCAGGTGTGATGTTGGCGCCCGTCTCGTTGGATTTTACACTGCTCTATTCTAGGCGTCAGCGGAGCTCTGCTCGCAGCGTCCCGGCTATAACGCTCGACGCGGCGCTGTGATTGGCTGACGGATGTGCAGTCGTCTATGATTGGCTGATGTCCGATGAAGTCACACAAACGCGTACCTGACTGGAGACGCCGCGTACTGATAAACTAGGATGCATCTACAGTCCTTTAGAAGCGTAAGTTACATAGCTATGCATTGCTGCTGACGAGGAATGTCAGAAGATATGTTGGACTTGTGAATTGCACAGATAAACTGCTAGCCTGACTAAAACAGAAACGCATCGAGTGAGCAACTCATGAAGTCATCAATGCTGGTTAAATTTGAGTACACTGGGTTGATTATTAGCTTGAGGACCTGGCGAAAAAGGAAGAATAAATGTGGTTTGGTTAAAGGAACCTGCCTGGACTTAAACCTTTTGTTTAACTGATTGCCTTTGGAATTCTTTCTATATAGCATGGACGAAATGTTATTGTCTTTAAAGAATATTTACATTCATGTTTGTAGAGTGAGTTCACTTTGGACCTTAAGAACCCCTTTTAGACCCACTTTACCCAAGTAGTTTGCATTGTACTGAAGTGGATATAAAAGGTATTTTGCCAATACTCACTGGGCAGAAAATATCATATATAGGCTACAGTGCATAATACATACAGTACAAGCACAGCCAAACAGCTGTGAGAAACTATTCGTGAGTCACCAAAAGCCCCAAAATTCCATAGACTCTGTATTAAGCCTCGAGATCCAGGGGTATTAAAGGATCTTTTGCAATAAGAGCTTACATGCAGTTCTCTCTCGAGTTCCCTCAGCTGCAAAAGCACATGAGAAATAAAACTAAAGAAAGACTAATATATATATATATATATATATATATATATATATATATATATATATATATATATATATATATATATATATATATATATATATATATATATATACGCACACACACACACACACATGCCATATACTTGAAAACAAGAAAAATATTTTTCTTTTGAATATGGCATGTGTCAGCTTTTCAGACAATAAAATATATCCCACTTAAAGTACAAACAGAAACAGGAACTATAAGGTTTCTAAAATAAAATGACTATCAAATTGCTGTTAGAATCCCTTCAGGATACATACGTGCATTTCTATAATCATGTCTCAGTTTCAAACTAAATAGGTGTCCTGTCTTGAGTTTTATGGTCCAAGTCTGGCAGTGATATTTTAGATAGTTTGAAACTGAGGCACAATTATAGAAATGCACATACCTCAAGGGATTCTAACAGCAATTTGATAGTCATTTTATTTTAGAAACCTTATAGTTCCTGTTTGTACTTCAAGTGGGATATAGTTTATTGTCTGAAAAGCTGACACATGTGTGTCATATGTATATGTGTGTGAATTATAACATTCACATTAAAAGTGAATGTTTTTCACTTTTAATGTGACCTACTGTATAATGTGAACAATTCAATTGAAAAACAAACTGAAATCTTTGAGGGGGAGAAATGTAAAATGAAAACCTTACAATGACCTGGTTGCATAAGTGTGCACACCGTCTTATAACTGGGGATGTGGCTGTGTTCAGAATTAACCAATCACATTCAAACTCATGTTAAATAGAAGTCATTACACCTGCTATCATTTAAAATGACTCTGATTAATCACAAATAAAGGTCAGCTGGTCTAGTAGGATTTTTCTGACATTTTCTTAGTCATGTCTCAGAGCAAAAGCCATGGTCCGCAGAGAGCGTCCAAAGCATCAGAGGGATCTCATTGGTGAAAGATATCAGTCAGGAGAAGGGTACAAAAGAATTTCCAAAGCTTTAGATATACCATGGACCACAGTGAAAACAGTCATCATCAAGTGGAGCAAATATGGCACAACAGAGACAAGAACTGGACGGTGGTGGCAGCATCGTGGTTTTCTTCAGCTGGAGCCGGGGCATTAGTCAGGGTGCATGGAGGGACTTATGAACCGTTCCAAATACCAGGCAATTTTCACACAACCTTCAGGCGTCCGTTAGAAAGCTGAAGAGGAAGAGGAAGTTCACCTTTCAAGCACACGTCCAAAACCACACGAGCATGGCTTCACCAGAAGAAGATTAACGTTTTGGAACGGCCCAGCTGGGGATCTGAAGAGGGCTGTGGGTTTCCTCAAAGATTTCAGTTTGATCTTGAATTGAATTGTTCATGGTAAAGGTCACATTAAAGGTGGAACAAGTTCTGACATGAACATTAATGGGTGTGTGTAGACTTTTTATATCCACTAAAAATTACATTACAACTAACCCTTACTAGTCTTTTGATTTATGCTTAAAATGGGCACCAAAAATGTAAGGATTTGGTCTATATGGGCACCATATAATATTGTGAATTTTGGCCATGTTAACCCAAAACGGTCAATGATGTCATCATTTACTCACCCTCAAGTTGTTCCAAAACCTTTTCTTTCTTCCGTTGAACACAAAAGATGATATTTTGAAGAATGTCAGCAACCAAACAGTTAATGGGGCCCCATTGTCTAACATGGGGATATATATATATATATATATATAGTACTCGAGTCCTCAAGACCGATTTCTGCTTTCTCGGACTCGTCTTGGACTTGTTCCTTCAAAGACTCGGTCTTGACTCGGACTCGGACCACAGTGGGAGGAGGACTCGTAATTTATGACCGAGTCCTCGAGATGTTTTTTCCAAAGTAATTTTTTTTAATTTTCATATAAAAAATATAAAAAACACATAATAACAATAATAAATAAAGTCAATGTTGACGGGTATTATTTGAAAATGAAATTCCAATAATACTGAATTCGAGTGTATTGTCAAAATATTTAAAATTGGGAAATATTGGAAAATGTTATAAAGTAGCCAAGCCTACTAATTTAGACATGCCACTAGAAAATTTTAATTTGCTCATGTCCTAACTATGATTAAAAAAGTCAGGGTGGGCTTAACATGTTGATGACAGAGCAGCACTGTTGAAGCATTTTAGAAAAATAGGCAGAAGATGATGCATGTGGTAGGGATTTTTTTAATGATAGTAAAAGCATTGTCCATATTAAGACGTTATGACTGCTCCTCTAAACAATTCCCAATCTAGCTTAGGTTTTAGGCCTAACTGTTGATTATTAACTGGGGTGATATTAAATCATGAATATCAAAACTGACATGTCGAGACAACATCTCGACTCGGACTCGACCCTTCAAAGACTCGGTCTTGACTCGGACTCGGCATAGGCGGTCTCGTCCCTATCACTAATATATACTATGGAAGTCAATGGGAATCATAAACTGTTTGGTTGCTGACATTCTTCAAAATATCATCTTTTATGCTCATTTTATAATCTGACCAATCTGAAAGATTTATGAGATGTTAACTTGTAGAGCCTCTTCTCAAGACACTTATTCCATATATACAAGGCACAAGTGTAATAAAACAATTAAAAAAAAAAAGGATAAAGAAGAGTAAATCAACATAACTACAAAATCAATACCATGAATGATAAAGGAATAAAGTGCACAGGATGCATAAAATACATGTGATTAAATGGGTTGTGATTATGGCAGAGAAACATCATCCTATATGGAAAGATAAATGGTTGTTTCTCTGAAACTAATAAGGTGAAGACCCTTATTATACATCAAACAAATTAATGAAATATTATTTGATATTCACTAACATCAGTTATATTACCTCTAAATGTAAATTAGAAAATCAAATACTGATAAAATACAATGCCAACGTCTCTGAAGACTCAGGACGGCGTATCTGTCACAGTCTCTCTAGATGGAGACTCAGAACTGGAAAGTATCCGTTACGGGCCGGAAGCTCAGACCTTGTATGTGTCTGTTAGTGTCTCACTGGATGATCTGGAGAAGGTGTGTCTGTTGAAAGGGCAAGTTCATCCTTTTCCAATGAGGAGGAGAGGGCAATTTGGCGCTTCTGAACTCCAGTGCTGTGATTGGCTGCTGGCATCACAGGGAACACCCCTCTTTCCCCCGTGGAACTCATTTGCATAATCTAAAGCACACATACTGTGCTTTTAAAGTTTAACCAATGTATTTCTCACTTTCCAAACCACCACCAGAATACATTTGGCAATATTCCAAACGAGATGGAAAAAGACTGAACTGCCATGCATGTATTCATTTGTACATTAACAGCTAAATTTGTGTGACCAACAAATAGCTGCCACTGAGAATACTTATTTCTCTAAATATGAAATGGATGTGATTTAGTTTATATAAGTTTCAGATCATTGCGGCCTCCCTTTGTTTGAGCCAAAGCTCTTGAGTCCAAAAAGTCCTAAAGAATTTTTGTGGCGGTTGGCTTAAACCTTAGGGATTACTCACATGCAAGTAGAGACCTTTGTTAGTGTCAGTGAAGATAATGCCCTCTTGTGGGGAAAACGTGCACTTGCGTATCAGTGAAAGCTGTTGAGGTTCAAACGGTTAAATAACCCCCCCCCCCCCCCCCCCCCCCAAAAAAAACAATTCTTTCATTAATTACTCACCCTTATGTCATTGCAAACCCGTAAGACTTTTTTTTTATCTTCAGAACACAAATGAAGATATTTTTTATGAAATCTGAGAGATTTCTGTTCTTTCGTTTACAGCTACGCAACTACTTCGATGCTTTAAAAAGCTCATAAAGAAGATCGTAAAACTTATCCGTATGGATTAAGCGGTTTAGTCCAAATTTTCTGCAATGAACCTCATTGGTTGTTGCTGAAGCTCAAACATGCTGCGTAACACGAGAATGAACCTCATTGGTTGTTGCTGAAGCTCAAACGTGCTGCGTAACACAAGAATGAACCTCATTGGTTATTGCTGAAGCTCAAACGTGCTGCGTAACACGAGAATGAACCTCATTGGTTATTGCTGAAGCTCAAACGAGCTGCGTAACACGAGAATGAACCTCATTGGTTGTTGCTGAAGCTCAAACGAGCTGCGTAACACGAGAATGAACCTCATTGGTTGTTGCTGAAGCTCAAACGAGCTGCGTAACACGAGAATGAACCTCATTGGTTGTTGCTGAAGCTCAAACGAGCTGCGTAACACGAGAATGAACCTCATTGGTTGTTGCTGAAGCTCAAACGTGCTGCGTAACACGAGAATGAACCTCATTGGTTGTTGCTGAAGCTCAAACGTGCTGCGTAACACGAGAATGAACCTCATTGGTTGTTGCTGAAGCTCAAACGAGCTGCGTAACACGAGAATGAACCTCATTGGTTGTTGCTGAAGCTCAAACGTGCTGCGTAACACGAGAATGAACCTCATTGGTTGTTGCTGAAGCTCAAACGGCTGCGTAACACGAGAATGAACCTCATTGGTTGTTGCTGAAGCTCAAACGAGCTGCGTAACACGAGAATGAACCTCATTGGTTGTTGCTGAAGCTCAAACGAGCTGCGTAACACGAGAATGAACCTCATTGGTTGTTGCTGAAGCTCAAACGAGCTGCGTAACACGAGAATGAACCTCATTGGTTGTTGCTGAAGCTCAAACGAGCTGCGTAACACGAGAATGAACCTCATTGGTTGTTGCTGAAGCTCAAACGTGCTGCGTAACACGAGAATGAACCTCATTGGTTGTTGCTGAAGCTCAAACGTGCTGCGTAACACGAGAATGAACCTCATTGGTTGTTGCTGAAGCTCAAACGAGCTGCGTAACACGAGAATGAACCTCATTGGTTGTTGCTGAAGCTCAAACGAGCTGCGTAACACGAGAATGAACCTCATTGGTTGTTGCTGAAGCTCAAACGAGCTGCGTAACACGAGAATGAACCTCATTGGTTGTTGCTGAAGCTCAAACGTGCTGCGTAACACGAGAATGAACCTCATTGGTTCTTGCTGAAGCTCAAACGTGCTGCGTAACACGAGAATGAACCTCATTGGTTGTTGCTGAAGCTCAAACGATGCTGCGTAACACGAGAATGAACCTCATTGGTTGTTGCTGAAGCTCAAACGAGCTGCGTAACACGAGAATGAACCTCATTGGTTCTTGCTGAAGCTCAAACGTGCTGCGTAACACGAGAATGAACCTCATTGGTTGTTGCTGAAGCTCAAACGTGCTGCGTAACACGAGAATGAACCTCATTGGTTGTTGCTGAAGCTCAAACGAGCTGCGTAACACGAGAATGAACCTCATTGGTTGTTGCTGAAGCTCAAACGTGCTGCGTAACACGAGAATGAACCTCATTGGTTGTTGCTGAAGCTCAAACGAGCTGCGTAACACGAGAATGAACCTCATTGGTTGTTGCTGAAGCTCAAACGAGCTGCGTAACACGAGAATGAACCTCATTGGTTGTTGCTGAAGCTCAAACGAGCTGCGTAACACGAGAATGAACCTCATTGGTTGTTGCTGAAGCTCAAACGTGCTGCGTAACACGAGAATGAACCTCATTGGTTGTTGCTGAAGCTCAAACGTGCTGCGTAACACGAGAATGAACCTCATTGGTTGTTGCTGAAGCTCAAACGTGCTGCGTAACACGAGAATGAACCTCATTGGTTGTTGCTGAAGCTCAAACGAGCTGCGTAACACGAGAAATGAACCTCATTGGTTGTTGCTGAAGCTCAAACGAGCTGCGTAACACGAGAATGAACCTCATTGGTTGTTGCTGAAGCTCAAACGAGCTGCGTAACACGAGAATGAACCTCATTGGTTGTTGCTGAAGCTCAAACGAGCTGCGTAACACGAGAATGAACCTCATTGGTTGTTGCTGAAGCTCAAACGAGCTGCGTAACACGAGAATGAACCTCATTGGTTGTTGCTGAAGCTCAAACGTGCTGCGTAACACGAGAATGAACCTCATTGGTTGTTGCTGAAGCTCAAACGTGCTGCGTAACACGAGAATGAACCTCATTGGTTGTTGCTGAAGCTCAAACGAGCTGCGTAACACGAGAATGAACCTCATTGGTTCTCGCACATCAAGTGAACATGGTTGAGCTTCTGTTTACCATAACTGATGATGTGTGAATTTACGAATGTTGGATAAAAGCCTAAATTCAATCTGTTCATCATAGACAGCGATCGAGTCTCTACAGAAAAATTGTTGAATAAACCACTCGATTCATATGGAAACATTTTACGATCTCTTTATGAACTTGTGAAGCGTTGAAGTGGTAGTTGCGTAGCTGTCGATTTCATTAAAAACATCTTAATTTGTGTTCTGAAGATGAACGGGTTTGAAACGACATGTGGGTGAATAAATGATAAGAGAATTTTAATTTTTGGGTAAACTAATGCTTTAATTCTTACAGCCAGTTAACAACAATTAACACACCACCCATTCAGTTCTACAAGTATGAATTTATTTCTTAATTTAAATTTCTGACAATTTCTTTGTTTGAAATAGTGCATTAAAATGGAAAAAGACAACCTGTGCTTAACCAAACCTGAGATAAATAGACACACATTATGTGACTATATTTATAAATATATATGTACACACCACACATTTATATATATTAATAAATAATAATAAAAGGTATAAATAATGGAATAAATGGTGATATGACAAATAAATAATTTCAATAAATATGCAACATTGAATAAATAAACTCTTCCATAAATAGAGAATATATAACTTGTGCAACAACAGCAAATTATATCAGTGAAAGTTTAGCTATTATTCTCCCTGTTGAGCTCATGAATATTACATGATGTGTCATCGGAGCAGGGGGTGACGGCTATATAAAGGTCAAGCTTTTAGCAGCGCCGGGCATATCTCTTACTGGACCGGCTTTTCATTTCCTAAGCCAGGCTTTACATGAGGACTTGCATGACTCTGGATCACGTAAAGCGTAACACTGGTCAGAGGTCTTGGTGAAGGTCTCCATGCTCTGGTGTTTTGCTTTGCTCCTCTGGATGCCACGAGACCAGACGCTGGTAGCGCTCCTGGCGCTGCTGGTCCGGGTCGATGTTCACCCACACACTCCCTGTCCACTTGAAGCCTCGAGTGACCGAGCAGTCGCCGTGGAGAGAAGAACTCATCCAACTCTCCAACCCAACCTGATGGATAAATGAATGGAGAAGAACAATGTGGTGTTCAATTACTGTTCATCACTTACACACTATCGGTCTAAAGCCTCAAACACACCAGGACGAATATCGGCTCGCGTTCAACACGTTTTTTGTGTTCACACCCAAGCGTTTTTCGCTGACGATGAGCCGAGTGAACATGCACATTCATTCCCTGACATTAGATGGCGCTTAATGTAAAACAGAAATACCCCGGTCCACAAAGTGCTTCTGACACTCGCTTGTCACTCAGAAGAAGAGAGCAAGTTTGTCGCGTTTGTCATATAGTTCTTTATTCTCGTTTGTGTCTCTTTATAAAGACAACAATAAGACCGCAGCTCTACATTCATCTTGCCTTGCATCTTCCCCGTCTTATTTCTTCCCGGCAGAGTGTATACGCTGTATATCTTCTTCGCCGTTACGTATGTGTGCTCGGCAAGACCGTTTTGTGTTTGAGCGCCCCCAAGTTGTGTTTTACTGTAACTTCAGAAGCTCCAGACACGTGAGCAAAAGCGTTATCTCATTGGTCAGATAGTTTTTGATGCGGCGCGTCAAACCAAAAAAACGAACCCGAGGCGTTTTAAAAAAATGACGCTTTTACACGTGCCGTTTTACGCGTCAGTGTGCACACTCACATTGGCACCCATTGTTTAGTCACGAGGCGTTAAATGTTGGCGAATATCGCGCGCGAAATTCTTCCCGGTGTGAACAGGCCTTAAAGTTTGGAATAATTACGAAAATCACCGTTGCCATCTGAGAGGTGGTTGTACCACAGTAGAGCGGTTCCAGCTACAGGTTTGACCTTCAGATTTCCTTTATCACAGTACTGCTGAGAGAGATCCCCTAAGACCTGAAACACACACACACACACAATTTCAAGTGAACCCTCAAAACTGCAATAACGTCAAGTGCTTAAGATAGCCATCACAATTCAAGTCCTTCTTCCTGTTGCCGCCTGGTTGCTAGGCAACAGAGCTGTCGCCATAGAAACGAGACGTGGCTCACCTCCTCCTCATACGTCCTGTTGTCGGCCACAGGGAAGCTGGTCTCTCCCCCTCCATCCGCCGAGTTCAGATACAGCAGGACCGTCAGATACCTGGGAAATGGAAACACCTTTATTATGCCGCAGCATTATTACGAGTCAAACTAATTAGATACAAAATGTACTTGAAATGTACCTGCATGCAACTTGGTTGGAGTGATTTGCTGCCAGATGTGTGTGTGCGCAGCTGCTGTCGGGGTCGGGGGGGCTGCTGTCGTGGTGGGCGTGGCTGTGCCCGCCCTGCTCATAACGGACAACTTCCATTGGCTCGCTGAGATCGACCAGTGACGACGGCAGTCGCGTTACACGCGTCACTCTGGAGGAAACAATCCATACAGTTAAAGTCAATGAGGAGGTGTCCAAAACCAAACAAAACAAAACACGTTTTTTAAAGGAGTAGTTCACTTTTAAAAAAACTTTTGCTGATAATTTACTCACCCCCATGTCATCCAAGATGTCCATGTCTTTCTTTCTTCAGTCGAAAAGAAATTCCAGGATTTTTCTCCATGTAATGGACTTCAATGGGACCCAAACGGTTCAAGGTCCAAATGACAGTTTCAGTGCAGCTTCAAAGGGCTTTAAACGACACCAGACGATGAATAAGGGTCTTATCTAGCGAAACGATCGGTCATTTCAAAAATAAATAAAAAGGTTTAAGTTTTATGCCTTGCTCTCTTCTGTGATGTACGTTCGTGACTCTCCTGTTCGAACTCGTTTATCAAAATGAACAAATCTTTTTTCGAGTCATTTAGTTCATTTCGTTCGTTGAAATAACCGATGGTTTGCTAGATAAGACCCTTATTCATCGTCTGGTGTCGTTTAAAGCCCTTTGAAGCTGCACTGAAACTGTCTTTTGGACCTTGAACCGTTTGGGTCCCATTGAAGTCCATTACATGGAGAAAAATCCTGGAATGTTTTCATCAAAAACATTAATTTCTTTTCGACTGAAGAAAGAAAGACATGGACATCTTGGATGACATGGGGGTGAGTAAATTATCAGCAGAAGTTTTTTAAAAAGTGAACTACTCCTTTAACAGCTTTTGTCCATACAATCAATGTCAAAGTTGCTGTTGGTGTCTTGGCCATGTTCCTTCTGGTCATTTGAGATATGAAGAGAAACAAAAATTTTATTCTTTGTTTTTTTCGTTTTGTTTAAGAAACAAAAAATATATATATATATAATTAAGTCACATTTTTCGTTGAGTAAAAAAACAATTTGTTCACTGCTAATATTTGATTCTCATGTGTGCGCAGCCCTGAAATGCCCTTTTTGAACTCACTCCGTTTTCAAGTCCCATCCCACAAAATAATAGTTCATGTAGGAGATCGCTCTGCAAATTACTCTATATTTTCTTCAAAACAATTGACTGTTGCATTTAGGCTATTTCTTATCCATCTCATATAGCACAACAACATTGCACTCAAGCCAAGCCCACTGTGTACAGCTACAGCAAAGGCATTAATAATGTATGATCTCGTATCAGTTTATTATTCAAAAGTATATAA
The DNA here is from genome assembly GCA_036326025.1 of Chrosomus eos. Lineage (NCBI taxonomy): Eukaryota > Metazoa > Chordata > Actinopteri > Cypriniformes > Leuciscidae > Chrosomus > Chrosomus eos. The sequence continues at coordinate 29,522,757 of CM070837.1, forward strand.
CTGGGCCTGAATAAATAATTCTTACAGTGAAAACTTAAGTAAAGTTATTTTTTTATGTGTGGTTGGGTTTTTCCGTTGCCACCTGCAACACTACGCAAGAACTACTCACACTAATTATACTACAAGAATGCGAATTGGGATGCACCTTTTAGCGGATACCATAGAAATAAATGAGAAGTGCTATAAACTCAATCCAACCTACCATTGTCTGTGAATGACTTCTCTTAAAACTGCTAATTTTTCAGAGTGAATTCTAAAAGTAGATTTATGGAAATTTCGTATGGAAAAAATTTGAAATTGGCTTTGATTGCAGTACAAAAGACCAATCAGATGAAAGGGCCATTTCAGGGCCGCCCATGAATCAAATATTAAAGCAGTAAAAACATCTAAGATTGTAAAATCTAAAAATATAATAATTAATATCATCATGAATCTCATAATATCATCATGAATTAATTATAATTCATTGTTGAAAATCAAGCTTTTAATGTTGTTTATATGTCCATGTTGTGTTTTTAATATCTTTTAAGACAAACCATGTGCAAATAAAATTAAAAAAAGTCAACAACATTGCTGAGTATTTTCTCCTTAAATCTGCAGTGAACCAAAAACTCGGTTTGAAATCGCTGGTTTTTCTGACGTCACAAACTACCTTGTAACCTTGTACAAGGTCAGCGTGTGATCGTCAACGAGTGGATCTCTGAGCTGGTGCGAGTGAGTGGAGGCGGGGCTCATTTGCATATTCATAGAACCACATACTAAATGAGGCAATGGTGTCGAGTTATATCCAAGCTATTTTAAAGCTACACTGTGTGATTTTTACCCCATCTAGCGGTGAAAAGGTATATGACCATCCAGTGAATATTAGTTTCTGTTCCTCTCAATTCCGATTTCGTTTTAACTCCTACGGTGACCAATGTAGTCCAAGATTAACATGACTTCCAGTTCGAGTGTTAGGCAGTTCGAGTGCTAAGGTGCTAACCCACGCGTGTTAAAACGCGAAATGCGAAGCTTGAATTAACGGGTATGTCCCTCTTTGGCTAATGTACTTTCAAGATGGAGGGGCAACATGGCGACCGACATTAGAACCCCTTACCCGTATGTATTTTCAATGGCATATTATACACTCACGAGAATACTTTATTACTTGAACGAAGTAAATATACATTAATGAGCACATACATTTTTGAAAGAACTAAGTGTTTTTAGCTAAGAATAAACTAAAAAAGTTACACAGTGTAGCTTTAAGGCATGAAGATTTTTTTTTCAAGGAAAAAAAAACATTTAAATGTGTAATTTCTGTGATCAAAAAGGAGTTTTAAGGAATAAAATTATTGACTACAGGGGGAATTTTTAGTAAAAAAGTGGAAAAAAACAACAAACAATTTCACATTTCTCTATATATCTTCTTAAGTAGAAGATCAAATGATCAGGACCAAACATTATCAGACTTTTCCTTTGAGGGAGAACTCTCTTTAAGCGCCTTGCTCACCTGTTTCTGATGCTCTTCAGCAGGTGGTGTGTGCCCTCTCCGAGGTAAAGCCGTGTTGTGTGCTTCTCTGCCTGACCTCAGCGTTTCCGTCCAAGCCTTGTCCAGCTCCACTGTACATCAACACTCCTCCACTGACACGCTTAAACTCCTGCAGAGACAAAACTCCTGCAAACACACACCAGACACCAAGCTCAGTCATGCAGCGTTAAAAGCACATTCTGAATCTGCACATTATGCTTCTATTCGAACATTTAAAGCAAGAAGTAATGATAAAAAAAATAGTATTAATTGGAGTTTAGATTTCCTTTTCATGCGTAATGCTAGTTTATTGTTATGTGGTTGCAAGGAAGTTGTTATATGGTTGTTCTGAATGTTTTAATGTGGTTGCTATCGTGTTCTAAGTGGTTTCCTTCAGGTCCAAGTCAAGAGAGCCCGTTTACAAGTCTCTATGACATTCTAGTTTCTATATATAGCTTGAATCATTCCTTCATCGTAACTCAATGGGATTTGTCAACAAGACACATGATTTCAGTGATCATTCATGTCGATAACAAAATCACAAATGGTGCGGGACAGGTTACATGCTGGGGTTTGATATTTAGGGTTAGGGGTGTGTTTGAATCCTCAACTTTAAGTATGAGCAAGAGTAATAGAGATGCTCGTCTCAGTAAACAGCTCAAAAAAATATTACAGTTGACGGCAGCGTTACAATGGACAAGGGAGAATAAAGAGAATAGCATTTCTCTATTTTTCTCCTTTACTCGCGGGTCAGTGAGTCTTCACTCTTTCCCCTCCGGAACCGAACCACAGCGGGATGCTCTCCAGAAAATAGGGCAGGGGGACCGGAAGAGGGGACACTACCTCGGTGAGTCCGTATTTGAGGCGGATGTGTGTGTGTGTGTAACCCTCATATTAATGAGACTAATAGGATCCATCCGGAAGCTGCTAGAAAACATTGCATGTTGTGTCATTGTATCAGACCCACCACCACTGTCTCTCTCACACACACACACACACAACACACACACACACACACACACACACACACACACACACACACACACACACACACACACACACACACACACACACACACACACACACACTTCACTTACCAGAAGGGTTGGTCTCAAGCCCGGTGTGGATTTTCCGTAAATTGTATGAGCTCAGCCAAGATCCATCAGTCGAATGGGACATACTCAGAATCTGTGGCAGAACAGATGCTTTTAACTCCGGGGAAACGTATTTTATTGCTCTCTCTGCTTCTATCTCTCTCCATATTCACTGTCATCCTCTAAAGGGAGAGTTCACCCAAAAATAGAGTTCTGTCATCATTTACTCACTCGCGGGTCATTTCAACCTGCATGAGATTCCTCCGTGGAACAACAAATGAGATATTAAAGGGATAGTTCACCCAAAAATGAAAATTAAGTCATTAATTACTCACCCTCATGTCGTTCCAACCCCGTAAGACTTTCGTTCATCTTCGGAACACAAATTAAGATATTTGTGATTAAATCTGAGAGCTGGTCACTCCTCCATAGGCTTCTAAGGGATTGAAACCCCGAAAAGTCATTAAAGAAATCGTTAAAAGAGTCCAGTGACTACAGTGCTCAATCTTAAGTTTATCAAGCGACGAGAATATTTTTTGCGCGCAAAAAAACCCCTAAAATAACGACTTTATTCAACCATCTCTTCTCTTCCGTGTCTTTCTCCTAAGCTGTTGACGTAGTGTAACAGCGCAGCGCTTCTGTGTTATACGTCACACGTAGGCTCACTATTGGCCGACGCTGATCATGTGTGTGATGCGTGTGACGTTCAACCAGAAGCGTTGCGCAATAACACTACGTGAAATCTCCAGGCCCAAAGAGAATACTTGAATAAAGTCGCTATTTTAGTTTGTTTTTTTGCGCTCAAAAATTCTCGTAGCTCGATAAACTTAAGATCTAGCCACTGTAGGCACATTAAATATTTAAACATTTTCTTCAATGACTTTCTGGGCCGTCAAGTTTCAATCCCTTAGGAAGCCCATGGAGGAGTGATCCAGCTCTCAGATTTAATCACAAAATATCTTCATTTGTGTTTAGAAGATGAACGAAAGTCTTACGGGGTTGGAAAGACATGAGGGTGAGCTAATAAATGACTTAATTTTCATTTTTGGGTGAACTATCCCTTTAAGCTATCAAAGAAGCACCACAATGTTTTGGCAATATACCGGAAGTCCTTATTCAGTGAAAATATACCAACTCACTCTTAGTTTCACAGAAAAAGGGGCAGCAAAGATATCAGGGCGAGTAAATGATGACAGGACTGATACATTTAAGGCTGAAGAGTGTGTAAGTGTGAAGACGGTGTCTGACCTCCTCCCTCTGCAGAAGCCCGTCCTGGTTGAGGTCGAGCAGCCGGAAGAGCTCGTCCTGAGTGAGCTGCTCCTCCTGGCTGTCCGGGGCCGTGAGGAGAGAGCTGTGGGTCAAGCCCTTCAGATGGGCCAGCTGCATCACCACACTGCTCTCCTCCACACTCAGGAACCCCGGGATCTCTGCAACACACACCAACATGCGTCACTTTGCTTCAAATGCATTGAATTATAATGATTATATATATATATATATATATGTAGAGAGAGAGAGAGATAGAGAGAGAGAGATCACGATTCTGAACAGACTAATAAATATGTAACTTACTAGAGGTTCTGACTAAATGTTAATTGCTGCAGTCTATTTAAATGTTTAATTAATCTGTATGAATTATTTAAATGGCTTGAATGAATGATTCAATGACTCATTTGTAAGTACTTTATTGTTTCATTACTGGATGAATCAGCATTTTTTTAACAAATTTCTTGAATAAATGATTCAATGCCAAATACATTTTTAATAGTCAGGTGTAACGATGTAATTGACACAATCGTTATTTGAAGCGTCATGTTGCTTTCAAAAGGTGATTTACTCTATTTTGAGTGCATATGTAGACATCAGTGTTTATATCTGAACGATACACTTTTATCCCAGTACTTCTGAAATAATATGAATATTTTTAACACAGAAATAATGATACCGTACGGTTGAAAATACACTGTTTCATGTGAAGCTGTTTCAAACTCTCTGGATCAGCGGCAGCAACAGTGCAGATTTAAATGAGTTAGGGGTCAGTATATATATATATATATTTTAAGATATTAATGCTTTTTTTTAGCAAGGATGCATTAAATTGCTCAAAAGTGGCATTGTAGACATTTACAATGTTATAAAAGATTTTTATTTTAAATAAATGCTGTTAAAAATTAATAATCCTAAGAATGATTTCTGAAGGATCATGTAACACTGAAGACTAAAGTAATGATGCTGAAAATTCAGCTTTGATTACAGGAATAAATGACATTTTAAAATGTTAAAATAGAAAACAGCTCTTTTAAATTGTTATAATATTTCACAATATTACAGTTTTTACTGTAGTTTTAATATAAAAAATGCAGCCTTGGTGAGCAGAAGACCGACTTCTTTAAAGAAAATAGTACCAAACAATTGACCAGTAGTGTACATACTATACATAATAAGCCAATATTACAGATGTTTTAATTTATCATATCAGTTCTTATTGAATATATAACTGTCCATGCTTATTTCCCATTTAAATGCATCTAACACTCACTTAAATTAAATCTTTAAAACACAAATAATGTAAATCACACTCTTAAATGTAATCTTCAGTAAATCTCAACATATCCATTTCATACTGTTATAATGGTGTGATGTAAAAATGTACACGTAGACGATTTACAATTTGTTAAAATAAAAAAAATACAGAATTTAAATATGGCCCATTTATCTGTGATGATCAGGTACTGCTGGTTTTTAATATAGCAGACTTTTATTTTGCAAATAAAAACCTCTGATTTTTTTTTATTTGAATACAGTTAGTATAGAATAGTTATAGATATAATTTAATAAATAGTATAGTTGCTGTTTAAGGGTGGCAAATTTGCCTCAGTGATGCTAAGGTGAATGCTAGAGCGTTGCTATGTGGTTGCTAGGGTGTTGCTTATCAGCCGAAGATCCCCAGGCCAGCACACCTCTTAACAATGTGTTTAAAAGCATCCGTGATTTCAGAGCATCCCTGTTTGATCTATTGTAGCAGCGAGTGTCTGAGAGCTACACCGCGAGGCAGACAGAGGGAACGTCAACATTATGAGATTAGACTGAAGGATTAAAGGATCTCAGTCACACTATGCAGGGCTAATCAACAGACCTTCACTGCAAACGGGTGTTAATGTCATCAACTCTCATTGGGTGAGAAGAGAACCATCATTTCCAGGTGAATGTGAGGATGGCTTGAACAGACGTTGGTAGCAAAAAGTACCAGTCAGTCTGAGGCCAGTTGCACACAGCTACTATTTTAACAGTTAGCTATTCTTACTTTTCAGAAAAATGTCGAACTGGTACTGTATATACTTAAAGGGATAGTTCACCCAAAAATGAAAATTCTGTCAGTATTACCACCCTCATGCTGTTCCAACCCCGTAAGACTTTCATTCATCTTCGGAACACAAATTAAGATATTTGTGATTAAATCTGAGAGCTGGATCACTCCTCCATAGGCGTCTAAGGGATTGAAACTTGACGGCCCAGAAAAGTTATTAAAGACATCGTTAAAAGAGTCCAAATGGCTACATTGCTCAATCTTAAGTTTATCAAGCGACGAGAATATTTTTTGCGCGCAAAAAACCTAAAATAACGACTTTATTCACCATCTCTTCTCTTCCGTGTCTTCTCCTAAGCTGTTGACGTAGTGTAACTGCGCAGCGCTTCTGTGTTATACGTCACACGTAGGCTCACTATTGGCGACGCTGGTCATGTGTGTGATGCGTGTGACGTTCAACCAGAAGCGTTGCGCAATAACACTACGTGAAATCTCCAGGCCCAAAGAGAATACTTGAATAAAGTCGCTATTTTAGTTTGTTTTTTGCGCTCAAAAAATATTCTCGTAGCTCGATAAACTTAAGATTGAGCACTGTAGTCAGTTGGACTTTTTAACGATTTCTTTAATAACTTTTCAGGGTGTCAAGTTTCAATCCCTTGGGAAGCCTATGGAGGAGTGATCCAGCTCTCGGATTTAATCACAAATATCTCCATTTGTGTTCCAAAGATGAACGAAGTCTTACGGGGTTGGAACGACATGAGGGTGAGTAATTACTGACAGATTTTTCATTTTTGGGTGAACTATCCCTTTAAGATTAGTTTAATCTGGGTAGTGGTTACATATTTAAATAGCTAATATAGTGACTAGTGGCTAATATATTTTAAACTGTCAAATCTAATGAATTGTGCCCATCCCCCTCTTCAAGACTCATGGTATTGCCTGACCCCTTGAGAGTGTTAATGAGCCTGTGCCATTAATGTGTTCTGGTGGGGGCCATTGTTTCTCCGGGATGGGTGAGAGTGCTCAGTGTTTTAGATGGCTGTATATAGGTTTCAGTGTTATCTATCACCGTTATTGTTGAGTGCCATTCAAATGCAGATAAGGCATAAACATAGACGCACGCTCTTCATAAAGCTCTTCCGCATGGTTTGTCTGCGAGAGATGCAGTCTCTCTGACTCAGACTGGATGAAGGGATGAGGGTCCTGGGAATGGAGGGGACAGGAAGTGAGGGACATTTTTGGGGTGGACATTGTGTGTTTCTCCCAGCAGGGGAAGAACAACTCCTCAGCATCACACACACGCACAGACGCGACTCCAGCCCTCTCACACTTACACACTTCCTTTCACACACCTCTGTCACACACAACCCTTCCTCAGCTTTACACTCTCACTGTCTGACAACTTCTCATACAGTAAACACAAAAATCAATATCTATCTATCTATCTATCTATCTATCTATCTATCTATCTATCTATCTATCTTATTATCTATCTATCTATCTATCTATCTATCTATCTATCTATCTATCTATCTATCTATCTATCTATCTGTATCTATCTATCTATCTATCTATCTATCTATCTATCTGTATCTATCTATCTATCTATCTATCTATCTATCTATCTATCTATCTATCTATCTATTTCTATCTATCTATCTATCTATCTATCTGTATCTATCTATCTATCTATCTATCTATCTATCTATCTTCTATCTATCTATGTATCTATCTCATTTATCCTATCTATTCTATCTATCATATCTATCATTATCTATCTATCTATCTATCTATCTATCTATCTATCTATCTATCTATCTATCTATCTATCTATCTATCTATCTATCTATCTATCTATCTATCTATCTATCTATCTATCTATCTTCTATCTATCTATCTATGTATCTATCTCATCTATCTCATCTATCTATCTATCTATCTATCTATCTATCTATCTATCTATCTATCTATCTATCTATCTATCTATCTATCTATCTATCTATCTATCTCCATCCTTCCGTCTATCGTATCTATCTATCTCCATCCTCCTCTATCCTATCTATCTATCTATCCTTCACTCTCCATTTATCCCTCCACTCCATCCATCTATCATCTCCATCCATCCATCCATCCATCTTCATCCTCATCCTCCATCATCCATCCTCGTCATATCTATCTATCTATCCGTATCGTATCTATCTATCTATCTATCTATCTAATCTATCTATCTATCTATCTATCTATCTATCTATCTATTCTATCTATCCATTTATCCATCCATCTATCCATCCATCTATCTATCTATGGTTAATCTGTTGTTATATTATCATAATCACACTCTGCAGGGAAAAAAGAGAGCAAAAAGGAAGTGTGTGGTACAGTAGAGCTGTTCATCATCTCCAGCTGAGAAACGGAAGAACCGGCAAGTCACACACACAGTCACACATACACACCCTCCCTAACCAATCCAATTTGACGGTCTGCAAAGTCCCGCCCTCTCCCAAATGGGCCTGGGGCAGTAGTGTATAAATACACCTATTACTGATTTACCCCGACACTACCTTACACCGACCCTCAACTCTCCCTCTGGACTATAATGCTGACAGCGTCCGCTCTGCTGCTGCTTCTGCTCGGCCTAGGCATCAATGCCAAGCCCAACGGACACTGGGAGCTCCAGGGATCCTCCCGTTGTGTGCCCATCCCAACCAACATGGCCCTGTGCCAGGGTCTGGGCTACAACAGCATGCGGCTGCCCAACTTGCTGGGACACGAATCTCCAGCTGAAGCGGTGCAGCAGAGCACCAGCTGGCTGCCGCTCCTGTCCCGAGAGTGCCACCCGCACGCCCGCATCTTCCTGTGCTCGCTCTTCGCCCCCGTGTGCCTCGAGAGGTAAGACTGACTTCTGAACAGACTGACGCTTTCATTGATTGGCAGGAACGATGACCCTCAAAACTAAAAAAATGTACACTTTGTTCTAAGGGGTTTTTGTTACACTGTAACTATACAGTGAGTGATATTAAGCACTTACTTACTATAGGATTAGGGGTTTGGTTTTGTTTAGTTGCATGCGATTATGCATAATTTACTGTTATTACTATAGTAAGTACATGTATCATATGTAACAAGAACACTGTAAAATAAAGTGTTACCCTAAAAAATATATTGTGGATATCATGTGGCCTTTGGTCAATGTAACAAGGCCTTTAATTCATTAAATGGTGTCATTATCATGCAAATGAGTACAAATGCTAATGTTAAGTGGAAGTGAAAATCATATGCAATGAAATTTGTGGCACAAAAGAAATGACAATATAGCAAGACAATACTCTTGCGTTGATTGGATTGTTTTGATTAAATCAATTGAATTTGATAAATTATATATTTTTTATATTATATAAAAAATGTAAAAATAAAAAAGGTTTGCTCCAATGCAATAGAAACAATAGTAATTGTTGCTATTTTTAATGCTTTTTTCTGTGCTCCGAATGTTAAAGGACAATTCCGGTATTTAGCACTTTGAGTCTATTTTCTAGTTGTTTTGGATGAACTAGAGTGGTGGACACAGAAATGTTGAGGATGGGTCTTGTCTCGACTTTTTGACTCTTTTAAAATCGCCTCTGAGCGCTTCAGAGTGGCTGTCTACGAGCATACTGAAACATGTCCTTAAAGTCATGCAGCTCCTTATTTATGGAACCTGCTGCCACAGGATGTGCGCAACAGTGAAAGTATTCATGTTTTTAAATCTCGCCTTAAGACCCATCTTTTCCGGCAGGCTTTTATGTGATTATTTTTATATTATAATACTTGTATCCAAGGTTTTAATAATGAGTAGCTATTTGATTATTGTTGATTGTTTTATTGTGTCTGTAAGGTATCCTTGAGTGTCATGTAAGGCGCCTATAAATAAAATGTATTATTATTATAATTATTAAAACAACCCTTTTAACGTTCGTTTTCAAAACTGTGCAACTCACCGAGTGGTTAGTGGTGTTCATGATGATCCAAAACAAGTAGCGTAGCGAAATACAGTTTCTGTCGTGTTTTATTGTATGAGTTATTGCAATGAGTCCTCCAACAGAAATCATGCGATTTTACAAAATGCCAAATAAAACACGACAGAAACTGTATTTCGCTACGCTACTTGTTTTGGAACATCAACGAACACCACTAACCACTCGGTGAGTTGCACAGTTTTGAAAACGAACGTTAAAGTGATAGTTCACCCAAAAATGAAAATGAAGTCATTAATTACTCACCCTCATGCTGTACCAACCCCGTAAGACTTCGTTCATCTTCGTAACACAAATGAAGATATTTGTGATTAAATCTGAGAGCTGGTCACTCCTCCATAGGCTTCTAAGGGATTGAAACTTGACAGCCCCGAAAAGTTATTAAAGAAATCGTTAAAAGAGTCCAACTGACTACAGTGGCTCAATCTTAAGTTTATCGAGCTACGAGAATATTTTTTGAGCGCAAAAAACAAACAAAAATAGCAACTTTATTCAAGTATTCTCTTTGGGTCCTGGAGATTTCACGTAGTGTTATGGCGCAACGCTTCTGGTTGAACGTCACACACACCACACACACACACACACACACACACACACACCACACACACACACACACACACACACACACACACACACACACACACACACACACACACACACACACACTCACCGACCAGCGTCAGCACAGTGAGCCTACGTGTGATGTATAACACAGAAGCGCTGCGCTGTTACACTACATCAACAGCTTAGGAGAATGACACGGAAGAGAAGAGATGGTTAAATAAAGTTGTTATTTTTGTGTTTTTTGCACGCAAAAAGTATTCTCGTTGTTTTATAAACTTAAGATTGAGCACTGTAGCCATTTGGACTATTTTAACGATTTCTTTAATAACTTTTCGGGGCTGTCAAGTTTCAATCCCTTAGGAAGCCTATGGAGGAGTGATCCAGCTCTCAGATTTAATCACAAATATCTTAATTTGTGTTCCGAAGATGAACGAAGGTCTTACGGGGTTGGTACAGCATGAGGGTGAGTAATTACTGACAGAATTTTCATTTTTGGGTGAACTAACCCTTTAAGGGTTGTTTTAAGGACATGTTTCAGTATGCTCGTAGACAGCCACTCAGCGCTCAGAGGCGATTTTAAAAGAGTCAAAAAGTCGAGACAAGACCCATCGTCAAAATTTCGGTGTCCAGTGTCCACCACTCTAGTTCATCCAAAACACACTAGAAAATAGACTCAAAGTGCTAAATACCGGATTTTTCTTTAAATATGGCTAAATAGCCGAGACCACCCACCAATGAAAATACTTCTCAAGCTGTGGCCTCAGAACCCCACATCTTTAGCTACTTTTCCACAACAAATCATCACACAGCTCCGAAACAATCAGTGAATGTGTGTCACTTTTCAGGATCATTTCACCATGTAGGAGTTTGTGTGTGTCGGTACGGGACAGCTGTGCCCCCATCATGAACTGCTACGGTTACCCCTGGCCCAGAATACTACAATGTGAGCAGTTTCCCAAAGATCACCTAATGTGCATTTCCTCAGTTGCGCATATGCAAAACGGCACCGGCAATGAAGGCCGAGGTAAACAAAGATCTTTTTTTCTACCATACATACTTTGGAAGAACCATGTAGACAAAAACAATGCTGGGTTTCCTCCACCGAACTGGTTTGTGTGGTCTGTTTCAGTGGTGCCGCGCGCGAGCTGCACAGATTGCGAGTTAGAGGAGGCCACGTCATCCAAAGAACTGCTCGATCTCTTCTGTAAAAGTGACTTTGGTAAGAAACGCTAGAGTTTGCTCCATCAAAAAATGATTAAAGGGGTGGATGATTATGATTGGACTTTTTTAACTTTAGTTAGTGTGTAAAGTTGCTGTTTGAGCATAAACAACATCTGCAAAGTTACGACGCTCAAAGTTCAAAGCAAAGGGAGATATTTTCTTTTACAGAAATTGCTTTTTAAGGACTACAACAAACGACTGGTAGGGACTACAATGAGCTTCTTAACGGGCTAGAGACATCACTAACTCTAAAATTTACATAAACCCCGCCCCAGAACACGATTTATAGATTATCAAGACAGAATATGCTAGAAGATAGTTAACTCCACATCAGCTGCATAAATTCATCAACTAACCATTCAAAAATGTCCTGTTGCATTCTACATGTTGTCACTTCTTCTTGAGTCTCTGTCCGACTTTGGTTTGAACATAAAAGGCTAAAGGTTTTGAGGTAATTTGAGCTGATAACAAGCTCTTGAAGCTCCGCCCCCTGTGCCGGGAGCAGCAGCTAATTTGCATTTAAAGGGACAGACACAAAAACGGTGCGTTTTTGCTCACCCTCAAAAAGTGACAATTTTAACATGCTATATAAAAATTAGGGCCGGGACTTTAACGCGTTAATTAAGATTAATTAATTACAGACTTTAACGCGTTAATTAAGATTAATTAATTACAGACTTTAGACGTTGCACCGCGGAACGTTTCTCACTGGATGAGTTTCGGCGGACCGATTTTACTGGAGCACCAACTAGCGTCAGAACAAGAGCTGACGGGATCGCGCTTCATAGATCGCCTCAGTCGGACTAAATTAAGTTCTTTTGTATTTAGCCCTACAAATGTGACTCACACCTTCACTCTCAAAGAGGTTATTTTTTATTATGAAAATCCAAAGTTGCTTTCCCTTGAGTATGTTGTTAACTTCTTTATCTTGTGCAAAATTATTCATCCACAAGCAAAAATGGCTTAAATCTCCTTTGAGCTTTCCTCTTTTTCTGGCTGATTTTGACTCTTTTACTTCGTCCCTTAGACTTATAACTAAATAACAAAAAAAAAGTGAAAATGTTTTGATGCATTATGATGATTTATTCAAAGACATTACTTGACATTATTATGCTTTTCTTTCTTTTTTTATGTATTACATAATTTGATGTATGCAAACCCAGGATATTTATTTTCATTTAGGTACCTTTGTTTGTTTGTACACCTTGCTTAACTTCCCTGAGTTGGTAGTTATGTATAAGTTCTGCAATAAAAAAAAAATAGATCGCCTAGATCGCTTTGGTTGGCCCCGTGGATGGGAAATTTTGTTATAAAAAACGAACGGATGGAAGCGTCGATAAGAGCATGGTTGTGTGCAAGCTATGCAACAATGAATTCGCTATTGCTATTAGTGTAGTGTATGCTATTGCTACACTTAATGGCAAAAATTGCACTAGTCTGTTGGACTTGGTTGAACAAAAATAAACAATATGTTGTTGCTTAAGCTTATGTATTCAGTCATTATTCAATGTTATACTAAAAATCCATGTGAAAAAAATGACTTCTCACTGTTCTCAGGTCAAATATTTATGCGATTAAAATGCGATTAATTTCGATTAATTAATTACAAAGCCTCTAATTAATTAGATTAATTTTTTTAATCGAGTCCCGGCCCTAATAAAAATATCTGTGGGGTATTTTGAGCTAAAACTTCACACACATACTCTGGGGACATCAGAGACCTATTTTACATCTTGTGAAAAGGGCATTATAGGACCTCTTTAAAGTGATAGTTCACTTTGAAATTAATTTTTGGTATGTTTTAGCTTACCTCAAGGGCATCCAAGATGTAGGTGTCTTTGTTTCCGCAGTAGTTTCAATTTTGATATTTTTAGGTCAAACCGTTCTTGTCTGTCGGTCCTATAATGCAGGTCTATGGTCACCACCTCAAAGAGCATACACAGAGAAGTCCAAATTAAACATGATTTAATGACTCGTAAATGTAAGTACACATTGATGACCTAAGACACGAAACGAGCGGTTTGTGTGAGAAAACGAACAGTATTTATATCGTTTTTACCACTTGTAAACACAGCCACGTCCAAGTGATCTGAGGGCGCGGGCGCTTCTGTCTGTGGTTACAAGTGGTAAAAACGATATAAATACTGTTCGTTTTCTCACACAAACCGCTCGTTTCGTGTCTTAGGCCATCAATGTGTACTTACATTTACGAGTCATTAAATCATGTTTAATTTGGACTTCTCTGTGTATGCTCTTTGAGGTGGTGACCATAGACCTGCATTATATGACTGACAGACAAGAACGGTTTGACCTAAAAATATCAAAATTGAAAATACTGTGGAAACAAAGACACCTACATCTTGGATGCCCTTGAGGTAAGCTAAAACATACCAAAAATTAATTTCAAAGTGAACTATCCCTTTAATGCTGAAACTAACTCATTACTCATTGATTTCCTTCTCTCTGCTAGTGGTTAAAGTGCGTCTATCTAAACTGAACTCCAGTAGTTCTGTCCTGACCATGTTCTCGCTGGGCTCTCGGCTGGAGGTCCTGAAGCACGGGCCGCTGTTGGGAGGGGAAATGAGGAGTCGTCTGACACTGTGGCTGGAGCGAGACGCCACCTGTGTGGGCAACCTGACCCGCAACCATCCCGACGGGGGAACCTTCCTGTTGACGGGCACTGTGACGGGCAAGAGACTGCTAGTCACTAAAGCTTTCAGCTGGGGAAACGCCCACGGCACCTCAACCAAGCGGCACGCAAGTGGAAAAGCCATCGGTGTAGAGGGTAGAGTTTCAGATGGCGAGACAAAGAGGGTGTTTAAAAAGGTATCTCAGTGTGTTCATAATGTTGTAAATAATAGAAGATCCTCGAACTATATTTTTAAAGATATTAAACCATTTCAAATGTGTCCATGTGTCCATTTTCTGTCACAAATCGCAGTGCTACTTTTACATCCATAATTCATGAGTTGAACCCAAAAACTTCAAGATTTGAATACATGAAAAGCTGAAACTCACCAAACAGCAGCGGTTTCAAGCTGAGGGTGCGCATGTTATGGGTCCGGTCGGGAACGAGAGACACTCTTTGCACATGCCCAACCTGAGTAGAAAAGATAAAGCATGTAAGTCTCATTAATATTGGATTACGCACACATTATAGGGAAGCATCACTCACAGTATTCACTACCAATTGAGGGAATGATGACTTGGATAGCTGGCAGGCACAGCTAGATATTAAAGGCATTTTTAATCATATCAAGACAAATAATATATAAAACTGTACAAAAACATTGTCTTGAAATGAAAGTTTAAAGAAAATAAAATTCTTAAATTCTGCCTTGGCAACTAAATAATTAAATAAATTACGTTTATGTTGTTGTACTAAAATTTAACTAATAAAAGTGACAGAAGCACTGTCAGGTTTGTGTTCGGTTTTATAAAATTGTAGTTTGTTTTTCATTGCTTCCCTGTGATTCTGGTCTTGTGCCCTTTGTTCCCGCTTCCCGTTTGATGTCATAGGCTGTGACTGAAAATCGCACCCTATACCCTCCCTTATAGGCCACTATTTGAGGGGACAGCCATTTGTAGCGGTGTCCGAGACCATAGTGGCATGAGTGCACTCATTCAATCCCATAATGCACCACAATAACCAGAACACTCATCGGCTAGAGAATACCCATAATGCACTGTGAGAGTCGTGCTGAATGACTTCCCGCGTCTGACCAGAAGATGGTGAATCATCCATCCATTCATTTTCCAAAACACTGGTCCAATGTGGCGACAGCATAATATCATACAGGTATACATTACTTTTTTACTTGATTATTAAATTGTTTAATAAGGTTTATTCATGATAGTTTCCATCTTTCCATAACAGAGTTCCAGATAAATCTTTTCATTACTATTGGAGCTGCCAAATTATTAAACAGCAAGCACAAACTAGGCAAAAGCGGCAGCCCTTTTGTGTCCGAATTCACTCACTCGTTTTCATTCACTCCTTCAAGTGAACTATATTAGTGAAGTAATCTAGGGAACAGTGAACGAGGGTTTAGGGGGAGATTTCGAACACAGCCTTGGTTACTCTAATTATTAATTCCTTTATAATTATAATAATAGAAATTATTATTAAATTTAAGGGAGAAGTGTTTTCTAGATTTCTGTCTCATTGCATTATTGTTTTGAATAAAAATGTTATTCATACATCTACATATAGGCTAAAATTAAATTAGGGTGGATGTAGTGATGTAGGGTTGCATTATTAATTGTTTTAAAATATGAACAAAATTTTATTTTTAATAATCATGTTTTCTATTACTATAACAATACACTGGCAATGGGGTATATTGTAGCCTACTTAAATGGATAGTTCAACCAAAAATGAAAATTAAGTCATTAATTACTCACCCTCATGCTGTACCATCCCCGTAAGACCTTTGTTCATCTTCGTAACACAAATTAAGATATTTGTGATTAAATCTGAGAGCTGGATCACTCCTCCATAGGCTTCTAAGGGATTGAAACTTGACAGCCCCGAAAAGTCATTAAAGAAATCGTTAAAATAGTCCAAATGGCTACAGTGCTCAACCTTAAGTTTTTGACGTAGTGTAACTGCGCAGCGCTTCTGTGTTATACGTCACACCTAGGCTCACTATTGGCCGACGCTGGTTATTTGTGTGATGCGTGTGACGTTCAACCAGAAGCGTTGCGCAATAACACTACGTGAAATCTCCAAGCCCAAAGAGAATACTTGAATAAAGTCGCTATTTTAGTTTTTTTTTTTTGCGCTCAAAAAGTATTCTCGTAGCTCGATAAACTTAAGATCTAGCCACTGTAGGCACATTAAATATTTAAACATTTTCTTCAATGACTTTCTGGGCCGTCAAGTTTCAATCCCTTAGGAAACCTATGGAGGAGTGATCCACCTCTCAGATTTAATCAAAAATATCTTCATTTGTGTTCCGAAGATGAACGAAAGTCTTACGGGGTTGGAACAGCATGAGGGTGAGTAATTAATGACTTAATTTTCATTTTTGGGTGAACTAACCCTTTAACATTTTTTAATGCTATCATCACAGAACATGAGAAATAAATAACAATACTCCCTGATCTCTCACAACTTAAAAAAAATCCCATTTGAGATGGAGAGGATTTACAGAATAAAAACACAAATCATATAACGTATAATGCTCGCGGTTTTAAGTTACCCGAATGCCCTCCAGGCGAGGCAGCTGGAAGGAGAGCTCAGGGCTCAGGTTTGGTGAGGGGGTTTGGTGTTCAGGCATGGGTCCTGGGACACTGGCACTCTTCTCAAGGAGCACGTCCTGCTCCCCAGACCCCGTGTTATAGTGCACATAAAGAAGCAGAGCTATGATGTTAATGATGTAGATGTGGAAGAAGGCCATTACCACCACGAAGTAAGCCCTGGAGCAGACGCTGCTCTTCTGGATGTTCATGCGCTCCCGGGCGAGCGGGTGTCGCGGGGGTGGAGGGGGGAAATGATCCATCAACTCCCCCTCGAGCCCGTGCAAACTCTCCTCATACTCACGCATCTCCTCCTAAATCCCTGCTCTTCCCCCGTGCATTTCCCTGATCTAACTTCTCCTCCTCTCGGCTGATCGGCCAGCTGACTTTACCTGGGTTGTTACCTGGCGAGCGTTATTACACACTACTATATGCCGACATGGCGATTCAGATGCAGATATGGCTATGTATTCATAAAAAATGTTCATGGTGTGTGGATAAGGGATTGTGCAGGAATTTCTTCAGGATGAACCGGAGGAAAGATTTAGAAGGACAGTCTGCACCAGCGCTCTTATAATCCAATGGGCGATTAAATCAGACCAATCATACACAGAACATATTAATAAAAGCGAGAAAAAAAACCCCGCACGACTCTTTATAAGCGGAGATAGAAAATAACAACAGCGTTTATAATCAACTGTCATTCATCCTGCAAGCAACGCGAATTAACCGACGCTAAGCTAGAACTAACGGGTCATTTCAAAATAAAAGCAGGATGTTTTTTTTATTTATTTTTTCACTTCATTTTCTTTTTAATACAACTTTGACTTACCTTTTAATTAATTAAAAATACAATATTTACTTAAAATAATTTTTATTCTGTTTTATTTTATTTTATTCGAAAATTAGGACGTACTACGTCATAATTTCGTTTTTTTCTCTCACAGTTTCTGTTTTCTAATCTCATCATCATTTGACGTTTTATTTTATGATTTAAACGTTATCGGTGTGTCATAATTATGACCTTTTATCTTAGAATCATGACAAAGGTAGTCAATAGTATCACAATTATTATTTAGTATGAGTTTTTATGCCAAATATTTTTCTTTTTAAGTAGTAGAGTTATATCATAATTCAGATTTAAATAATTAAGCTTTTTTTGTTATGTGGCGAAAATGGGCTTCCAGAATATTATTTAGACAATTTTATCAAGCACTTTACTATATAATTTATTATTGACACGTAATAATAATAAAAAGTAATAATGTTAGTCACTGACGATGTTGCATTATCTGCTTTGAGCTTGAAATTTGAAACGGAAGCTCTAGAAAAGTCCAAAGCTTGTGAGGGGCGTGGTTTGAGGCCCCGCCCACCCGCACTCCTGTGACACACCAGCCAGAACAGAACATCGGGAGAACATACCAGAAAACCTCTGAGCAGCCGCGACTATCACACACTCACACACAGCCGCCAAAGTCATGTAAGTGTGTACTCTATATTGAGTATATCTGTTCAGATTTATGCGAAATACAGTTTGTTTCTGAAACCAGCACAAAATAACTGTGTAGACTGTGAAGCTTATCGCTAGCCAGCATTAGCTACTTCCGCACGACTCATTCACTCCTCTCGTAGTCGTTAAACTATATAGTAACTCAATGAAACCCCTTGCAGGTTTATAAAACGCTACATTTAAAAGCATTAGGTTCAGAACTCTGTCATATATGTTGAAATGTGTAGTAATATAGTGTAAGTATAAGTTGGCGCGTTACAGTTAGCCTGAAAAAAGGTCACCAATATTAGCATTTTGCGCCCTTTTTCCACCCAAGTCCGTTCATAAATACACACATCTTTGTAAAATGTATTTTACTATCGACGAACTCGCTGAAAGAGTAGCTGATGTGAGGGGAGCTTATCGGTTTCTTTTATGGTTAAATGCGCGCGGCGCCTGCACGTGCTGCAGGGCCAGAGAGCTGGAGTGTGTGTGTGTGTGTGTGTGTGTGTGTGTGTGTGTGTGTGTGTGTGTGTGTGTTGTGTGTGAATGAATGAATGAAAGAACACACTCATAACACTCACTGCACACTACACGAAGACAGCGATTATATCTGACCCTCTCATCAAGAGTCTGTCCCTCACCACCGCCGTGCTTTTAAACGATAATCCTTGATTTTATTTCAATAGCATGAGTATTTCCACAAATTGCTGGGACTCAGATTATCATATTGATTAAATGTGAGATATATAATCATATATATATATATATATATAAAGCTTAGTTGTGTCCTAATGGTGTTTCGCATCAGTTATCAATGAATGAATGTGGTCCTATGGGCATGTGCAGTTGGAGAATGTAACTGAACTCTGAACTCAACCTTTGTTTAGTAACGTTAGTGTTTACTTGTTTCAATAATTTGATACACCATTCTTTAGAAAAGGAGCAGTGACAGGCGGCAGATTGAAGTGCTGTGTCACAGATGTCCATGCCACCTGCTCTTTGAACCAATCACGTTTTCTGTACCTCACCTGCTGCTAATATTTGTGGGAAATGGTGTTTTGACACCCAACATTTAAATTAGTGAACGAATGGAGTTTCATTGGACGATGCTAATACCGATATCTAGAGAACCAGGTGAACAGTTTTTATTTTGTCAATGGTAAAAGTGTGGAAACATTAATGCAAACAATATTATTAAAATATTTACAATGCATTTTTTAGTCCAATAATTATTTAGTAGTTTCCTCATAAAGTAAAAAATTATTTAAAATTAGTTTTCCATATAAGCAATTGGACAGTCATAAAACATATAGTGGTCACTCATGCACTAAAGTTCAAAAGTCCAGAGGCTGTAATATTTTAATGTTTGTGAAAGAAGTCTCTTCTGCTCACCATGGCTGCTTTTATTTGTTCAATAAAACAGTTATATTGTGAAATATTATTTCAATTTAAAATGTGAATACATTTTAAATGTAATTTATTCCTGTGATCAAAGCTGAATTTTCAGCATTATTAGTGTCACATGATTATTCAGAAATCATTCTGATATGCTGATTTAGTGCTTAATGAAATGTTTCGCCTTAATAGTATAATTTTGAAAAGTTATTATATTAAATATTAGATATTTTTGTGGAAACCCACATACATTTTGTCAGGATCCTTTTATTAAAAATTCAAATGAACATCATTCACACAAAATTATATCAAAATGCCCGTCTTAGCGAGTGTCTTTGTAAACATTGTCAGTTATATCTTAAAGTAACACTATGTACAGTGTTTCCCCTAGGATTTTTTTTAAGGGGGGGGGGGGGGGGTTACGGATACGTGGTGTACATTTTTTAGCAATCAAAAAGCATGTCTAATTAATTGAAATCATGTATTATGAATCATTAAACTATAAACATTAAACTTTAAACAAAAATATCTGAAAATATGAAGAAAAAAAGTTCACACTAATTCTGTGAGTTTTTTCTGGTAATAAAATGAAGACATAAAACACAAATTTTATCATTTATCATCAATTTTAATCATATAAAATTAAATAAACTTTTTGTCAAATAACGTGCTGCACAATGAGCTACTGTTAAAATTAAAACATGGAAGAAAAGTGATTATTCCTTAAAAAAAATCAGTTTTGATGATAATTTATTATTCGGGGCGCCCCCCCCAAAACAATGGTAGGGGAAACACTGATGTAGTTTTTTCAACCTTCATAATATATTTCCAAGACCCTTGTGATGGTACATCGACTTAAAATAAGTTAAATGACTCGTCTGCCATAGCCTGACGGGGTCTATATCGCTTTTACTGGCACTATGTAACTTCGGGTTTCGGGTAGGAACCCGACCACAAAAAAGAACTACAAAATTCGACTGCTTTACGTCAAGCGCTACAATAGTCATTATTTCGTTTTTCTTCGTTTCTGATGTCGCAATACATCATCCTTTCATGAAATCATGTAACATACTCTACCTTGTCTGTGGACATCGTTCATTCTAAAGCCGGTGCTGGGTAAACAGCGAGCGTGCGTGCGACGGTAGGCTAAATTATTTACGACAGAGTGGCAATGGACAATTTCGTTTACAACCAGTAGGGCGACCGAAGAGGAAAAGTTACTTGGTGTTACTTTAAATGAACATAATTAGGTGTTCAAGCACTTTAGTGCTGAAAACCTATTGTATTTGCTATTTGAAAAAAAAAAAAAACCTAAAACGCATCGTGCAGCCCAAACCGTAAGGCCTAGAGACTTCAAACTCGCCCAGATGGTAGGCCTCAAATATGGGGACAACCTATCAGAGTATGACCCCGTTTGGCCCATAGGTGGCGCTACAGCAACCAAAAGTACTAAATTGCTCATAACTCCTAGACCGTCTGACTTAGAATCAAGCTTTTTACACCACTGTGATCCCTGGCTCAAGACGAACAAGATGTATATCTCGGATTTCGATTTGGAGCAAAAAAAAAATTTGTTATAGCCAATTTTGTCCAAAACCTACTTTTGCGAACTAGTCCCTGGTTTTTTGCCCGATCGGAACCAAACCAGTGCAGAAATGTTCTCTGGAGACGTATTATCAATAATTATCAAAAAAAGTTGAAATTTCGATTTACGGTCGCTAGGGGGCGCAAAAATAACGTTGTGGGAGGAGCCTATTTTACTAAAATGGCTATAACTCAAGAAGTAAATAAGATAACTTCACCAATCTTGGTACACATATGTATCAGTTCAATCTGAGGTCACAGTAAAAAAATCGCGACGATTGAACACTAGGTGGCGCTATAATGTGAAAAAAACATATAAAGGGCTGAGCGTTAGTCCGATTGACTTGAAAATTGGTATGCAGTGTCTTGGTCCAAGGTGCCATGTATGTGTAAAAGGATATTGGCGTATCTCAAAAAACATGGCCGCCATTAGCCAATGAATTTCAAGCACCTATTAAACAAGGTTAACAGAGTCCGATCGTAACGAAACTCGATGGGCATGTTCGACTCGTGGCCCAAGAGGTCTGTAAGAGTTTTAAAAGAAATCGGCCACTAGTTGGCGCTAACGAGTTTTACGCCTCTGTAATCACGTGGTGTTGCACAAATCCCCATAAAATTCATATCAGTCGATAGCTAAATGATCATGATCTCCTCATGCTAAACAACTTTGCCTCTAGAACCATTGCTGTCAGTCAAATTGTTCATTAAATATTCACGAATATGTTAAAAAACCTACTTTTGCAAACTAGTCCCTGTTTTTTTGCCCGATCAGAACCAAACCAGTCTAGGAGAATTCTCTGGACTCTCTAGGTCAGTGGTGTCAAACTCAATTCCTGGAGGGCCAGAGCTCTGCACAGTTTTGCTCCAACCCTAATCAAACACACCTGATCCAGCTAATCAAGGTCTTCAGGATTGCTAGAAACTTCCTTGCAGGTGTGAGTTTGAGCTGGTTGGAGCTAAACTGTGCAGAGCTGTGGCCCTCCAGGAATTGAGTTTGACACCACTGCTCTAGGTCAATAATTATCAAAAAAAAGTTGAAATTTGCCCTTTGGTTCATTATAACAGGGTCATTTAGAAAATGGCCGTGTCAAAATACACTCAAAAGCCTATAAATCATAAATAAAAACTCAGAACTTCACAAAAATTGATGAGCTTATGTGTCATAACATGGTGAAGAAGCATGCAAAGTTTCATGGAGATCGGACCATAGATGGCGCTATAACTGTTAAAAAGCTTAAAAACCATGTATTTCCTATGGTAAATTGCCTGTACAGTGTGTGTGTGTGTGTGTGTGTGTGTGTGTGTGTGTGTGTGTGTGTGTGTGTGTGTGTGTGTGTGTGTGAGCATGCATTATGGAGTTAACATGAAAAAATTGGTTTACTTTAGTGCAGAAATACTGGTAAAACCAAGTAGTTCAAAATGAAAGTGAGCCAATAAGTGGTCTTCTGCTGCCCTCTGCTGGCCATTATACTTATCAACAGTCTTTTTTCATGTGCTTTTGCATTCATATATTTAGACACAAAAAATCCCTTATATAACTATTATAACACAATCATATTTTGTCAGAGTTCATCACTTTATTTGTTCTGATGCATCACATAATTGCTAGCAATGTGGTAAATAATGGTAAATAACACTAGAAACATGGTAAAT
Organism: Chrosomus eos; assembly: GCA_036326025.1. NCBI lineage: Eukaryota > Metazoa > Chordata > Actinopteri > Cypriniformes > Leuciscidae > Chrosomus > Chrosomus eos. The sequence goes on from CM070837.1 coordinate 29,545,828, forward strand.
CATTCTAGAATGTGGTATCATGGTAAATCATCCTATAACATGGTACATCAAGGTAAACTAAGATAAATCATGCTAGAATCATATTAAATTATACAATAATTGTCAGGAAAATTTCAACTTCTGCATTTGGATGGCTATAACAAGGTCATTTAGAAAATGTAACCTTTACCAAGTTCCCCGAAAGCCTATATCTCTTCAATGAATGTTCATATCTTCTTTAAAAACATCAATCTAAACAAGCATGAAAAATTCATGTCAGATTCAGACAATTTGCCTGTATAACAGTTAAAAAAAAGGTGAAAATGTGGACATAATTGCTTATTAAGCCAATAAGTGGTATTTTACTGCCCCCTGCTGTCATTTCATCATACTACTCTCCCTAATATTGCTATATAATTCATATTTAGACTTTATAAAATCACTATTTCAACATTTACAATCACATTTTGTCAAAATGCATCTATTGGGAGTATTATTATTGAAAATTGTGTCACAGGAAGCCTCAAAACTAAAGTGAAACTAAAACCGCTATTTAGGCCACGCCCCCAAATACAAATTCACTCATAACTCGAAAACGGAAAGTCACTGCGCGCTCAAATTTGGATGGTAAGGTCCTCTCCTAGCTCTTGATCCAAATCTATCGTCGCGGGGCTAGGGAACGGATCGCTAATCCATGAGACCCCCAACTTGGAACGGCTCTAACTGCCGATCTAGACCACCCAGATGCGTGTGGGATAGCTCGTTGGAAAGGGCTCTTCCTCATCTAGCTTCGATACGAGTTTGGTGCGATTTGGGCCAGGCATTCTCGAGATATAAGCCCCAAAAGATATGTCTTTAAACAGAAATAACTCCCAGCCCCAAACTCCCACCAATACCGGGAAGGTCTCGTTCCACAGGGTCCCTCGAGCACTATCTAAGCTCCGAGTTTTTAGAAATTTTTGCCTTCTCGTTTCTGAGATAAGTGAAAATCCAATTTTCAATTCATTCATTTAAACAATATGCTGTAATACCACTGTTGTCTACTAGAGGGAGCAGCAGTATTAGACATGTTTAATCTTTTTTATCAGCTTTCAGCATTGGCTGACAAACAAATGCTTAAAGCTATTTTTTATTAGTTTTATATTATTACATCACAAAGAAATATGTTAAATGCTTATAGACCATTTAAAGAGATGTAGATGTTCACAATAACATAGCAAAAAAGTGTGTTTCAACTAAGATAAATCTTGCTAAAATCATATTAAATCATACTAGAATGTATTCAATCATGGTAAAACATCCTAGAACAGGGTCAATCATGGTGAATCATACTAGAATTTGTTATTATTATTTGTTATAATATATGTCTAAAAATGAGTGCAAAACTTTTTATTAATAAGTATAATGTCCAGCAGAGGGCAGTAGAAGACCACTTATTGGCTCACTTTCATTTTGACAGACTTGTTTATCACCAGTTTTCTGCACTTAAGCAAAACAGTTTTTCCATGTTAAGACAGGCATATTTTGTCAGAGTTTATTACTTCATTTTTATTGACACTTCACATCAATGCTAGCAATGTGGTAAATCATGGTAAATCACAATAGAAACATGATACATCATAGTAAATAATACTATTACATGGTGTACCATGGTAAATCATGCTAGCAATGTGATGAATCCTGGTAAATCATTCTAGAATGTGGTATATCATGGTAAATCATCCTACAACATGGTAAATCAAGGTAAACTATGACAAATCATGGTAAACGATGGTAAATCATGCTAGATTCATGGTAAATCATACTGGAACATGGTAAATCATGAAATAGCACACTAAATTTGGTATATCATGGTAAATCATGCTAAAAATGGTCTATTCTATCTATGATGTCAGTGGTTAAATGCTTGCTACATAAAACTTAACGTCTTATGATGCTTTTGAGCTTAAAGGCCTTAACTGCTTGAACACCGATAAATGCTGCTTGCAGCTTTAATTGTAATTGTTACCGTACCAGTATATTGGATCTGTGCATTCGGTTTTAAACTGACAGAAAACAACAAAAGACACAAAATCACTTACTACTCCTGACTAAATAACTAAAAAGTCGCTCACTACTCCAATAGTTGTTTCTTAAAAACGACATCGGTATCAGCCAAAAAAACTTATGGGTGCATCCCCACAATATTTACTATTTTTCAAATATGTGAGGCTAGTGTTTTCAACAATATATGGGGAAATGTGTTTGATTTTTGAAACGCCTCTCGGGCATGAAAGTGCAGCTCCTGTCTCTTTGAATGGGGAAACATAAAATTCTCCAAAACTGCTCGCCAAGCTTACGATTAAATTTCATATTTGAAATCACCAAAGAAATCTGACGACTAAACGCTCAACTCATGACAAAAACCCCACATTTTTCAGGCTAGGCCAAGCTTATGTGCAGTCCTAAATGCTAGTCTCAGAACACATGACTATTTCTATTGGAAGCAGAGCTTGGCAGCTGCAGTGATGCGATGACTCTTCTGAACGGCGATTGGCTTATTTCTTTAGAGGGGGGACTTATTCCACCATATTTGCACTTTCATAAGTAATAGGAGTGAACCATCTTTCTATAAAGTCTTTGATATAACCATAGAATGACCAACTATCAGCTGATTGATCGGCCTGGCTGACATTTTCTATCCATTCATTTAAATGATCCTACATTTAATATTTCCTTATATAAAATGTTTATCACTGAATTATTTTATTCATTCAATCGATAATTTAAATTTCCTCCTCAGGCAACCAGCATCTGCTAAGTGGTACGACAGACGGGACTCTGTCTTCATTGAGTTTTTGGTGGAGGACAGCAAGGATGTGAAAGTCAATTTTGAAAAGTCCAAATTTGGTTTCAGGTATGTTGTTGTAATTCCAACATCAATGTAAAACTTCGATTCTAGACTGTAAGGTTCTGTGGTTTAGCTAATGTTATCTTCTGTGCTCTTCTTCAGTTGTCTCAGTGGGACGGATAATATGAAGCACTCTAATGAAATCGACCTTTTTGGATCCATCGATCAAGATGTGAGTTTAACACACAATTATAAGATATCATGTTTCAGATGGTTTGCTATAGTTGGATGTATATTTCAGGATGAGAATGTTTTGTTTTACGTTTTGCTTTCTGTTCTCAGGGGTCCAAACATAAGCGTACAGACCGGTCGGTCTTGTGCTGTTTACGGAAAGCAGAGCCAGGGAAATCCTGGCCCAGGATAACAAAAGACAAGGCAAAGGCAAGTTTATTGTTGCTTTATTTGCAATTAAATGTTTTTTTTTTAATCCGATTAACAACTTTAGGAGATATATTTTGACAATTTAAGTCAAACTCAAAGTTAAGTGTGGATTTTAGTGCTTATTTAAAATAGTGGTCGACCGATATATTGCTATGGCCGATATTTGGCATTTTTTCAATATTGGCATTGGCCGATACATTTTTCTGTTTGGCCGATATATTGAAGCTTTTATTTTGTGAGGGAGCGTCAGACTTTTATTTTGACGTCGCTGAAAACACAGCGCTTCTATTCTCCATCTTCATTGGTTATGGTCTCAGTTTAAACAGTTTCAAACTATTGTTATATTCAGTTGCCCACTGTAATATTCATGTCATTTTCAATGTGCTGTAAGTAAAATTAGTGTTACCGTGTATTTATTTAAAAAATATATATAATCCTAGTGTGTACAAACTTGCCAGATTACTTCCTTTTTATTCATATTTTCCCCCAAGAAGTTATTTTTTTTTATTGAGAATCAAGAAGTTGCCATCTAAAGGAAGTCTGTTTAATTAAGAAATAATTTTTTTTTAATTCATTTTCTAATTATTTATTAAATAAGTTTGTGTGTGTGTGTATATATGTATATATTAGGGGTGGCACACATGAAAAAACATCCGAATCGTTCGGTTCGCTTGTCTCTGTTTGGAGCGTGTGACGCATGCGCCATGTAGCCGTGTGCCCGTATGTGACATCAGACAGTCTGTTTCCTTTTTGTGCGAAATAAGAGGTGTGTGGACATACATATGAGGCTTGTTCGACCTAAACCGCGAGAGCGACGGCTCCGTATGCTTTTCAATCACTCTCGCGGTCCTTTGATGTCATTGTATGTTACCTATGATATTTAAATATACAGTGGCACTTTGAGTTTAGATAAAAACTCCAGTCATATGTTTCCAAATACTGCACTATAATTTCAAGTGAAAAAAATGTATCCTCACTCTCAGGGAATAGAAGCATTGTTGATACTGGTTTTGTGTTGAGGTTGAACTGTTTCACTTTATGATTATGGCCTTTGCTATTGTTATAGCCTCGTTATAGGCAATTATGTTTAATGTATTTTGACTTATTTAAAAGAGAGCTTATAAAAGTTTAAGAGCTACACTGAAGTTGACAATTTGATAAATGCAAGTTAATTTCAATCTTTGTGTGCTAAAAATGCACATAAGTTCCTGTAGAGATAGCAACACACATTCTCCTTTTTAGCCAAATAAACAAAAAGCATGTCATTAATGTCTTCTCGCTTGCTGTATCAAAATCTCACCTAGCTTTCCTCAGAGATGGTTCCAATAATGTCCTTAAGTCAAATTCAGTTTGTGCATGATTACATAATTTAATAATTAATAAAATTAATAATAATTTTAATACTGTATCCTAAATTGTGGATAATTAAGCTATAGCCTGTATCATGCTGAAGTACATTTCTGGAGTGTTAAAGATTAAAAGAAAAAATAACAACGAAGCGTACAGGAACCGTGGGTTTTGTGAACCGTGCCACCCATAATATATATATTCTAGATATAGGCATCGGCCATCAAAAAAACAATGTCAGTTGACCACTAATTTAAAAGTGCCCCAATCTATTTTAAAGGTTCCTAATTTTGTTTCGAAGGTCTCCTACAATAGGTTTACATGCATCCAAGGTCAAAAACAAAAAAAAAAAAATACAAAAAAGTATTTTTTGGGTCTTAAAATTAAATTGTAGATAAAGTTGTTTGCATTCAATCTAGTAAATTGTTAATTCCCTTAGTGTATCAGATAACCTGTTGTGTAAAAATGATTAGCACTAATACTTAGTGTTGTTGACTTGGTTAAGATAAAACTTAATTTTTGTCTTATTTTGTCTACAGGTCAACTGGCTTAGTGTGGACTTCAACAACTGGAAAGACTGGGAAGATGATTCAGAAGAAGATGTGGCCAACTATGATCGCTTTTCAGAGGTTAGTTCAAAAATAGCTATTCACCTTCCCGGCAGTATTCCCTATTATTATAGGAATTGTTGTGTGAGGAATATGTCTAATTAATGTGCTGTTCTGACATGATTTGTTGGTTTTAGATGATGGGCAACATGGGAGGAGAGGATGATTTACCTGATTTAGATGGAGCAGATGAGGTAAGATTTAATAGTTTACGCGTGTGTGTAATAGTTTAGTAAATGGGATAGTTCCCCTAAAGTATTCACTGACCCTCGTGTCATCCCAAACCTGTATGACTTCCGTTCTTCTGACATAAAATAGATTTTGTGGGTCCATTATTGTGTTGTATCCCATTGACTTTTATAGTAGGGACAAAAACATTCTTCAAAATATCTTTTGTGTTCCTCTGAAGAAAAAGCTGTGGGTGTGCTTGGCCATCATCAGGTGGTGTTTCAGACTGGACGTGCTGCGATCGCGATGATGAAAGCTCAGTTCACAACGACAAAACACACAGATCACTTTGGTCTTGTCAATGGAACAATTTGGCAACTTTTTAAAAGTAAACTTTCCATTTCGAATCTTATTGGCATCCATTTCGGCGTCTCGCGCTCGTCATCCACTCAAAATGTACCGTTAACCTACTATTTGGCCGGCTCGCAAGCCTAAACAAGTGTGTGGGGCATCGTGTCTGTTGTTTTGTTTCCGGTCTAGCTAGATCCGCTTGCGCTTGTGCTGAAAGATATGAATAAAAATGATGTTTATTCAGCCAGCTCACATACCTGTATTTTCTTCCTGTTTTCGGTCGAAGTCGATTGTCAAGTTCGCGCGCGCGATCATTGGTAACTAGATAACTAAGGATCGCGCACGCAAACTCGACAATCGACTACTATGGACTTATACAAAATACGGGTATGTGAGCTGGCTGAATAAACATAATTTTTATTCATATCTTTCACATCTACTGCAGTCAGATTGACCGTGTTCACTCTTAAATAAAACCTCTGACCTGACGTGGGTGTAGTGTAAGCTTAGGTGAGAATTAATGAATGGCGCCGAGGAGAGAGCAAAACAAAACACCGTTCACGATTTAGAAGTCTAAAACGAGGAGTTTTAAAGACCAATGTTGGAGGATTACGATATAAGAGAAGAGGCGCTTGAGTTTGTTGCCCAGCTCTATTAGTTTGAACCACGAGAGGCGTGGACTCTCACCTGAGCTTACGCTACTCCTCATCATACGCCATGCGTCGGGTCAGAGGGTCAACTAGACTCACGTACAGCCTTTACCGGAAGCCAGTGATTATAGTTTATATAGTTTTTAAAAATATGGATACAAAAACGTACAAGTTTGCTTCAGAAGGCACTGGAGTCCTATGGATTACTTTTATGATGGATGGATGCGCTTTCTAGATTATAAAGTTTGGAAGAGTCGGGATGTTTTTAATTTAACTCCAATTGTGTTCTCCAAGGAAGTCATATACATATAGGATGTCTTGAGGGGGAGTAAATTATGGGATCATTTTCTTTTTTCTGTGAACAGTATCTGCTTAAACTAGGGATGTGCAAAACCACTTATTTGTAATTGACTAGTTGAGGTTTTCTAAATGATTATTCAGCTAGTCAGCCTGGTGTAATTAGGCAGATTTAGGGCGGGTCACATCCAGTCAGATGCGGTTGTTGAGGGAGTGGAGCACAACGGGATGGAACAGAACACACAGTTCTCAACACACTTTTAACACTTGATTGTTTTCTTTTCAGGAATCAGCTGATAGTGATGATGAAAGTAAGTTTTCCTCTTTTTCTAGTTTATGCTTTCAGTTCATTACTTTTTTAAAAAGGGGTAGTTCACCCGAAAGTCATGATTTACATAATTTATATTTGACTGTTTTTGATATACTCTTAATTTGTATCCACCCACTTCAAGTCGTCTAAATCTAATCAACACTTTTCAAGTTTTAAAATGTACATAAAGACAGTAAACATAATCCAAATGAATCGAGTTGTTTAATCCAAGTCTTATATAATGAAACATTGATTATGAATAGATGGGTAATTCCAGCGTTATGGATGTGACATTTGAACTCACAATGACAGGTGAAATGTCTCAGAAAAAAAAAACTTCTTACAATATTTAAATTTGGAAATGCATATTCTCAGAGCACCCCATCTGGGGAATTGACAGGCAAAATATGTTTTTCTAAAATATATTTAAGCACCCCCAAAAAAGGAAAATATGCATGTTATGGATGTGACGGGAAATAAGAGTTTTTGGTATACTGCTTGATTTCCTTTAAAGTCTGTGAACTTTTAAATCCAATGTATCAATATTGCTATCCACATGATGAAGGGGTCTTAGCTGAACATAAAAATATCAATGTTTAAAATATTTTTACGAAGTGTATTATGAGGAAAAACAACGTTATGGATGTGACAAAAACCCCGTTATGGATGTGACGCGTCTGAAATACATAGAATCTGTTTGGAAAATCAACAATCAAACCATCATGGCACTTTTGTTGATGCATAATGGCTGTGTTTTCACATTAAGAAGACTGTCTGAAATGATTCTGAAGATTATTAAATAAACTAAACCCTTAAAACTTATGGACGTGACAGTGCACTGAAGCGTCAAGCCCTCTTTATTATAGCCCTTATAAACTCAACAGGCAGTGCTGTTATGACCAAATTAGTATATTTATTTCTCAGGCATGCCTCCATCTTTCTGCAAAATGCTTACTGTTAAAATAAAGTTTAAAAAGGGGGGTTTTTGATACCTTTTTTTGAAAGCATGAAATATGGCTGGTTGAAAATGTAATTTAAGCATTGTTGCTCACCTCATATCTGGTGGATAAACAAGGCAATGTTCTTAATTTTTGTTAAAGCACATTAATACAGTATATTACAGACCTAAATGGACAACTTAAAATGGTTTTTGTTCTTTTGGTTAAAACTTTATTTTTTCATGGTAAAGATGACCTTTGCATGGAATTGCCCAGATTTATTATCATATAATTACTGATCAACGCACATACGTATTGAGCATATCATATGTAGAAAACAGAAGCTCAACTGTAATTGCTTGACACGTGAAAACAGAAACTTCCCTCCTTGTCGTTCCAAACTTGTATGACTTTCATCTATTGAATGTGAAAGGTGAATTTGAGTCATCTAGATGTCCCGGTGAGATCCAAACAGAAACAAAAGCACTAGTGAAAGTGTGAACTGCAAGAAGAGCAGCCGTTACATTTATACAAGTACAGAAGAAACTTAAAAGTTGGAACAAAATGAGACTAAAGCCAAAGTATACTTCGTCCCAAAGTGCATTTTTATTCTTTTCCTTCAACATGTTCGTTTTTTCCCCCCAGAAATGCCAGATCTGGAATAAGCGGCTGGCACATTGTGGACAGGCAGAGGAGGAGGGGGATGACATGCGAATGAAAAGAGCTGTCATCTAAATGGTACATGATCTGAAAGAGAGCAAAGCTGAATTGATTGAGATCAGTGGATTCATAAGCATCACGTCTGTCCACTCCGTGGCTGCACTCCAGAAGATCGACTTGGGAGTTTATATGCATGTTGTACAGAGCTTTGTCGTCCCTCTCCTAATGAGCAGTCCTGGCTTTTTTTGTTTTCTTTTAATCTGTACTAAAACATGATGTATACTTAAACTGTTTGGAAATACTGCACTGTATTCATATTTTTTCAACTGATAAGCAATAGATGTAATGGAAAGTTTCTTTTTTATTGTGAGGCATTGAAATTAAAATGAAAAGTGACAAACTTTGCAGAGGTGAAGGTAGTTTGTGTCTTGTAAAATCTGTATAGTGGACGACCTTGTGATTAAAGCGTGAGAACTGTAAGTAGCAGTTATTAGACATAAGACCCACCTCCCTAACATACTTAAATCATCTCCTAACATTAGCCCTCATGTCCCCTTTGACGTGGTTCCAGATTTGTTGGTGGTTGATATTTTCTGCTGACTCCCACCGAAATGATCTAGTTTCCCGCAGTCTATACTGACACTGTATTTGGTATTGGGCTGTTAATGTGTTTAATATTATGACTGCAGTATGATGTCTTTACTGGGAAACAGAAAGGTATTGTATGTTTCAGATCAAGTCTAAAACAAAAAGACCAAATAAGTTTGCACTATCAAAAAATTGGGACTGTTTTGTGCACATTGCTTGTTTTCAAAAGAAAAAAGCTTTCAATTTTGTCTACGTATTTCTAATAAACTGCTCAATGCTCACCTTTTCATTTTGTCTGTTAAATGGATAGTTCTCCTGAGAAGAAAGATCAGGGTTGGTATGACATGAGGATGAGTATAGAAAAAATGGTGAATTACCAAAAATTAATTAGTTAGCAGTTAAAAGGTGTAAAAGTATTTATTTGTGCCCTAAAGCATATTGACTAGTTTAGATGCCCTTTGAATGTACAGGATTTGAAAATAGTTATCAGACAACTTGGATTCAAGTAACTTTGTTCAAATGCATAATAGTGAAAAAACAAGTGAAGTTCCACGGGGTACAAATGTGTTTTTACCTGCCATCTCCGTATTTCCAGTGGCGTACGCGTACTTAATAATCATTCTAAACTCGCCCTTTTTTTTAAACATGACGCCGTGAGGTCACGAAGGAGGTGCTATAATAGCAGGTTCATACATAAAGATGCACGCGCTCGCCCTATGACTGCATGCGGATGCTTCACACGAGCCGCTAATGCTTATGTAGCCTGCCAATGCATCATTATCTACCATGTTAATTAAATAGAAATGTGGCCACCTATGTAAAAGTGGGATATTGTGGATACATAGAGTGATTTTGTATGTCTTATTGGATGAATGGCATGGCCTCGGCTCTACCTCTCCGTAGCGGACCATCACTTCCTACCGACGCATTCTGGCTGCGCATCCATTCCTCTCCAGTGGCTCCAGACTGATCAGCGCGCTCTGGGTCCTAAAGCCGGACCTATTCCGTTCCGCTCTGCGCTTTACTCGTTATCCTTGACGTGTGCCCCACTTATACTGTACAGAAGCGTGTTGTTTGGGTATTTAAAAAATGGGTATGTTTTTTTTAAATGGATAGTGATAATTTGTTTGTAATTACGTTGCACGTTTACGACAATGATATACAAAAAAACGTTTTTCGCATAAAGGCGACAACATTGTCAAAACAATCCCCATTCACACGGAAACCAATTAAAATCGTTGTATTATTCATGCCAGGCTAGTAGATGGCGATGTCACTTTGTAAAGACGTAATAGGCCTATGCATGATTCGCCCAAGGGGGTAATCCATCGACTGGAAGTTGAAGCCGGCCGGGTGCCGCCATCTTGTAGCAGAACTTCACTTGCGTTAGCATTTCCATTGACTCCTATTCATTTTGGCGTCACTTTGACACCGAATAACTTTACATCTGAGGCGTTAAAAGACTCCATTAGTCCATTATTTATTTCTAAAGAAACACGACAATGTATAAAGGGCTCCATTACCTTCTATGTTACATTATGGACCCGTAGAAACAGTTTTTGTAAAAATAGGCTAACGATTGCGTCATAACCACTCGACTCTCTGTTGCGCTGTACATAAATTACCATACAGACAGGAGGAGAAGCTCGCAGGCAATCGGGGGGACGTCCCATCAAGGGAGAAGCCCATAGATAATGAGTCCATAAAAGCAACGAGACAAAATATTTCAACAACGTTTTTGGGGAATTGGAAATAATTCGGTATGAGAACTCTTTGCTCAAGTTCCCCGTCTCTGCAAGATTAACGTTGGCAATTTTCACGCACAGTTACTAGAAGATTTACGTCTGTCAGACAGGTTGCTCACGTCATCAAGCTTAGTTTGAGTCGGTTTGAGTCTGTGCGTCAGGAACAGAAGTGCTCAAAAATCGCTAAAAATGGGCTTCAACTGTCTCAACTGAGTTCCAATAAGATGACTCTGTCCTAGGGTGGCCATACGTCCGGATTTTGGCCGGACAGTCCGGATTTTAAGCCCCATGTCCGGCGTCCGGCGCATCCTCAAGCCGGACACTCATTTGTCCTCCTTTTTGGAGTTGCGCTGAATTTTTGAAAAAAATTAACTTTTTTTTTTTTTTTTTTAAATTAACTTAAAATCCCGCATAATGATAGCGGCTCTCTGATGCCCGTAAATTAGTTCAAATCTCTTGGAATCTAGAGCCGCGCATGCGAGACAGAACATAGGCTACTGTATGTGCTCCAAACCGTGCAGCGCGCGGCAGAGAGCTAGAGTTGCGTGCCCTCAGCACCAACCCAACATATACCCCCCCCCCCCCCCCCCCCCCCCCCCCCGTCAACAAAACCACCGATCACCAAAATATATGTGTCCTCCTTTTTGGTGTTATGGAAATGGCCACCCTACTCTGTCCACTTCTTATACTGTCTATGGATTCGCCTGACGTTTTCACAAGTTCATGTTTTTGTAGTTTAGGCTACACAGAGACGATAACAGTAGCGTTTTATAAAAACTTGCACTTTGAAACCTGTTTTCAAAAGTTTGTGTTTCCAGGCCCCCAAAACGCGGTTGTCGTGTAAATGAATGGCCAAAACACAAATTATTTTCCGTTTTTAGTTGAAAACAGTGTTGTGTGTAAACGGCGCCTAAAATGGGTTGGTTGCAATCGGGTTCTGATCTTTCTCTCAATCAGACATGGATCTAATAGATAGTCTTTAGTAAAGATGTTGTACCTCATATAAAATGTGCCTAAACCTAACAGATATCACTGTGTGACGGACAGCCCATAGGCTCAAATGAGACATACAGTCTTGTGGATTTCACACATACGATGCGTGTTAGCCAATCAGAGGCAGGCGTACCCTCTGAATCTTCTTTGATATACCAGGCCTGGTTTCACAGACAGGGTTTAGATTAAGCCAGGACTAGGCCTTAGTTAAAGGTGGGGTATGTGATTTGGAAAACGACCGGCAGATTTTGAAAATACACAATTCAAATGGTCCTATCTTCTTTCCTCCAACGCTGGCCCTGACTGGGTCACGCACGCTGGGGGGAGGGGGGTGTGGTACAACCGTTTGATTGACAAACTAACTGTCCAATGATTCTAGGTGGTCTTGGAAATGATTGGCTGGAGTTTTTCGAGTCTTGCCCATTCCACAGATGATTAAATTGCTTAATTTTCATTTCAGTGCTTCTTACTCAGTGGCTGTAAGTGGGTTAGGAATAGGATTTCAAGATATTTTGAAAAAATTGACAAAAAAAAAGAATCACATACCCCAACTTTAAATAAGGACATTTATGTGCCTTAAACATTAAAAAATATAAAATAAATATAAACATTACTGGTGTGCATCTTGCAAAACAATGACACAGCTCAAACATGCATTTCTGTCTGTGAAACCAGCAAAGCATATACATACAATATATTATATATATATATATATATATATATATTATATATTTATATATATATATATATATATATATATATATATATATATATATTATATATTATATTCATATATGACACAACATTGGTTAGCTGTTAAATATTTTGATCAGTTAAATGTGTTATATAAAGTTAAATATCCGTATACTTATTATGGAAATAATACACATTAAAGATACTGTGAAGCTGCTTTGATACAATCTATATTGTAAAAAGCGCTATATAAATATACTTGACTTGACTTAAAGGAATGTACTGGATTCCATTCATGTAAACTGAATGTATTTTAATTTCATGTTTATTGCAATTATGGAAATGTATTCTAGTTTAAATTTATATTAAATGCAATTAGTCCTTGCAATTATGGAAATTTATTATACTGCAATTATGGAAATGTATTATAGTTTACATTTATATTAGTCCCTATTTGACCCATTTCAGAAAGTTCATCTTCATATGTCATTTCATAATTACTTCTATTGTCTTTTAAATATAGTTAAAGTTTACTGAATAATACTGAGAAGCATTATGGTAAACTAAAATAAATGTAATTTCTGTTGAAACTTCTATTTCATGCATTTAAATATATTTGTAATTACATAGTTCTAATGACGAAGTTGCAAATTAAGATATATTTGCTTTAAATGTAATATCAAATAGCATGTAAAAACGAAATAAGTGTACTTCTTTGAAGCAGCAAAAATGCTAAAACATAATGGTTTACATTTTTTTTTACATTATTAAGTTTACTTTTTAAAAGTGTACTTAAGAAAATAAATTTAAGTGGCTTTTTGTTTCATTAATATATTTTCTGAAACTGAATTACGTCTTTTAAACAAAATATACTGTTAAGATTTGAAGTGCACAACACACGCACATGTAACCTGTTATCTTCCTGAGACCCAGCAAAAACATTGTTTACTTTAGAGCATAAGAAACAAATGGGAAAAATTTGATTCTCTGTAGTGACACGAGTGACACCAGAACTCAGTTGTTTAAAAAATGTTTTAATGAAATTAAATATATAGGCAAAAACAATGGGATTTTGTTTTCATCCACCAATCAATTTTAGGTTCCAGGATTTTTTAACCAAACTTTGTATACATATGATTCTCATCGTGAAAGATATAATGGTATGAATTGGATATAAAAATGGATAGGCCTATACCATTTTACTTTATACAATATGAGGGTAAAACATGTAATTAAAAAGAGCTGTAATAATGGGAGCAATAATTGACAACATTTGCAAAATAATATCTAATATTTCAAATGAATATTGATATGTAGGCTAATTTATTTCCCTGTTCACTTGCTGTCTCCCAAAATGCCTGATAAACATGATAATGGCGCAGCCATAACACCAAGTAACTTTTCCTCTTCGGTCGCCCTACTGATTGGAAACGAAATTGTCCATTACCGCTGTCGTAAATAATTTAGCCTACCGTCGCACGCACGCTCGCTGTTTACCCAGCACCGGCTTTAGAATGAACGATGTCCACAGACAAGGTAGAGTATGTTACATGATTTCATGAAAGGATGATGTATTGCGACATCAGAAATGAAGAAAAACGAAATAATGACTATTGTAGCGCTTGACGTAAAGCAGTCGAATTTTGTAGTTCTTTTTGTGGTCGGGTTCCTACCCGAACCCCGAAGTTACATAGTGCCAGTAAAAGTGATACAGACCCCGTCAGGCGATGCAGAAGTGCCTTTCACCCTGTTACGACTTGACGAACCACTGATAATTTTGAAAACATTATTTTAAGGTAAAAAATAGCCGCGTTTCCACTGCCGGTCCAGGGCCGAGCCGTGCTAGTGCGTGCCAGGGCCAGTCGCGTTTCCACTGTCACTTCCGGGGCCTGATCGGGGCTTACTCGGGGCCAACGGCCAGGATTTCTGGCCCGTCGAATACCTTGGGCCAAAGCGGGCCAGCTCGGGCTAGAGGCGTGGTCAAGGTAAAAGGCGGAGTTTATCGGTGTTATGGAACGTTATGATCTGCGGCAAGATGCACATTTCACTTTTTTATATGGCGCAAAATAATCGCTGCTCGAAATGGAGAATCGCCTGTACTGGTCTGTCGAAGATACCAAAGCTCTTCTGAGCATTTGGGCAGAAGAAAGGGTACAACGTCAATTTGACGGCGTGTGAAGAAACGAGGACGTTATAAAATACATCGATGCTGAACTTTCTAAGCTAAGCATTCAGCGAGCAACGCTTCAAGTTCAGGAAAAAATAAAAAAAAGTTGCGGGCGCAGTATTGTACATGGCGATTAAAACGCACAATGGACAAAGCGGAGCAGAAGGAACTTTCCATGGATCGACTTGATGGACGGTGTGCTGGGTCACTGTCCCTCTGTTAGTGGCGACTCGCGAGACAATCGGGACACTATTGCAGCCACGGCCGGTGAGTTAATATACATGCTATCTTCCTAACTTAAAAAATAAATAAATTCATAAAACCCGCTGAAATGGGTTGGGTTGTATGACGTTTGATCCAGAAAGGCGTGTTAGGGGCGGGGTTTAGGGAAGCGCTGCGGGGCTACTGGCCTGGTGGTGGAAACGCAAGCCTGGTGCCTGAGGCCCGAGGCCACTGGCTCGGCTCGGCTCGCTGTTAGCCCTGGCCCAGCCCTAGCCCGGCAGTGGAAACGCGGCTAATGTTACATAGTGTTGCTTTAAGTCCTGGTGTCTCTGTGCATTGCCATGTTAAGATGTTTCGTAACAAGTCACATTTTGATTAGAAATCACATTACATTTTCCTGAGATGCTGATTATGGCAAACAATTTGAAAATAAGTCAGATTTAAATGATACAAAATATTATCATATTTCCGATCGCTAAATGTCAGACCAAGAAGTTGTTGTCATGGTGAAACCTCCAAACATAGTGTCTCTGAAAAGCCCTGAATGTAAAATTGTGACATCGTGTATGGTGTCAGAAAAAGTCACTCAAATATAATGTCCACTACTACTCTGGACAAAAGTCTGGGTCCCAGGAGGGTACAATTAAACACTTATTTTCCACAAGGGCATTGTGGGTCAACGCAGGTTTGTTCGGCCCGTTCGTGCACTAGTCGGCGCTAAGACCCGGAGGCGCGCGGCCGTCTAACCGTCATCCACTTCTCTTTCGGCTCGCTCTCTTTCTCTCTCTGTGATCATGGCTGCGCTCAAACATTACCAGCCATGTTTGCAAATCTGAAACTCAAAGGTTAGCGATTTAGCCGTGTATTATTTACATCGCTTACACCCTCTTCATCAACACTGGTCCTTTGCCGGGGGGCCAGAACCCCTGTCTCCTGTGCGATCGGCACATATCAAGGTTGGGCAGTTTTATTATCATTATATGGGGGAAACTTTTGAGAGTGTGTTGTGTGGGTGATGATGATGCTACCTCATTTTCTCTAACCGTATATCGGGAAAATAACGTGAATTAATCAACGAAATATGACCATCTGAGACGGGATGATTTGTTAATATTGCATGTGTACAGGTAAGCTTTTAAAACATTAGCCACTCACAATGTCTTAGAGATCACAAACCCTCTTGTATTTATACAATCTGTCCGTTTTATCTGTACGTTTATCGTCTTTAATTATTTAAATAACGCTCAAGCCCGTGGTTATGTAAATAAGACCTGCTGTTTTAATTTACACCGTTTTCATCGACACTGTTCAATTAATTTCGCGTCCAATTTCATTCATACTCCAAAATATTGAATTAACACACATGTTAATCGGCGAATATTGTTTCAAAGCTCATAAACGGTCGTGATGAATCGTTGTTATGCGGAACGCAGGCCTCATTTTGTCATGTCATCATCACCGCTGATATTAATAACCGAGCACTTTAATCAAACTTCATATCGAAATATCTTTTTATAAGTGTGTGTATATCGCTGAATTTTCATTATAAGCGTCATTGAATTGTCTTTCCTTCATCTTTGTGGTCTTGGTACATAATGAATCGTTCATCTTCAACCAAAGTCCTTTTTGTTTTCGTTTTTGTGTTGTTGGTTTGGCCGCATCTCGTTGCCTTTTCTTCTTTTTCTGGCTTAATATGTGCTGATACAAGACTGGAATTACATTGAAGAGAATGAATAAATAGGGTAAAAGTGGATATGAGCTCGGTTTACCTTGAGTTGTGGTGTTTTAGTGTTGGAGAAGTTTAATCAAATGTGGATATGTGAATATATCCAATGGAAAATGGCAAATGTGTGTGTATTTGAGATCCAGAAGCAGCGCATGGTCATTAGCCTCCGTGCTAACCGATTCCCACATCTCCCTATTCTCCTTATTAACATTGCCCACTATAATATTTGATGAAATATCACTCTTTTGCCGTCTTTGTTGCCTTTTAGTGACGTATGTCGCATTAACAGCCATTTCTGAATGAAATTCTACAGTTTTAAGTTAGATGTTTACTGTTAGCTGTGCGGTTAATGATGGACACGTATAACATAATTAGCGTTGGATAAATACATAAATATATATCAGGTCATTTAAATTAGCTTTTTTTCAAAATTACCAGGACTAACTTATTTTTTGTGTTTAAAGTGTAATTGAGTTTGAGGCTGGTGTTCAGCATCTCTGTGTGTGTGTGTTATGTGTGTTATTAATGCATCTCATCGGCTTTATCTGCGACATTTTATGTTGAGATGTGAAGAGCAAAATTTGTGATGTCCGCCAGAGCAGTGCTCGCTGGCTGTGTCTCAAAAGCCCGTACACCGGGTTGTCGTCTACCTGCGCGGCGCTGGAGCGTTCCGAACGTTCGGTGTGCGAAAATCCAATTAGAACGTTATGAACGCGCCTACAATGCTGAAAATTCCATATAGTTAGGTAGATCACTAGGTATTTGAACACAGCCACTGACTTTAGCACTGTACCGCTCTGGTTCAGAAACATTAAACTCTCTTTACTTAGGTCGAATGAGAGTTTGAGTCCTGCTTTTTTTTTTTTTTTTTACAGCAGAAAGATAATATTCTGCATATTGTTTAAAATGATGAAACATGAGTCTGGTTAGGTGGACGATTTAAATTAATTTGTCCATAAAGTGAAGCGTGTGGTTTTCACAGGACAAACGTTGGTGGTTCACTGTTTTTTTTAAAGATGTATTTTTAAATGGTTTGACAGGTGAATGAAATAAACCACAGTACAACAAATTGAGCATTCCTGTAGCTCGAACTGTAAAAGTATGGCGCTGGCAATGGCAAAGTCATGGTTTGGATTCCCAGGGAATGCATGAACTTATAAAAAGGTTTACCTTTAATGCCATGTTATGCTTTCTCGGCCTAATTTTCATTCACCAAGAGACATCCTGTTATGACTAATGTCTGAAATGACTATTTTCAAGCAGATTTCTTAAATATTATTCTGCTGCCTGTCTATCATTGGTTGAAGAAATGGACAGTCCTGCCCTAAACTTAAGTAATTGGTTGAGTCAGTATTGAATTGTTCAAGATATTTTATATGAAAAGCAAAATCGCATACTAAGTAGGCTATACACTACATTTAATGAGGAACGAATTTCCGACAATTTAAAAAAAATGTGTTTATGTAGTATGAATGTATCTGACTGGACATACTACATTCGTCATGTTACCTATTGACATAAGTTACATCGCTTTACTGCCATTCACAACTCCTCTCCCGTGGCCTCATGGGATAGTAAAGTCTCCATCAGTAGTAAGTCATCCGGACCCTTTTTTGCCTATGGTTTTATGAATATCATGAATTTGGACACAAGGTGCACTGGGAAGTAGGCATATTCAAAAGCAGAGACAGTGTTAACGCTTTTTAGGGAAATCATCCGACAAATGGCTTACTTGTAGTTGTCTGTGTGTGTATGAACGTGGCATAGGAGAAGAACGCATTTTAATACTAAAAATAAGCCATATATCTTTCAATTCCATGATGTTTTTTTTCCTTCCGACAGATGGAAGCAAATAACCATTTTAACTACGGGCCTCACTCTTCTGTGCCAGTTAACTCAGGACTGAAGCATTCCTCAGGAGATTCTCTCTATACTAACGGGTCCTCCATGAGCTTCCCCCAGCAAGGGAAAAGTGAGCATCTACACTGCTTTGATATTTTTGCCATATATTTTTGTAGAGACTGATACATTGTCAGGGTTTTTTAAAAATTTTTTTATAAATTGAGCTCTCTAAAGAACAGCATTTAATTTGAAAAATAGAAATCTTTAGGCCTATGAAGAC
Organism: Chrosomus eos; assembly: GCA_036326025.1. Taxonomy (NCBI): domain Eukaryota; kingdom Metazoa; phylum Chordata; class Actinopteri; order Cypriniformes; family Leuciscidae; genus Chrosomus; species Chrosomus eos. The sequence goes on from CM070837.1 coordinate 29,564,663, forward strand.
TGGAGTAATGATGCTGAAAATTCAGCTTTGATCACAGGAATAAATTACATTTTAAAATATATTACAATAAAAATTATATTATTATATTTCACAATATTAGTGTTTTATTGTATTTTGATCAAATAAATGCAGTGAGCATAAGAGACTTATTTCAGAAACAATAAAAAAACAGTTTTTGTTCCAAAGTTTTAAACCAGTATCTTCTCTATAGCTATAAAGATAATAAATTGTATATATATGTGTGTGATAAATGTAATGCCTTGCCCTTTATTAATGATGCTGTTCATCACACAGATCTGAATGGCGAAATGAATGTGAATGGCATCACTACTGCAGGTGGGAGCACCCAGCCCAGCGCCCACCCTCCCTCTTCCTCTTATCCTCAAATGAGCAGCCATCTACTCCCAGGCAGCATTGGATATGACTACCTGTGGGGCCAGTCTCAGTACAACCCAGCATTGGGGCCTGTCCCTCCCCATGGGTTGCACCAGAAACCAGGCTCCCAGGGGGGGATACAACCACAGCAGCCTCAGCACCACTTCCAGGGGCATGGACCGTACCAAGTCAACGGCAGTATAGGGTCGTCCCGGCAGCCCTCTGGTGCCGGGCCACAGTATTGGGCAAGGGGTAATCCTGGGCAGCAGCAGGGGGGATCTTCGATGTCCATGGGATTTAACTCTCACAGCTTATATGGGACTTTTCCCAACCAGGGGCATCCTGTCATCCCGGCATCCCAGCATCACCAGCAGCCTCCAGCCGTGCAGCACCAGTCTGCAACGACACATCATCTCCAACATCATTCACACCACCACTCACCTCAACACCAGCAGCCGCAACAACAACAGCAGCAGCAGCAGCAGCATTATGGCATGATGCCTAATGGAATGCCATTTTACCAGCATCCTTCACACCAGTCCCAACCGCAGGCCCAGACTCCGCCTCAATCCCAGACTCAGATGATACCACCCGCCACACAGAGTTTTACGCCTCCACGAGGAAGCCCTCAGCACCATCACGTGGGTAGTGGAGGAGGCAGAAGCAGTCCCCACCACATGCAGGTCCCAATGAGGTCCCCTTCTGCAATGTCTGATAGTGGTTCGCCTAAGAGCAAAGAGATGCAAGGTGAGATAGTGCCACACAGTCTTTAGTGTGTTGGAAAGGGTTATTATAGTTTGGAATTTTTGTATTTTAATTTTTTCCCCCATTAAGGATAAAAATTGATCCAACTATCACTTTTTTTTAATTAAGCCTTATTTGCTTAGCAAAAACTTTGTGTGTTTTAATTTTTTGACTTACTGTTTAGTTAGTCTTCGTCTTTTCAAAACAAGATTGTTTCTCTAGTTTGCAGATAGCTGTAGAGCAGGGGTCCTCAAATCTTGTCCTGGAGGGCTACTGTCTGGAGTTTAGCTCAAACTCTCCTACTTGTGATTTTATATTCATCCTGAAGACCTGGATTAGCTTGATCAGGGTTGGAGCTAAACTCTGCAGGGCCCTCCATGGCCAGATTTGAGGAACCCTGCTGTAGGGAAACAATATATTTTATGAATATATTAAGTGATCATGTTTTATCATGCATGCTCGTTCTGATTTCCTGTACTTTTGTGGTGCAATGCACTTCCTGAATGGCTTTTAATATCACCAACATTCTAATTCTGTCAAATGACATTAGTCAAATCAGACTTGTTTTCACCAAAGGTAATGGACTTCTTAGATTAGGAAGTGATTCGAATTTACTAATAGTGTGTTAACCGGTAATGTCTTGCCCCGATTTTACATTCTGCCTCACCCATCAGAAAATGAAAAACTGCATGAACACATGCAACCTAGATACAATAAAACAATCAACAATACAGTTATTTCCATTGAAGATAAAGATGCATGATCTGTCTTTTATTTATTTTACTTGTATATTTGCTTTGGCCTAATATTCAGTGTATTTAAATTGCTCTTCTGCTGAACATAAGGAGCATGAGACAACCGTTAGAGGCATTCCTGTAGTTTCCACATTGATGCATATGTTGATTTTGAAACTGCTTAGGCTACTCATTCACTCTGTAGTGAATGCCTCATGGTTTGTTAGATGGGAGAATAGTAAGAGTAAAGGAGTGAAATCTGTGCAGATGCTGTGCATTAGCAGCATAGTGCACTAATTTCCAGGCCATGTCTCTGACCTAAAAATCCAATTTTAGTTGCATTTCCAATCATACACTAATGATTGTGAATTGTTGCTACGTGTCTGAACAATTTTGTGTTCTTGCGTGTCGTGCTAATAGCTGTTTGTGTGTTTTTTTTTGTGGTTTGTAGTTCATATGAATGAGTCCTTTAAAGAAACCGATAAAGGCTTCAATGGAGTCGAGAGAAGCTCTCTACCCCAGCGGTTGGCTGATGGTTTTCCTGTAAAGTCCCCTGGCCCTGTTTCCTCTACCGACTATAACCAGGGTGTGCAGCATCCAGCCGTGGACCTGGAGAAACCTGCAAAACAGCGTCAGGAGATGGGAGCTGCTGCAAAGGAGCTTAGTTCTTCCCCCGTCTCTGGACCACCTCCACCACTGGCTAGTCCGCCTCGGAAAACATTGTCCCTGCCTCATCAGTCGGTCTCTGGACCTGTTTCTGGGCAGAATTCACATTCTTCATCTTCAGGATTTGCTTTATCTACAGCTTTGGGTGTCGGCATAAATGTGTCTGTGTCTCCAACCTCATCTCTCGCGTCACCGCCTCTGACGGTCCAAGGCCAAAGACCTGAATTCTCTGCACCATCATCAGCTGATGGGACACCTTTAGGACTTAGTACGACTCCTTCGATGTCTTCTTCTAAGAGCTCCAGAGCTCCACCTGTTGTGTCGCATAGCCAGTCTGCGGTGTTTCCTTCTAAGATCTTGATGCATCCTCCAACGGTGCCTCCTCAAACAGTTCCTCTGGCAGAGGCTCAGGGGTCAAAAAGTCCACAGGTCTCTCCAACACCTCTATCTTTAGCTGCATCTCCATCTGTTGTCTCCGCTCCTCCTGCATTGGCACCACTGAAAGGACCCCAAGAGGCATCACCTCTAACAGGCCAGAGTCCTAAACATCCTGCTGCTTCCTCGACTCCAACATCTGCTGCCGATAACATCTCTCTCCCAGCAGTCTCTGCACTTCCATCTGTTGTCGCTGGTTCTCCTCAAGTCGCTGCTCTGGCTTCATCTGCACCATCTCCTGCTGTTAGCTTTTCTTCTCAGGCATCTTCGACACCTCTCAATGTTTTCCTGCTCCAAATGTGTCTCGTTCCCTCGTTGGCTCTGCTGCTCATCCTTCAGACTTTGTGGCAAATGTGGACGTTTCTTCTCACAGTCTAGGGCAGGTGGGTTCTCAAGGTGTAGTACGGTACAACTTTGGGGAATCGCACTCTACTCAGAAGACTCCTGGTAAACACGAGGCCTGTGTTTCCCAGAGTAAAATTGGAGTCATAATCGGCACATCCAAAAAGGAGTCCAACAGTGAGGCTCAATCTGAGATGCATAGGGTCCAAACTCATGGTAGAAACATTGAACCGGCTTTTATTGTTCCAAAGGAACCTGAGAGAGACACTATGGCAGTTGGCAGAAAAGACTCTTATAGTATCAAAGATCTGGCTACCCCAAGGAAAGGAGAAAGTGACACTTTAAATGACACTTTTGGCACTGACACGTCACTAGACTATCCGTCCTTGGCCGAATCAACCTTCCTTGAAAGCTCAAGAGCAGAGGATGGGAGTTCTATGATGGACACTTTTGATAATTCATATAGTCTTTCCCAGACGGGAGACCAATCAAAGTTTACTGAAGGATCCATGTTTGATGACTCCAGGGACTTGCTGGAGACTTCTTGTGAAGAAGAAAACTTAAACAGCTCCATGACCTCTACAACTTCCACCGAGGAGACAACTTCCCTCAAAGAGAACACGTCTCTTCTGGACAACTCTTTAAACAACACCTCGCAAAACTCCTCCTCCCTGCTTTCTCCATCTATTAATGCCTCTACACACTCGATCAAAGGTGAGATTCCCAATGCACTAATAATGCATTCACTCACCTGTTTCTAAAGAACCTCATATTTGAACCATAACATACATTTCCTTTTTTAAGAAGGGATGCACCAAACTTTAGCCGAAAACTTTTTTCATATTGTGACCGATAATTGACAGATTCAAATTCAAAGCGATTTTGTCTAGATAAAATAACACTTTAAAACTAAGACCAACCTATTTTTAAATTGCTGTAAAGTGTATTTAGGCATCACTGCAAATCTAAGACGAATATTTTTTCATACTGTACATTATAATGCTGTTAATTAAATGAGCATGCACACAATTACAAATCCAATATTGACCGATTAGATGATAAATTCACTAATATAGTCCCAATATTGACCTGATATATCATGCATCCCTATTATTTTTCATTAAAATGAATAGTAATACTCATTCAAGTGTGCTTGAACTCTAACGAGTCTGAGGCAAGAAAGTTGTAAGCATGCAAATAGTGATTTGAATGCTTGGTGGACATATTGTGATCTGGTGCTTGGGTTTTAAGTTTAAAAAGGACATATTTGATTTCCAGGGATTAAAAGCTACACATTTTATTCCCCATAGGTGATCAGATTCTTGGACCTGAAACTTCAGACCTATCTGGAGGTGACCGAAGATCTGCACTCTCTTTGACCGCTAAAGCTTTGCAAGTGGTTGTAAGCGGTTCTGTTGAAGGGACGTCCACACATATATCTGAAGCACTTATCGCCATGCCAACAAAAAAACCACGGAAGCCTCGAACCCCAAAGATGCCAGTTGCTATTGCTGAAAGTAATTGTTCATCTTTACTATCATGCTGGCATAATTAATGGTTTACAATATTTTTTTTAATGAGTAATTTTCTTTAAAGGGACCGTTCACCCTAAAATAAAAATTAAGTCCTCATTTACTCACCCTGGTTTACTCGCCTTAACTTCATATATTCCAAGTATTCTGGGTGTATATGATAGGGTTTGGTGAAAAACATATTTCATGTATTTAATGAAAATCCTGGCCGTTGATATTCTGTGCACGTTCGTGACACTTTATTATTAGCGCCACAGTTAATTCCGATTCGCCAAGAAAAAGTACACAAGTTGTGAGAAATCAAAGTTAACAAAAATGTGAGAAAATGCAACAAAAAAGATGCTAAATGATGACTTAATGTTCATGACATAATTTGAACAATCCTTTTAATGAGTCAGATGGATAAAATTGTGTTGGATGCTAAATACGGTCTTACTCAATTATTTTCAGTTGGCTCTTCTGATGCAAAGATCAAGAAGCAGAAGTTAACACCTGATGGCCCAAAGGTTAGAAGGAGAAAGAAACCTGAGGAGAATACATCAACTGCAGTGAAGAAGAGGAAAATCTCTAAAGAGTCAAAGGAGCCGGAGAGCATCCCAACTGATATCTCAAATCCTTCGCTTTTCCTTCCAAATAATCCACTGACCTTTGTCCTTGACTCAAGCCTGACCAATAATGGAAGCCCAATAGTCCAGCCCAAGAGGATCTGGAAGCGTAAGCTGAAAGAAGGCGTGAATGAGGCAAAGCCTTCAAAACCAGCCAAAGCTGAGCTGGCAGAAGGAAAAGCTGAAGATGATGATAACAGCTCCACAGCAGGTATCTACATATTAGGGGTTGCAATTTGTTTTTTTTTTAAGTGGTGGTCAATCTATTTTGTACTTATACTTCTGGCTCTTAAGTTTAAAATATATTTAATTGTTGTTTGTGTGTCACAGGCGACACTCCAAGACGTAGGGTTGCAACTGAAGAGCAAGTCCAGTTTCCTTTGCAGCATGGGTGAGCAGTCCTTTGTCCAAAGTAGCGTCAACCAGGGTTTGGCACTTGTTATTTCCATGTGCTCCTAATTTAAAAAATGTTTTTGAGTGCATAAGGATTTTAACGGGTGCAATGAAAAATGATCAAATAATTAGTTTTTCTTAAATGGATATGAGGAATTTATTTGAATAAAAAATATACGCTAGGTTTTTAGCTAGCTTAAATTTCTGCTTCATACTGAATTCATTAAATGCCAGATACAATGTGTGTAACCAAAATACCAATAATATCCAGACTTGAAATCTAATTTTGAAGTGTCTCTTCCACTTGTATCTGCTCATTCAAACAGATGAGGGAAATAAAGTATGAGCTCTTGCAACCATCTACAACATATTACAATATTAACACTAAAGTAAACATTGTCAAAATTCAGCAGTAGATCATAAGCAATCGCCGGGCGTTATTATGAGCGATTCATTGATTGTGAACTGTAGAATACACAACAGTGCCACGTTTTTAATTTGAAGCATTTAGTGCTCAGAATTATTTAAAGTTTTATAAGCACATTAAGCTGTATCGCGACTCCTGTTTTCACATGTGCTCTTCAAAACATTTTACACTTTGCTCACATCTGTTTTTAGTTGAAAATGCTTGCACTGTCAAACCCTGATAACGGATTACAATTTAGTTTTTTATCTTGCTGGTAGCATTTGTATAAAAACCAAGGATATATGGTAGCTAACATACAAATATAAATCAGCTCCAGCAATCCTCTCTAAATAGTTTTAAAAAATGTTTATCCAGCTATTTTTATACAGCTGGAAATGCATTGGTCTGGGTATGGCAATCCTGTTTCATGTGCTGCTGTGTTTCACATTTGCTAGCTGGAAGCGAGAGATTCGAGTCAGGAGGCTTGAGGACCGGCTGAAAGGGGAGACGTGGTATTACAGCCCCTGTGGCCGGAGGATGAAGCAGTTCCCTGAGGTCATCAAGGTGAGTTCTGTTATACTAGCGCAACAAACGATTACCCACAATTAGGTTCACGGTTTGGGAAAATGTAATTTTCTGATAAAAATTTAGATTCACATTAATTTTTTTTTAGTTTTGGTGTGTTGTTTGAAGGGCTGCACAAAGTTTTGTGATTGTGTGACAAAATGGCTATATTTCACTGTTGGTCAAGCAGCATTTACTGTGAACTGTGTATATACTTGTTGAATTAAATTGCAGCTTATGCGATTTGATAATCACACTAAGCCATATCGCGATTTCGGTTTTGTTTCAAATAACCGTGCAGCCCTTTCTGCAATACCACTAACTTCGATGAGTGGTAAAAAAGGCTTGTCTTCATCCAGTTGCTTTGGTCTCTCCTACATTCTCCAGTTTTTGAAGAGGCATCAGGATGGTCTCGAGGGTGTTTCAAGAGAGCACTTCAGCTTCAGTCCACGCATGCCAGTGGGTGATTTCTATGAGGAGCGGGAAACACCTGAGGTGTGTATTAAGATTTCTACAGACTTGAGAGCTACAGGCAATCCAAGACAGTTTCACTGTTGCATGACATGCCGTTTCTCTTTAATCTCTTACAGGGTATGAAATGGTTCCCCCTTGCCAATGAGGAAGTGCCCTCCATGATCATGGCTATAACAGGGAGACGTGGTCGTCCTCCAAATCCAGACAAGGAGCCTCGTCCTCGTGGACGCAGAGTCAAAGGAGCCCAAGGTAGACGACCAGGCCGACCTCCCAAGGCCAAGATGGAGGATCTGCTCAGCAAAGTGGATGCCAGGCTGATGAAGAGACTGGAGGAAAAGGGTAAGTCTGAATGTTCCCAACTGGAAAACCTGTAAGCATGTAGGAATGAATGGAGGTGTGCGTTTCAAGATGCCTAACCTCAGGTTGCTTTAGGTGGATTGTCCGATTAATATAACAAACTCGTTACAGAAGCACTCAACTTTTCGTCGTTTTGTAGTTGCAGCCTTTTTGTCACATATAATGAGCAGTTGATAATTGTTTTACAGTGGATCTCACTGAGGATGAAAAAGTAAAACTAGTCAAGATCAAGAAGAAAATGAAGAGAAAGGTGAGCTAAATTCACATTATTTACTAGGGCTGGGACAATATATCGATGTGGATCGATTCCAATTTTTTTATGAATGCTTCGCAAATCGATTCCGGTTTCTAGGCTAGTTTTAACCGCACGCTCAGATGCTCACGAAGAAGAGCGATAGTGCGTTCGGCTGATACGGAGAAAGTACTTGCACCTCAGAATGCTTTTATGACGCAAGATTAATGTAAACAGCCCACTGCAAACACCCTTGTAATTCACTTCAACCGTTTCAAACTTTATGAATGATTATTTTATAGAAGGTTTCAGTGGTGTGTGTAAGGCATTGGAAGCCAGCAGATTACGGCTGTTTCTGGAGCACGCAGTGTCATTTGCTGTTAAAAACGAAACTCAGAATCGATTCGAGAGAGAATCGAGATGCATTCGGAAAAATTGGAATCGATCCAGAAACATTTCTCGATTCACAATGCATTGATATATTGTCCCAGCCCTATTATTTACTGTAATAAACTATTACCCTATTATTTACAAATTCACTTTGCATAGTATATGTTTTTAACGTTTTTCATCTGTTAAAAACTGAGCATCTGATTTGTCTCATGCAGGCAAGAATGAAAAGAAAGGAGGATGCAAAGAATAAAAAGATCCGACAGGAGAAACGGAAAGCAAAAGTAAGTGATACGAACTCGAGACAAAAATTGGACCACAAATATAATTTATTTTAGTAGCTTGAAACCCTGGTGTTCAGAGCTCTGATTGTGTTTTCTGGTGTTTGAGCAGTTGGAGAAAGCTAAAGAGCAAGAACAGGATGATGAAGACCAGACTACGTCATTTGAAAGCCCTCTGTCAGCCTCAGAGGGACCCAAGAAACCCGGGCGCAGGAGGAAGGTTGAAGTACCGGCGGCAGAGCCAGAGCCTTGGATCCGGAGAAGGCCAGCCCCATCAAGAGAGTGGCCAGGGCCCGCGTCAAAGCCAAGGCTCTCGCCAAAGCCCAGGCCCAAGCCGAAGCCGAAGCGCAGGCTGCTCTGGCGGCGAAGAGGCAGGCGGAGAGGAGGGCACAGGCTCAGAGACGAATGGAGGAGAGGAAGAGGCAGCAATGATCTTAGAGGAGATGAAGAAGCCTGCAGAGGACATGTGTCTCCCTGATCATACGGTGAGCTTGATATGCAAAAATCCTGCAATGACATTCTTGATCATACCTGGCACATCAGTCAGAGCTGATGGGCTGAAAACATTGTCAACAAAAAGCGCTCAGCACTCGCTGCATCAAGTTGATCGTCTGGTGGTTTTGACGAACAATATGTAGATGTGTAGTGAGCAGGAGTGGATTGTTTCCACTTCTATGGCAGTTTTGGCAAAAATGGCAGTTTGGGATCTTGTGTTCATGTAGTACATTGCGCTGTCTGTTGAAGCAGGTTTTCTCAGGTTACTGAGGCACTTACACAGTTTTAGGCACTATCGTAACCTAATTTCCCTTGCATGCACATTAAAGAACAATTGTTTTAAAAGTTAGTGCACTTTAAAAAGTGAATTTAATTTCAATAAAAGATGCACTGCTTGATTTGGTTTATATTTGCTTATTGCGCTCACTTGCGCCCTCTTGTAGGCATAGTACTTTTTTCCTCTAATTGCCTTTAGAATTCGAATATATATATATATATATATATATATATATATATATATATATATATATATATATATATATATATATATTTCGAATTGTGCAAATATTTAAGAAAGAAATTTGAATTGAGCTTTTCAGCTATTTTGACAGCCCTAGTAGCCTACTATATTGTCACAATTAAAGTGTGATGTTATGCCTGGCATCACTCATAATGTTGTGGTCTGTCTCCATCTGTAGCTCCTCCCAGCACTGTCACGGATACCAGGACTGGTGCTTTCCGGTGTGGCTTTCTCCAATTGTTTAAGGGTGGTGGAGTTCCTGCACGGTTACGGAAAGGTTCTGGGCCTCCAGGTGCCGAAGGATGTTCCCAGCCTGAGCACCCTGCAGGAAGGGCTCCTCGGTGTGGGAAAGAGCCAGGGCGAGCTGCTGGATCTGCTCATTAAACTGGTGGATGCCGCTCTGCACGATCCTGGACTGCCCTCGTATTACCAGGTTTGTCTTTTTTTGAGTGTGATATCAGTATATTAAATTGATCTTTCAAGTTGTTGTAGTTGTAAATGTTTTGATACTGCATCCTTTTCATCAGACGCATAAATTGGGTAACTTTAAATGTTTCATTATTTTAGTTAATGGAAAACAGCTTAAAAGCAACATAAAACCAACCAATATTTACACTTTTTTGTATACACGACCAGTCAAAAGTTTGGGGTCTGTAAGATTTTTAATGTTTTTAAAATAAGTCTGCTGCTCAACAAGCCTGCATTTATTTGATTAAAAAACAAAACAAAAAAAACAGTAATATTGTTAAATATAATGACAATTTAAAATAACTATATCTATAGTAAAATGTAATTTTATTCCTGTGATCAAAGCTGAATTTTCAGCATCATTACTCCAGTCTTGAGTGTCACATGATCCTTCAGAAATCATTGTAATATGCGGATTTGATGCTAAAAAAACATTCATTTGCAATGTTGAAAACAGTTGTGTACTTTTTTTTTCATGATTCTTTGATGAACAGAAAGTTCAAAAAAACAGAATTCATTTGAAATAGAATCTTTTGTAACATTATAAATGTCTTTATGTAACTTTTGAACAATATAATTCATTCTTGATTGATTTTATTTCTTTCCCCACAAAAAAAAAAATTGTTACTGACCCCAAACTTTTGAACGATAGTGTTTAATGTTACAAAAGCTTTTTATTTCATATAAATGCTATTCTTTTGAACTTTCTATTCATTCATCTATTCATAAAAATGTAAATAACTGTTTTCAACATTGATCATAATGAGAAATGTTTCTTGAGCATCAAATCATCATTTTATAATGATTTGTTAAGGATCATGTGACACTGAAGACTGGAATAATGATGCTGAAAATTCAGCTTTGATCACAGGAATAAATTACATTTTACTATATATTCACATAGAAATTTCACAATATTATAGTTTTTTGTTGTTGTTGTATTTTAATCAAATAAATGAGCAGAAGAGACTTCTTTTCGATCTTACCGATCCAAAACGTTTGACTGGTCGTGTATATATAATCGCATATGTGCAATGTCATGTGGGTTTGGCACTAAATTTAAGGCGTTTGAGTAGGGCCGCGATTAATCGAACAAGTCACCTCGATTACGATTATTGAACGATTTTTTTTTATTTTTTATTCTCGTGTCACTGGCAAGGCTTTTACTGTAAATATGTTTGCGGTTGTTTTTCCTAATGAAAGAGTGCATAATCGTATCTTTGTGATTCTAAAATAAGGAAACACACAGATAGCTATTAATGCTTATTTATTAAATATTTCAAACATTTGAATTAAACAAAGCATACAATGCTTGAAATAAAAACGTCTTATAAAAAATGTAATTTAAGTTTTAATGTAAAAATAAAGTTTCCTAAAATTGTAGAAAATAAAGAACTTTTAAAAAGTTATTTCTGTAAACAAAATAAATTATTGTAAATATTGCCATTTTAAAAGTAAAATATAACTTGTATAAAACTAAAAAACAAATAATTTTCATATTGTATAGCATTTGTAAAAGCTTGTGTTAGACACCTGCTTTGTGGAGGCACTTGCTGGACGTTTGTCAGTCTCTCTCTCTCTTTTTGAGCAATGCACGTAATGTCTCAGCAGCTACTAGCTTAGTTTGCTTATGAGCTGCGATTTCTCTCTCGAGAAACCACGCTTGTGCATTTTTTTCTCTGATTCAATCATACACGCTGGCGAACGATCCCGGCTTCAGCATCATCATTACGACGACACGGCATTACAGCTTTAGTTCAAACAGCGCTCGTTTCGGGAGTGAACACGGCAATGTAGAGCCCCAACCTGGCATCAATCCCGGCTCGTGTTTGCGTTCACACAGAAGGAAATTTCCCGACAATTTCCCGGGATCAACGCGCTGTGTGAAAGGAGCTCATGTTGCTTCAATGTCGCAGACTGGACGGTGCAGAGTCACGTGACTACACACGCGGTAATATGTTTTAAAGGGAATATGTTTTTTGCGTACATTAACACGCAGTGGGCGGAAATATTAATAGGATTCAAAAACCGAAATAACCGACATGGTAAAATTACTTCGGTTATAGGCTCTGAATTTCGGTTTTGATTATTTTTCGATTAATCATCCAGCCCTACGTTTGAGTGATCGGTGATTTAATGAAGGTTGGTTTGTGTTTCTCTTTGGTGTCTCAGTCTGTGAAGATCCTGGGAGAGAAGCTGGTGGATCTGGAGCTGAGCCACAACACCGTGTCTGAAGTGCTGCGGATCTTTCTGGAAGCCCATGGCTTTGAGTTGGAGGTGTGTAACAGTCTCCGTACAAAAAGCTTCCAGACCCTCAAAACCGATGTCAAAGCCTCCATACTGGCCTTCCTGGTGGAGGAACTCAATGGCAGCAACATAGTCACCAGGTCAACAGAAATTCAAACCATATTATTATCATCTTAATTTGGAAGTGTTTTCTTGATCTATATTTTTAATCATTTTCCAACTGTTCTGTTCTGCAGGGAGATTGATAACACACTAGAGAATATGGCAACCTACAGGAAAAACAAGTGGATTATAGAAGGCAAACTACGCAAGTAAGATCCTTGCATCTTATCAAAGCTTTTTGTGCAAATTTGGTTGCTGTGAAAGCGGTTTTCTGAAATCTGTTTCTTCGGTCTTAAAAATGACATTGTGAAGGCTAAGCGAACCAGGACTAAATGTATCAACATGACATCATGACTTTTGCGTAAACATACACGCCACTTTCAAGTCAAGTGGCGTGTTATCTATACGCATTTTGAGCTATCCGCGTGTATGCGTGTATATCAACGCCGTTAAATGTCCGAGCGAAACGAAGCAAAATGTAGATCTACATCTGGGGAGCGATATTTGTTTTCCTAGGATGGTAGGGGAAGACTCATAAATGGTATTAACCCCAGTGACGGGTAGGTTTAGGGATGGGGTTGGGGTAGGTCATATATTTATACAGTAATGTAACGTTAAGTCAACGGCGTTCATAAACACGCTGAAAAGCGATTATGCGTGTTGATAGCACGCCAAAAATGGAAATACGAATTGGCGTGTCATACATACGCCATTTCATGAGATCAGTCTGCATTTATCTTTTTTGGTCCGGACCAAGAGAACTGAACTACAAGTGTGAACGCATCTAAAAATTGCTTCCTCAAAGTGACCATTGCATGTGACCTTTGCTAACGGCCTTCCCAAAATGCCCTTCAGGTGGAGAAACACCGTTTGGAATTAGCTTATAAAGAAAATGGCGATGCTAATTTCTTCTCTTTCTGAATTGCTATGTAGCAATGCGAATAAACATCCGGTGTTAGTACTTGTTGATGACACATGTTTGGACCAAGTGTGAAAGCAGACTATTGGCTCTTTCCCCCCCGAGTAGTACAGTACGTAATTATTTCCATTGTGAATGGTACTAAAATATCAAACCCTACTGTACCACTTTTTTGGGATCCTTCCGTTGGGGTATCTAGCACAATAGTCCGGCACCTAAGGGTGGAGCTAGACTCACTGCAGAACGCTTATTGGCTGACAGAGAATTGTCACTTGCGTGTGCTTCAAGGGGAATTACAACACAAGAGGTGCCTTTTTTTATATACAATTGAAACAATACCATTGCAACCCAATGTTGGCGAGCAACAATGTACCATGGTATCAATGTACCTGCTGTAGGTCCCCCAGTGTTCTTTACTTTGTCTCTTTCTTTTTCCGCGCGATAATGACGTCGATCGCTACTTTCCGACATACACCACGCCTATAAAGTGATGTCTATCTCCGGCATACAGTACGATTCTGGACGGTAAATCCTAGTATCGTTCGGTGGAAACCAGCCACAAGACTCTTCTGTGGTTGGCGGTGTCTTTCCTAAATATGTGTGTGTGTGTGTGTGTGTGTGTGCGCGCAGACTGAAGGCTGCGCTGATGCGGAAGACCGGCCGCCCAGAGGAGGAGCTGTGCTTCGAGGAGCGTCGGCGCAGTGCTCGTGTTGGTGTGGCCGAGGAGGAGAGCATCGAGGAGAACTGTGTGTTGGAGAGAGGGAGTCGCCGCAAAGCCAAAGAGGAACCCAAAAACACTGAGGTACAGATACCAGAGCTGTGCTTATGATGGAGTACAAGTGCAATATTGTCTATGGTTTAAATCATTTATTTAGTGCAATACATGTCAGATGCCACTCAAAATGTGTACCTAAGTTTGGTTGATTTATATAAGACACGGTGTAATGACAACAGCTACTCTGAAGATGTGAAATGTTGTAACTAATCAGGAAATGCATCTACTAAACATTTCCTTAGTGACTGGTGTTAGTTAAGAGAAACAAAACTGTATCTTGACTTGCTGAAGATCACAGTGATGTTTCTAATGGCCTTCTAAGCCTATTCAGCACTAGAAGATCCTTCAACATCAGATGTGATTGGAGTAGTAAAAATGAGCCGCTTTTATTCATGTTCATCCATGATGTCATGGGTTTTGCTGAGGGTTTCCTCGTTACATATTTGATTTTGTTTACCATGACCAGCACCAGAGAAAAGTGAAATATTAGATGTCAGTGGTTACTTCAAGAACTAAAACACTATTTTAGGTAAAAGCGATTCCATGGTTTCCAACTGTTTTGTAAAATGAACGTTTTTTTTTTTTCTCACAGATTGAGAGTCCTAATACCTGCAGTGTTGCAGAGCTGGAGCGTCAGATTGATAAACTGACCAAGGTAAAATATCTAATCTCAGCTTCTGAAAATGACATTTTTGAGAGTTGTTTTAAAAATCATTGTATTCTGCACATAATCTATGTACACACTTATTGTATACAATTGTCCTGTAATTGTTTTAAAGTTAAACTTAGAGCACGTATATTATTGTAAAGTTAGACCAATTGAAGGTAGCTAGTATATTCACATAATAATCTATTAATATTAATAGAATTTACAGTTACTGCAAAAAGACTTGGTTAACCCTTTAGAATCTGAAGCTAAAATAGGTGTTTTTCACACATTTAGATTTTTTGACTGTAAAATTCTAAAACAATGTGCTATCTTCATGTGCAAGGTGTCATCTTTTTCAGAAAAAGATTAGCTTTCAACAAATTACAGTTATTGACCATTATTGTGTGCGGTGAGTTTGTAAATAGAATTTAAATAGACAAAAATGAAAAAAAAAAAAAAAAACGAGAATACATTTTCTGATTTTTATTTAGAAAAAAAAAACAGAAAATCAAGAACGAAAGACTTTACACTTTAAAGTTGAAAAATTAAGTATAATACATCTATACAAGGCTTTTTTTGTGACATTGTGTTGCACAGTTTTCATTTAGGACACATTTTTTCATACACGCACACATACAAATGCGTCCATTCATAGGCACACACACATACACCACATGTAAAGATACGTGAAAGAGTAACGGCCATCCGCCTCCCAAGTTTCATTAAAAATCATCCCAATCCCCTCTTCTGCTGTCTACCACTTCTTTCGCGATGTATTTGTTAGTTTCTTTTATTATTTGAATGGTTTTGATAGTGCAAACGGTTGAAGAGTTACGGCACATTGAATACAGCTTGCAAGCCGGTTCTAAAGGGTTAAAATGAGTATACAGTTTTAGACCTAGTGATTCCTGAAGTTTCAAATGTTGGTCATGAATTTTACATTTTACTAATTCCAATACTAAAGTTATCAGCCTGTACCATCTATAATTGAGAATAATATCTGCTGATATCAATGCTGAGCCGATAGATTGATTTTCTTCAGGAAAAAAATATCTCTCCCAACTAATCCTGTAAACTATAAAACTCAACTCAGTTGCACATAAGGCAGTTTTCATAAACACTTTTGAGTCTTTCAAAATCCGACTCTTATTAATGAGTCAGTCAAAATAAATATGTATTTTTCGTCAAAATATTTTCTTCTGTGTGTTCAGCGCCAAGTGTTTTTCCGCAAGAAGCTGCTACAGTCGTCGCATTCCATGCGAGCCGTGTCTCTCGGGCAGGATCGGTACCGCCGCAGGTACTTGCTGCTGCCGTATATGGGATGTGTCCTCGTGGAGGGAGCCGAGGATATCTTGGGTGAGTGGAAACTCCCAGCATGCAGTTAGTCTGGTATCTCACACACTTAGAGATATAGGCCTTGTCCCAAACACCACACTTACGGTCCCCTAAGAGTCTGTACTTGATGCAATGCCATATATTGTACATTCAGGTGATAGTCTGCTGTGGAGTCACACAAATTCATTTTTACATTTTTACATTTTTTTTTTACATTTTTAGTCATTTAGCTGACGCTTTTATCCAAAGCGACTTACAATTGCTATATTTCAGAGGTCGCACGCCTCTGGAGCAATTAGGGGTTAAGTGTCTTGCTCAGGGACACATTGGTGTCTCACAGTGGATTCGAACCCGGGTCTCTCACACCAAAGGCATGTCTCTTATCCACTGCGCCATCACCACCCCAATTCAACAATTTTCGTTTATTGCAAACCATATGCAGAACAAAACATTACAGACATTAAGTGCCATGCCAAGTAAAACATGGCATGTTTCATTTCTTCTTGGTTTTTTTGTTACTATGGCCATATGATTTAAGGGAAAAAATCTAATTGTGATTTTTCATATAAAAATTATAACTCGGATTTAAAATGGGATTTTAAAAAAAGATCCCTGCACAATTTGGCTAAAATTGTATGATTATCATCAAAATGGCTTATTAATAATAGTAATAAGAATTATTTGTATTAATGTATTTTTTTTATTAGTAGTTGTCGTATAGTAAATAAAAAAAATAACTAACAAAAAAATAAAAATAGTATTTTAGAAAAATATATAAAAAAAAATTTAACATAACTAAAATTACAATACACACATTTAATAATAATGTAAAATAATAAATCTACATGGCTAATAGTAATTGTCGGAATGGTTGTCAGTTTGGTTTTTAATAATTTCACATTCTAGTAAATTAGTAATTCTCTGAATGTTCATTTGTTGTTGTTAAAATAATAATAATTTCACATTTTGTTAAATTCGTAATTCTCTGAATGTTCATTTGTTGTTAATAAATATATAAAAATATATATATAAAAAAAGTTAAGTATTCATGTTTTGTGCAGTCCTACTTGTTGCCCACATTAATGTCCAGTTATTACTTCCCTGTGTTCAGCTTCAGATGAGGTGACGGTCAGTGATGAGCCTGTGACTTATGTGAAAGTCATAACCCCAGTGAAAGCAGAGGTTAAAGCTGAGCCTCCCCTCTCTCCGGGTTTCGGCACCTCTTCTCCTCGAGTGTCCCAGCGTTCCCCCGCAGAGGTGGATCCTCTCCCCGGTGAGGCCTCTCTGATGAGCAGCCCGAGAGCACGGGGACGCCCCCGCAAGATCAAGCCTGAAGTGGAGCTCCACCTTCGAACAGCCAAGAGCCGGCGGCGACGGCGCTGTAGCAGCAAATCAGCAGGAGAAGATTCGGCCCTCAACTCCCCCGTGCAGGGTCTGGCTCAGCCCTCTCTAGAGCCGCGGGACACCGAGCCGATCGCAGCATCTGGAGCCGGTCAGGGGGAGGATAACAGCCAACCGGAGGACAGTATGAGGGAACAGGCAGAAAAACAAGGCCAGTGGTTCAATCTGTTGCCTAAGGAGCCGTGCGACGAGGCGTCTCTCTCGCAGCCGTGCGAGAACATCCCCGCAGCCGCTTCATCCCCCGCGAAAGACACCCCAGCACCCCTCGGCTGTGACCCGCTCGCTGCACCTCCACTGCAGCCGACCACGACGCAGGTTCACACTTCGATCAGATCAGAAAAAGTCAATGAATATCCTAAACGCTGAAGGTTTCTCCTTCTGATGTCTTCTCCCTGTGTTCCTCATCCTCAGGTGCAGATGGAAGCTGCTCCTCAGGTGTGCTCCACTCCAGCACCAGCTCCCCGGGCCGGCAGGAGGCGCAGGCGAGGCAGCGGGCCGTCCCGAGCGCACTCTCGATCCAGCACGGCCAAGCGGCGCGGCAGACCTCCCTCCAATCTCTTCCAGGAGGTTGAACTGAAGTACTTCACTCAACTGACAGTGAAGCCTATTCCGTTAGGTGAGTGTCGTGATGTTAACGGATGAAAGACGTTTTTGCCCATCCTGCTTTTGAAGGTTGTAGGCAGGTGTGCCCAACCCTGCTCCTGGCGATCGACTGTCCTGCACAGTTTATCTCTAACCCTGATCAAACGCACCTGCCTTTAATTTTCAAGTAATCCTGAAGACCTTAAATGGTTGTTAAGACCTTAATTGAAGACCTTCAGGTGTTTTGATTAGGGTTGGAGATGAACTGCGCAGGACAGTCGATCGCCAGGAGCAGGGTTGGGCACACCTGTTGTAGGGGCTTTCACACCTTTTCATAGTTCCTAGAACTATTGGCGGAAGTACCCGGATTTAGTTGGGTCTAAACAGCACTATAGGAACTACCATTGACATTAGTGTATGCTCGCCAGGGGTCGGCAAGTAAGTTTGGCATCGGGCCAAACAAAAATTCAGAACATTGTCAAAGGATAATTTAAGAAATTAATTGATGAAAAATGCAACTAGAATTTCCAGTGACTGAATTACTTTTATAACTGGTAGTGAGCTGTCGCTATCAAAATAATATGGCTGCGGGCGCAGATAGTTTTGGCCCTCGGAACATCAGCACCCACCATTAAAAAAAAATAGCTGTGTGAACAGATTATAGCCTATCCACCTTATTGCTGACGAGCTTAATGCGTTTTGAATTATGGGTGGCACTTCCGGTTTGGGGAACTTCTATTCAAAAAGACTGAAACGAATAATTTCAAATCATTAGATTGCCTTACAAATAAAGCTGACCTGTCAGTTTGACTGAATGAGCTGTCAATTTTCCTTCATGATTTATTTTCAGACATCATGAGAATAACGTAACACTTGGTATTTTTAACGTGACGTTATAACAAGAATATCTACGGCAAGAGCTCGTTTCAGTCGATGCTTTCGTTTCCTCGTGATCATTTTCATTTCGCTGTAATAGTATGAAAAAATTACAACATATAGCCTAGGTACTGCACATTTGTGGTCTATTCTCCTGATTTAGTTTACGATATATATCCCAATAACTCACTGGAATGCACGAAGAATCTCTCATTTTTCTCCTCAATCCTAACGTCTCTTCTTTCCAGGTTTGTTTTCACAATTTATTTTCTGTCAAAATTATGGAAGTAACTTTGAAATAGTATCACGCAATGCTGAAGAAATGAGCATTTTTTATTGAGGCAACATGTGTTACATAATATGTATTACTGATATATAACCCTTCTGTTATTACCGTGGAAAGAATCTCGCTTTTGGGGTTATTCATAGTCTCTTGTTGAAAGTACCTTGTTGATGCTTTTACACTTTTAAATGTCCTTTTAATGTTCGATGGTTGAAGGGTGAGTAGAATAATACCATCTCATTGTACCCAGCATACAGAAAAAAAAACATTAAAAAAAGAAAAACGTATAATTGGGTTCATAAAGCGAGCCTTTCACTGATTGTTTACAGCTTAACGGAAGTTACACCCATAATTCGCGCAAAGCGTCATGGGGCGTAGGAATAAGGTTGATATATTTACTCCAGAAACTAACTCTACTAACATGGAAAACAGTGACAGATGGGCCCCTTAACCTTTACGCGGAGGATAAAATCCAACACAAAGTTAAGCGGACATTGGGCATCAACAGTGTTGTGCTAGTTACTAAGAAATAGTAACTAGTTACAGTTACTAGTTACTTCATTCAAAAAGTAACTCAATTACTTACACCAAAAAGTAATGCATTACTGTTAAAAGTAACTTTTTAGTTACTTTTTTAAAGAAAGTTATTTAATGTTCCCATTAATGCCCTTTTATGCATTATGGTCTATATACAAACACAAAACTGACTTAAACAGAAAGTTTTAAACACTATTGCATTTAAGTCAGACCAGCACAAACTGAATATATCACAAGGATTGTTAAACAACTCAGCCAGTGATAGTTTATGTGTCCTCTCGCTCTGTAAATAATGCTAGTAGTCTCTACGGTGCTCTCGTACTGTGTAATGACAGCGCACACTTCTCAGCCGCTCCAGCAACTAGCAAATTAATTTAAAAAAGTAACGGACAACGCACCATTTGGTAACGGTAACGGAGTTAATTTATTTTTAAAAGTAATCCGTTACAGTATTAGTTACTGTCAAAAGTAACTGCATTACAGTAACGCGTTACTAGTAACGCGTTACTGCCCAACACTGGGCATCAACCACACGGCATATGCTAATATCTTTTCATATACTGGCTACTTATGTATAACGGTTCTATATAATAATGTATTAGACAGGACTGTTAGACAGATTGTAAACGAATGAACACAGAGAATGCGAGCACTGTGTGCTCAGGCAAAATAGACACAACAAGCGTGTGTAAGCGTGGCTTACGTCACTTCAGAGTTTCTACTGGCGGTGCGAAAGCAACCAGGAAATTGTTCCTAGGGGAACCATTAGTTCTCTGGGAACCATCCTGGTGGCTAGTTACTTAGAAATACCTGGTGCAAAAGCCCCTTACATAAGCGTTTTTCTAAGTCTCGCCAACTTAACCATCCAGTTTTCTCTGAAATAGTGAACATAAGAATTGCCATTGGATGGATGTTCATAATATTTGAATGTCTCTGAGGTAACTTTATGTACCCCAAAGGATTTTTGAGGAGTTGATGAAAAGCTAATAATTAAAGGTTCAATATGTAAAATTTTTGCAATAAAAGATCCAAAACATACTTGCACAGTGTGATATATTTCCTGCAGTTGTGAACTTACAATATCCCAAAAGTTCCCAAAGATTTTTAATTTCAGAGATATTTTAATTTTAAATAATGGCTCGTCCCTGGTTATTGTCACCTGTTAATGATGTAATATCCGGGTTATCCCTGGTTTCCGCTCGTACTGCCATAGTAACGATGGCGACAGACGTGGATAACTGCGTTACGTCTAGCGGCACGCTCATACTTTTGTTTCGTTCAAACATTATGGACTTTGACGAGCAGACTTTGGGACAAAAGGAGAGCTAAAACGAGGATCAATATCAGCGTGGCGTTTTCGAGATGCCGAGAGCTTCACGTCCGCGACAAACTTCGACTTGACCGATTTCGCTTTTGCGTATACATTATTATACAGGTGAGCAAATGTACATAAAACGAATCAATGTTATATAGCTCAACATGATGAAATGTTAGAATATGATGATCAGTATGTTATTCTAATGTTGATCTAGCTTACTACTAGTCTCATACAGACAAACTAACACACATAGAATAACATTATAACTTTCAACACACTCAAGTGCAGTTTAGAGTGATAGTGTAGACCAAGTGAAACAGCGCTGCGTTACCTCACAAGTTTCACTCGTCTAATAAACTGACCTGTGTGAGTATTAATTCTGCACTTGTGGGCGGGACTTGCGTGTGGCGCTGATATCTGTCTCATACAAAATTGCGACCTGCGTCATTACCACAGTCATGTTAAAAACATCAATGTATTCACTCATCCATAGACATTATTAGATCCATTAGCATGATGGCAAGTTCCATAATTCTGCTTCGCGTCATCAACCTACGCCTTTGTTATTGTAAGAGGTTAGCGACCCCTAGCGGCTGGAATTAATTTTTTTACATACTGTAGCTTTTTTAATAAAAATGTCAAATTAAAACTTAAAAACCCGTTTTTGAAAGTTTGCCTTTTCAGGCCCCCAAAACGCCATTGTCATGTAAATGAACGACCAAAACGTTTTCCGTTTTTATTGGGAAACCGTGTTGTGTAAACAGCCCTTAAATGTCTTTCTCTCTCCTACAGAGATGGTGAAGGGCTGGTGGTGGATCAAAGAACCGGAGGAGCTGACAGCCATACTGAGCGCCCTCCATCCACGAGGCATTCGAGAGAAGGTTCTCCAAAAACACCTCACTAAACACATGGAGTATCTGGCTGAGGTCTGCAGACGTCCCGTGACCGGTGAGGAGCAGGAACATGCAGAGTGTGATTGCATACTTTGGTTGATGGCAGCATGTTTAATGTATTCTTTTGCATTGTTCCTTCCCAGATCCCATTTTTCAGATGTCAGTGGAGGATAGTGATGCCCTGCTGGAAGTGTCTAAACAGGCGTGGAGTGAGCAGGAGAGAGCCCTGCGGTTAGACATCAGTGCTCTCCAGTGGGTGGAGGACCTGGAGCAGAGGGTGGTCGGTGCAGACCTTCAGCTCAAGGTAAAGGAAACCCATTCAAAAGGCTTTTTTTTCCCTTTATTGAAAGAATCACAGCACTGTAAGGTCTTGCACCAATAGTGACCACAGGGTGGCGCTGTTTGTTTACTGTGTTTACAGCACACAAGCACGCTCTCTTTATCACTGTCTACAATCTCTATTTCCAGGTGCCTGTTCCCAACACGGAGAGTGAACCGGAGGCTTGTCAGGAATCATCAAGCTCTCAATTTCAGGTACTGAAAACCAGCAGCCCACACACACTCAAGTGCTCGGAGTCTGTTAATCCTAAGTAGAGGAAACTGCTCTTAAAACTGTAAAAACTACACTTAATTTGAGCACTCTATTCGTAAGGTTGTCATACTCATTAAATGTAAATTCTCTGCGTTGTGCCTTATTTATTTTATTATAAATGAAATAATAAAAAATACATTTATAAAAATAAAAAAATGTTATATACCGATTGCTCCATTTTTATTATGAAATTAATGAAATATAATGCATTTAATAATTAAAAACAAATTGAATAAATATAAAAATAAATGAACAAATTTAAGAAATACATAAAAATAAATACATTTATAAAATTATATATAATTTTTATATTCATGTTATGAAATTAACAAAATAATAATTAATTTAATAATTAAAAATATTAAGTTATTTTCTTTTTTTTCATTATTCATTATTACTGTTATGAAATTAAATATCTAAACTCTTGTAAAGTTATATCAACTAATATATTTGATTATTACAGAAATTAATTATACATATTTTATATATATACACTCACCTAAAGGATTATTTGGAACACCTGTTCAATTTCTCATTAATGCAATTATCTAATCAACCAATCACATGGCAGTTGGCCATCCTTCGGATGAGACGTTAAACCGAGGTCCTGACTTTCTGTGGTCATTAAAAATCCCAGGATGTCTTTCGAAAGAGTAGGGGTGTAACCCCGGCATCCTGGCCAAATTTGCCCCTTGGCCTCTGTCCATCATGGCCTCCTAATAATCCCCATATATACTGATTGGCTTCATCACTGTCTCTTCTCCACCAGTAAGCTGGTGTGTGGTGGGCGTTCTGGCGCAATATGGCTGCCGTCGCATCATCCAAGTGGATGCTGCACATTGGTGGTGGTTGAGGAGATTCCCCCCTTCTATGTAAAGCGCTTTGAGTGTCCAGAAAAGTGCTATATAAATGTAATGAATTATTATTATTATTATTATTAGTTGCTTCAATGCATTTAGGGGTGTGGTCCTGGTCAAGACAATCTCCTGAACTCCAAACTGAATGTCAGAATGGGAAAGAAAGGTGATTTAAGCAATTTTCAGCGTGGCATGTTTGTTGGTGCCAGACGGGCCGGTCTGAGTATTTCACAATCTGCTCAGTTACTGGGATTTTCACGCACAATCATTTCTAGGGTTTACAAAGAATGGTGTAAAAAGGGAAAAACATCCAGTATGCGGCAGTCCTGTGGGCGGAAATGCCTTGTTGATGCTAGAGGTCAGAGGAGAATGAGCCGACTGATTCAAGCTGATAGAAGAGCAACTTTGACTGAAATAACCACTCGTTACAACCGAGGTATGCAGCAAAGCATTTGTGAAGCCACAACA
The DNA here is from genome assembly GCA_036326025.1 of Chrosomus eos. Lineage (NCBI taxonomy): Eukaryota > Metazoa > Chordata > Actinopteri > Cypriniformes > Leuciscidae > Chrosomus > Chrosomus eos. The sequence continues at coordinate 29,588,510 of CM070837.1, forward strand.
CGCACAACCTTGAGGCGGATGGGCTACAACAGCAGAAGACCCCACCGGGTACCACTCATCTCCACTACAAATAGGAAAAAGAGGCTACAATTTGCAAGAGCTCACCAAAATTGGACAGTTGAAGACTGGAAAAATGTTGCCTGGTCTGATAAATCTCGATTTCTGTTGAGACATTCAGATGGTAGAGTCAGAATTTGGCGTAAACAGAATGAGAACATGGATCCATCATAACTTGTTACCACTGTGTCACAAAGCTCCATCAAATCTCCATCAACTGCAAGATGCTATCCTATCAATATGGGCCAACATTTCTAAAGAATGCTTTCAGCACCTTGTTGAATCAATGCCACGTAGAATTAAGGCAGTTCTGAAGGTGAAAGGGGGTCAAACACAGTATTAGTATGGTGTTGCTAATAATCCTTTAGGTGAGTGTGTGTGTGTGTGTGTGTGTGTATATATATATATATATATATATATATATATATATATATATATATATATATATATATATATATATATATATATATATTCTGTTTTAGAATTGAAAATATATTTGTAATTTTCCTGAAAATTATTTAAAAAAATCAATCATTCTTCAAATGTGAGATTCTAGTTTTTTTTTTTTTTTTAAAAAATGTTTTTACTTGGATTTCGACATCATAAAAGCTTTTAAAGCTGTCAGGGCATTAAGAAAAGCTATGCAAGCAAATTTAAAATGAAAGTTTACCACACGGGACATTTGTCCTTGTTTCAGATCTATACTCCTCCAGAGGCGGACTCCACGCGGGAGGACCTGCAGTATTACGAGCACGAGGTTGACCCCAGGGACGACTGGATGGTCAAGACTAAAAAGGAATGGTCTGACCTCCTGCGGATACCCAGCAACCCCCTGGACCTGGCCGTTCTCCGGTTGACTAATCTTGAGCGTAACGTTGAACGGCGTTATTTGAAGGAGCCGCTGTGGAATCTGGCAGAGGTGGTCCGCTTGGCTCCTCTCACCCCTCCGCCCGGTGGCGAGGAGGTCCCGTTAGATGCCGTTAGGTGGGTCAGGGTTGATGGTCGTTGTTTTGTTTTTTTTACCATCAAATATCACTTCATTATTATCCCATGTAATCAAATTTCAGCCTTCATCAAAATGAATCATTATTTCTGCATTCTGCATATCAAACATGTTTGTCTTTATAGCTTGGAAAGTGAGATCACACCCAGGATGAGGACGTGGCGGCAGGGCCTGGACCGCTGCCGCAGTGCGTCTCAACTCTCGCTCTGTCTACTACAGCTGGAGAAAGCCATCGCATGGGAGAGATCCATCATCAAAGTGGTGAGAGCACACGCATAAGCTCAGCTTCAGAGCCTGTATGATGATTATATGATATCATTTTTATATATATATATATATACATACATACATACAGGGCTTGATATTAACACCCGCCAAATGCGGGTGTATTTCAGTTGTGCTGTGTAAAAGGTACTCCTACTACTAGCCCAAACCTCCTTTCTCGAGTAAAGCCCAAACCTCCTTTCTCGAGTAAAGCCCAAACCTCCTTTCTCGAGTAAAGCCCAAACCTCTTTTCTCGAGTAAAGCCCAAACCTCCTTTCTCGAGTAAAGCCCAAACCTCTTTTCTCGAGTAAAGCCCAAACCTCCTTTCTCGAGTAAAGCCCAAACCTCTTTTCTCGAGTAAAGCCCAAACCTCTTTTCTCGAGTAAAGCCCAAACCTCTTTTCTCGAGTAAAGCCCAAACCTCTTTTCTCGAGTAAAGCCCAAACCTCTTTTCTCGAGTAAAGCCCAAACCTGCTTTCTCGAGTAAAGCCCAAACCTCCTTTCTCGAGTAAAGCCCAAACCTCCTTTCGTGAATAGTAGAAAACTGATGTTTAAATGTGTCCACAGACGTGTCAGGTGTGCCGTAAGGGTGATGACGACGAGTACCTGCTCTTGTGTGACGGCTGTGATCGTGGGTGTCACATGTTCTGCCTGAGGCCAAAGGTCATGCAGGTGCCAGAAGGCGATTGGTTTTGTCCCACCTGTGTTGCCAAGGTATGTATAGTTGTTATCTTTAAAAATGTGCGTTAGTTTTGTTTTGTATATTTTTGTCTTAAGCTATGTTTATGAAACTAAATTTTGCAGGAAAACGGAGACTCTCCGAGATCACAGCGTTCATCGCGTCAGAGGTCAAAGCCACGGAAACGGCGTCTTGGAGAATATAGTTCAGATGAGGATGATGGGTACAAACGAGGCATGACCACACGACAAAAAGATACTTCAGCTTCCTCAAGTGGGACGAGCATCTCCCCTTCAAAGCGCAGGAGGATGACCACACGAAACCAGCCTGACCTCACCTACTGCGAGTGAGTCTTTCCACAGTTCTTCAATCAACCAGGAGGGACACTTTAAAACATGACAAATAAGTTTATATTTAAAGTGCCCCTAATATGCTTTTTCATATATTTCCTTTCATGTAGTGTATAATGTATTTGTTTGTGAACGTAAAAGGTCTGCAAAGTTTCAACGGTTAAAGTGCATGATAAATGGAGAGTCATTGTCTCTCAAAAGAAAGAATTGATTCTGAACTTCTTGAAACGAGTCCTTAGTCACAACAGACTGGGCCACCTGACCAATCATAACAGACTGAGTCATCTGACCAATAAGAGCAGAGTAGACCAATCACAACAGACTGGGCCATCTGACCAATCAGAGCAGAGTAGACCAATCACAACAGACTGGGCCATCTGACCAATCAGAGCAGAGTAGACCAATCACAACAGACGGAGTCATCTGACCCATCAGAGCGGAGTAGACCAATCACAACAGACTGGGCCATCTGACCAATAAGAGCAGAGTAGACCAATCACAACAGACGGAGTCATCTGACCAATCAGAGCAGAGTAGACCAATCACAACAGACTGGGCCATCTGACCAATCAGAGCAGAGTAGACCAATCACAACAGACGGAGTCATCTGACCAATCAGAGCGGAGTAGACCAATCACAACAGACTGGGCCATCTGACCAATAAGAGCAGAGTAGACCAATCACAACAGACGGAGTCATCTGACCAATCAGAGCAGAGTAGACCAATCACAACAGACTGGGCCATCTGACCAATAAGAGCAGAGTAGACCAATCACAACAGACGGAGTCATCTGACCAATCAGAGCAGAGTAGACCAATCACAACAGACTGGGCCATCTGACCAATCAGAGCAGAGTAGACCAATCACAACAGACGGAGTCATCTGACCAATCAGAGCGGAGTAGACCAATCACAACAGACTGGGCCATCTGACCAATAAGAGCAGAGTAGACCAATCACAACAGACGGAGTCATCTGACCAATCAGAGCAGAGTAGACCAATCACAACAGACTGGGCCATCTGACCAATCAGAGCAGAGTAGACCAATCACAACAGACTGGGCCATCTGACCAATCAGAGCAGAGTAGACCAATCACAACAGACTGGGCCATCAGACCAATCAGAGCAGAGTAGACCAATCACAACAGACTGGGCCATCTGACCAATCAGAGCAGAGTAGACCAATCACAACAGACTGGGCCATCTGACCAATCAGAGCAGAGTAGACCAATCACAACAGACGGAGTCATCTGACCAATCAGAGCAGAGTAGACCAACCACAACAGACGGAGTCATCTGACCAATCAGAGCGGAGTAGACCAATCACAACAGACTGGGCCATCTGACCAATAAGAGCAGAGTAGACCAATCACAACAGACGGAGTCATCTGACCAATCAGAGCAGAGTAGACCAATCACAACAGACGGAGTCATCTGACCAATCAGAGCAGAGTAGACCAATCACAACAGACTGGGCCATCTGACCAATAAGAGCAGAGTAGACCAATCACAACAGACGGAGTCATCTGACCAATCAGAGCAGAGTAGACCAATCACAACAGACTGGGCCATCTGACCAATCAGAGCAGAGTAGACCAATCACAACAGACGGAGTCATCTGACCAATCAGAGCGGAGTAGACCAATCACAACAGACTGGGCCATCTGACCAATAAGAGCAGAGTAGACCAATCACAACAGACGGAGTCATCTGACCAATCAGAGCAGAGTAGACCAATCACAACAGACTGGGCCATCTGACCAATCAGAGCAGAGTAGACCAATCACAACAGACTGGGCCATCTGACCAATCAGAGCAGAGTAGACCAATCACAACAGACTGGGCCATCAGACCAATCAGAGCAGAGTAGACCAATCACAACAGACTGGGCCATCTGACCAATCAGAGCAGAGTAGACCAATCACAACAGACTGGGCCATCTGACCAATAAGAGCAGAGTAGACCAATCACAACAGACGGAGTCATCTGACCAATCAGAGCAGAGTAGACCAATCACAACAGACGGAGTCATCTGACCAATCAGAGCAGAGTAGACCAATCACAACAGACTGGGCCATCTGACCAATCAGAGCAGAGTAGACCAATCACAACAGACGGAGTCATCTGACCAATCAGAGCAGAGTAGACCAATCACAACAGACTGGGCCATCTGACCAATCAGAGCAGAGTAGACCAATCACAACAGACTGGGCCATCAGACCAATCAGAGCAGAGTAGACCAATCACAACAGACTGGGCCATCTGACCAATCAGAGCAGAGTAGACCAATCACAACTAGGGCTGGACAATAATTCGATATCAATATATATCGCGATATTTTTTTTTTCAATAACGGTGATATGATTTTTAAACACATTTTCGATATTTCAATATACATCACAGCCAGGCATGGGCTACGTTTACATGCAACCAGATAATCCATTAGTAATCCAAGGAATTTTCGATCGAATAGAGAGCGGTGGTTTATTCCTTTTTCTAATACGATCGAGAGGACATGTAAACACTTGATCGGATTGAAAACCGAAACTGAAAGGACTGCGCATGTGCAATGACGTTGAAATAGCGTATGACGTATGACGTGCGAACAAGCTGTTTTTCCTGTTTAAATAAAGTGTCATTTAAATGAGCGTCCCGTCATTCTACAATTCTCATTTCACTCAGCGTCTGTGAAGTGGAGCAGGACAACGTTCCACCAGTGCTTGTTTCAGACTCTCATCCACTGACCACTGGTAACGTTATTGGGCGTGTGCGTTTTTTTTTTTTTTTTTACAGTCTATGTCGGTGAGGGGCATTTTAACGGCATGATAAATATAAACAGCGGCACAACGGTTCATAGCATCCAAATTATCACCAGAAATAGATAAATATTAAGTCTGCTGTTTAAAGCAAATAAATAATCAATGTTAGGCAAACAGCGGGAAACTCTATTTGTGCAATGTGCGCATGTCAAAAAATCTATTCTGATTTGAAGCTTAAAGCTTGTGACCTGATCACTTGTTTAGCGTTCATGTAAACACTACATACAGATTCATCAATCGGAATGAATTCAGGGTGTCATCAACACTCAAAATGTCCCTCAGCAACATGTGTTTTTGTTGTTGTGTTGTGTTTTTTAACTGTGCACTTATCTTATTCTTTATCCTGGCTGAAGCACTTTTTTCAATCTAAAAGAATATTATAATCAACCTATGTTAGCCTATAGTTTAAAGATAAAGATATTAATGTTAATATTTTGAGTCTTATGTTTATTTGACGGTGATTTCACATTTCTTGTTTGTATGAAGGCTAAATACGAAATATTAACAATAATTTATTTGTGCCATTTTTATTTCTAAAATATTAAATAGTTTTATAGGAGGTTTCAGAGACTTGGCAAATTAATCTTACAGAAGTTTGAAGGTACAGACAGACATTCATTGTGTGCGTTCTAGGCAGTTTTTCCTGAGGCTTTTATACTGTTCATATCGATATCGGAATTATATCGTATCGACCGAAATTAAGAAATATATCGTGATATAAATTTTGGCCATATCGTCCAGCCCTAATCACAACAGACGGAGTCATCTGACCAATCAGAGCGGAGTAGACCAATCACAACAGACTGGGCCAACCTATTGTTGGAGACCTTCAAAACAAAACTAGGAACCTTTAAAAAAAGCATAATAAGGGCACTTTAAAATTCTTTAATTCATAATTAAATTGTTTGTTAAATGTAATTTTTATATATATTTAGATTAGAATCTGTTAATTTGAATTTTCATCTTGGTGCATCTCTGACCTGAGTCTAAATTAATTTTCTTCATAAAATAATGACCGGGTGATGTGGAATAATGACGAGCTGTTTGATGTGCTGTAGGATCATTCTGATGGAAATGGAGGCTCACTCGGACGCCTGGCCTTTCCTGGAGCCGGTCAACCCCCGCCAGGTGCCTGGCTACCGACGCATCATCAAAACCCCCATGGACTTCCTCACGATGAGGGAAAGACTTCTGCAGGGCGGGTAAGAGGGAATCTACCAATCACATTACAGCAGTGGTGGTGGTGGAACGGATCACAAAATTCACATTTCGGGTCATTTACGGTTTTTGAGCCTCGGATCAGCAAAAAAAAGGGGTGGTGTAACTGCTTTTCATTTATTTCTTAAAGCTCACTTGTAGTTTATGTAGTATCAAAGAACTTCAAGCCTAACTGATAAAGTTCACACAGATACAGAACAGAACAGTCAGTAATAAATAGGAACAACTACACACATTACAAGCAGAGATGAATACTAACAAAGTTACGAAGTCTAACAGTAGTGTTCAGGTACAGAAATGAATAAAGCATAAATGTAAAACTCACTCTTTGTGCGTGCGGCTGTGCGCACAGATAACGTGCAACGTTTTCACCTTCTTCGTTTAAAAAGGAATATGTAAATTGGCAAGACAAAACACGTCCAAATTATAAACTTCAGCGGTCAAAAGTACACAATGTCTCAAAGCTCCTGAACCGTTAGGCGTAGGTTCAAGTGTCTTATATCGGCTCAAGGCGGACAAAATGCATGCCTCCAAATTTTTAGGAGTTTTAGGTTTTTAAAAAACTAATTTTGCCATCTAATCCTAGGTTTTTGGCCCGATCGGAACCAAACCAGTGCAGCAAGATTCTCTGGAGTTTGAATGTCAATAGTTGAAAAAGTTGAACTTTCAGTTTACAGTCCCCAAGGGCCACCACAATGTTTCAAGTGGGAGGAGCCACTTTTACTGAAATGTCTATAACTCGTGAACGGAACGAGATAATTTCACCAAACTACTTCACACACCTATGTAAGAGCTCATTCTGTGGTTGCGTCAAAAAGGCCGCTATAACGGTAAACACACATGAAAACGGCGATAACTTCTCCACCGTTAGTCCGATTGACTTGAGAATTGGCATGCAATGTCTTTGTGTTGAGGTGCCATGATTGTCTATGCGTACATTGACATATCTCAAAAAAACGTTTCTTTCTATAACTGTTAAAAAACTGTAAATCTGTATTTTTACTATGGTAAATTGGCTGTAAATGGACATTTCCATCTATGATTGAGATGGAAACTGGCTTGTTAAATAAAACAATATTTTTACGGCATGCTTAAAGGCATTAAACCGCTTGAACCCTGACAATTGCTTCTCACAGATGTATTCACATTTTTATTCAATTTATATTATTAATTAAATTTTTTATAAATTAATTTTAGTGAACTAATATTCAAACTGTTCCTCAATCATTTATCAGTTCTTAAATGTCCAGTTTACCAGTAATAGGACCGATGTTAATGCATGTCAAAGAAAAAAGACTTTATCTGTGTTTGACATTATGTTTGGGTGTATAATGTTTAGCAAAGTTTTGTTCAGGCTTCAGCTGAAAAAAGCATAGACTAAAAGACCTTTTACACACCCGTGTCTCTCAGGTACTGCAGCTGTGAGGAGTTTGCTGCCGACGCTCAGCTGGTTTTCAACAACTGCGAACTCTTCAACGAGGACACGTCGGACGTGGGCAAGGCCGGCCACTCCATGCGCCGCTTCTTCGAGAGCCGCTGGGCAGAGTTTTACGAGAACAAGGACAAATAGAGACGCTGCCCCCTGCTGCATGGGAGGAACGCCACGCTCCTTCGATGAGACCCGTTACTACTAAAAACTCTTTCTGGAGAGCTCTCCAGTCCTATGGATGCATACACATGTAGATATATGTATAAATTTGTTCCGTTTGTTTTACAAGTATCTGTTTTTGCCCCCCTCCCAGCCCACCTTGATTTAAGGTTCAAAAAATTCTTTATCGCCTGGTGTTACAGCGTACAGACTTCTCATCTTCTTTATTCACTTTCATCCGTCACTCCGTTGGGGGTGGAAGTACTTCTACAGGACTTGATTGAGTCACACTTGATGTCACGTGTCACAGACACTCCCCTATCAGGACGTTCTTCTCACTGTTTCGCCTTCTCCTTAACGTACTGCTCGTGGACCACGCGTGTCCCCTTGACTGAACATGTAACGTAACGTGCTTTCGAGACTAGAAGCAATTTCCTCAGTATATTTTTTATTATATACTATATATACACTTAAAGACAGAAAAAAAATAGTTGGGATTATTTAATAGCAATAGACTGTAGTGAATCTGTACAGACATGTCGTAGAGAGATGTATAGGTGACTCATGAAACGGCCAGTAAACATGCTATATCACGTGTGTAACTCATCACGTCTTTTGCTTGTAGAATATTGGTCTTTTGAACTGGAGGTTTGACATCTTTTTACTAAGGATTTGTTATTTCTGTCATGCCCCCTAAACCCAGAAAATCAGTGTTCGTTCATGATGAAATCTGACATAATGCTGAATCATTTAGGCCGGTTTTAACTTGATTTTTAAGCTCCGCTAGCTAGATAGCCATTTTCAAAGCTTTTGCTTGGTGTATGACTATTGTCTGTGGGGGGAAATAAAACTTTAGGTCGTATTGATATTGGTTTATATGGAAAGGATATGTACGTACTTATGACGGTATAGGTTCGTTTAGCGCCGCTTATTTTCATTGGAACGATATCTTTGCTGTCTCTTATGACTGGATCCAGTTTGCTCCTGGTTTTCATGAACATGATGATTTGTTCAATCTTGATCCATCCTCAGATGTTTAGACTGTTTTATGTGTTTTAATGATGTGTGTGTGATTGTTTGAACCTGGACCAACTCCATCAAAAAGGACATTTGTAACCATGCTTTCTCAAATGAAAATGCCTTGCATCATTAGTGGTTGATCTGACCCATAAGGATTTGCGAAATCTGAGCGTTTTCATTGCTCCCCTTTATAATTCCAAAGCAGGATACACTGAGTAGAGTAGAGCACACTATTCATGTTCATTCATACACTGAACTCAACGTGCGCAGCAGGACATGCACCATTCACTCTGTTCCTCCTCATACAAAATGGGACATATTTGCTTCTAATTTTGTTTTTTTACAGATGGAAAACCTGAAGACAGCACTAGAACATTCAACCAAATGTGGTGTTAGTGAATTTTTAATAATGTACAGTTTTTGTGACTTTAAATTTGTTCCTTTCTATATTTTTAGGACCAATATATCGTTTTTAAGAGGCGACATTAAATGACCATGTTGTTTCAAGGTAATGTAACACGCGTGCATCTGTAGAATGTACTGTAACAGAAATAAAACCACATCTAGTAGACGAACATCTTAATGTTTCTGTGTAGTGTCTGGTACAACAAGCTAAACTCTAAACATCAGCACTGCCTTGAGTCTGATATTGCTTTTATATATATATATATAGTTAAAGGGGTGGTTGATTATGATTTCACTTTTCAAACTTTAGTTAGTGTGTAATGTTGCTGTTTGACCATAAACAACATCTGCAAAGTTCAAAGCAAAGGGGGATATTTTCTTTTACAGAAATTGCTTTTTTTCTTTAAGGACTACAACAAATGGCTGGTAGGGACTACAATGAGCTTCTTCACGGTTTAGTGACATCATGAACCCCGTCCCTAGATATTTAAATATAAATGTAAAGATAATCAAGACAGAATATGCTAATCAATGAATTTATGTAGCTTATGTGGTTATCTTCATCAACTTACCGTTCAGAAATGTTGTTTACATGTTGTCACTACTTCTTGAGTCTCTCCATCTTTGACTCCGGTTTGAACATAAAAGTTTTTGAAATTTCAGTGCATGTCTGTGTGATAAAAGGACACACACTGTTGAAGCTCCGCCCTCTTTGTCAGGAGCAGCAGCTCATTTGCATTTAAAGGGACACACACAAAACGAGGTGGTTTTGCTCACCCTCAAAAAGTGAATTTTAACATACTATATAAAATATCTATGGGGTATTTTGAGCTAAAACTTCACATACACACTCTGGGGACATCAGAGATGTATTTTACATCTTGTGAAAAGGGCATTATATCACCCCTTTGACCTTATACAGCCTATGTGGCCATTCACAGAGAACTATTCTTCCTTTCTAATGAGCTACTTTTCCATTGATTTCCTATGTGCATGTATGTCCGCTGCGCTTATGTCTTTGGCAGTGTCTCACGCGTGACACTGCTTTCTAAAAACACGGGCCTCGTTAAACCCTGCGGTGAAAATAAAAATGTTTGTTTATATGTCTGGTGTTTTTAATATTAATAGTTAATAAGACAAACCATGTACAAACACCATTCCTGAGTATTTTCTCCTGAGTATGTTCTACTGCAGTGAACCAAAGACCGTCTCAAAAACGCGGTTTGAAATCGCTGGCGTTTCCGACGCCACAAACTACCTTGTTACTAATCAGGGGTGCGTTTCCCGAAAGCATCGTTAGCCAACTGGTCGCAACTTGGTCGCAATTTCCATTGAACTCTATTGGTAACGACAGAACTTGCGACCATAGTTGGCTAACGATGCTTTCGGGAAACGCACCCCAGGTCAACGTGTGATCGTCAACGAGTGGATCTCTGAGCTGGTGTGAGTGAGTGGAGGCAGGGCTAATTTGCATATTCATAGATCCGCGCACACATAGTGAGGCATGGGTGTGGTTACATTCAAGGTATTGTTTTTTTGTGAAAAAAAAAAATATATAATATATATATATATATATTTGTAAGCATCTATAAGTATCTTCTTTAATATATAGTGAAAGCCTATTTCGTGTATGGCACTACTGCTGGTATCCGAAAACTGCGATTGACTGTTGATGTTATGATTGCTATTTATTGAGCCACCGAGGTTGGCAAGAAAATCTGTTATTAATATTTTGGAGTGGAGATTTTAGGACAGTTACCACGGGATTAACATCATGACAAGTTTTTCAGCAACTGGGCTTGACGGAGTGGGAATGTTGTGTTTTAGCTATTTTGAGCAGAGAGTCTGTGGCATAGAAACCCGTGTGTTGTCGTGTTGGTAGTGCAGCATCACAGGCTCGAGCAGCAGGTGGTCGGAGTGTATCTGCACGCTTTGTGTCGCACAGATCCCCGGGGCGTGTGTGTGTGTGTCTGCAGCACATGCTGAAGGTCAGGATGCTGTCTGTCCCAGCTGGACCTGGACCGTCCCCCTTTCTAATTATCATGGGTCCAGCTCCTTGGCATAGGATCTAAATATATTGTCCTTGGTCCTGTGAATTTTAGTGATGACCATGAAAAATACACATAATAGCAAATATGAGTGTTAATTTTTTACACAAAAAATGGGGGAGGGGTGGTTGACGTCAGGCTTCCAGTAGGGAGACCTGAGGAGATGGTGAAAAGAAGAGGGTAAACGTGCAAAAAAAATAGGGATGTATGCATCTACCGGTATATCACTCATCTCGTAAATATTATGATATTAATATTTTTAAAAAAATAGGCTAATATGTCACTTGTGTTATGCTGTGCTGTCACTCAGATGTGTGTCAATAGGGAGGAAAAGACTATCAAAGCCTCCATTTCATGCTGACTTTAAGGTCTGATGTGTCCTATAAAACTAGAAACCAACATTTTAGAGACTGTAAAATTGTTTTAGAATTAAGAATTAAGTTCTTGCCATTTTCCATCATTTGGACCAATAGAATTTTTCGATTTACATCGTTTCATCATCAGTGTCGTAACAGACAATAGCACACCTGATTCTATTTATATAATTTTTAGTAACCATATTTCATAAATAATAAAAGTAAAACTCAAAAATAATTTAACATACAAGTTCATAGTGAATGTGAACTTGAGGGAAATTGACTTCATCCATCCATCATCTTCCGCTTATCCGGGGCCGGGTCGCGGGGGCAGCAGAATTAGCGGAGATGCCCAGACTTCCCTCTCCCCAGACACTTCCTCCAGCTCTTCCGTGGGGACACCGAGGCATTCCCAGGCCAGCTGGGAGACATAATCCCTCCAGCGGGTCCTAGGTCTTCCCCGGGGTCTCCTCTCGGTGGGATGCGCCCAGAACACCTTCCCGGGAAGGCGTCCAGGAGGCATCTGGAACAGATGCCCGAGCCACCTCAGCTGGCCCCTCTCGATGTGGAGGAGCAGCGGCTCTACACTGAGCTCCTCACCCTATCTCTATAAGCCAAGTTCACACTACATGATTTTAAGCCCGATTTAAGCCCGATTTGCAAATTGTTGAGCTCGCCGACAGGTCAGGGTGTTATCGCGTGCAAATCGCGGGGGATTAGCGGACGATGAACGCTCGCCAATCTGTTAGTGTGAAAGAGCCAACAACGCATCAAAGACGCTCGCAGACGCCTCGCAGACGCGTCGCCGAGCCCAGAAAAATATCTAGCGTGCTAGATATCCAGAGCTGTCGCGCGACTCAATCTCAGTGATGTCATGAGCTAGAGCCAATCAGAACAAGGCATGGGTTGAGGTCACCGCAAATACCATGGTAAATACCGGTAAATACGCGAAATGCGCGATTTTCAAACAAACACGACCAAGACGAGTTTACAGAAAGATGAGCAACATGTCGTCAAGAAAGCAATGGACTCAACAGCAAATTTTAGGAGCAAAGTTTAATCGAACTGTGGCAGGAGCATGCATGCCTTTATGATGTTGGACATGAGATGTGAGAAAGAGAAAAGGTGGATGGAAATTACAAACGCCCTCAAACACCCAGGTAAGCAAAATGTTATAGGTTGAAATGTACATTAAATCTTACTGTAATTCTGTTTATTGTCATTCCCGGTTCGTTTTATCACGTGATTTTTCGTGACAAAACGTGGTTTGTAGAATCGTTGGGTGACAGAGTTGTTGTCAACTCCTGTAGTGCGTTACCTCCTGTTGTGGATCAATCACGTTGTGTCGTGTGGTGTGAACAGCTCAACAACTTGAACACTCCTGATTTCACAGAGAGCAAGTCATGTAGTGTGAACTGCACAGTTCAGCCCAACGTTTTAAAATCATGTAGTGTGAACAAGGCTTAAAGGATCGCCACCCTGAGCCTTGCAGCTCAGCTCCTTCTTTACCACGATAGACTGTTACAATCCGTCTGGATCCGTCTGTCAATCTCCCGTTCCATCCTTCCCTCACTCGTGGACAAGACCCCAAGATACTTTAACTCCTCCACTTGAGACAGGCACTCTCCACCAACCTGAAGTGGGCAAGCCACCCTTTTCCGACTGAGGACCATGGCCTCGGGTTTGGAGGTGCTTATTCTGATCCCAGCCGCTTCACACTCGGCTGCAAACCGTCCCAGTGCATGCTGAAGGTCCTGGTCTGATTGGACCAGCAAGACAACATGGGGGATGGGGGTTATAAATGGGTTGTGGCACAGTGATGAACTCGGAAACTTAAAAATGGCACTTTATGACAAAAGGTTGCCGACCCCTGGTATATATCATGACAATTCTGTCACTATTTAAAATGATGTCAATAATGATCTGGCAAGCTTTATAATTATATTTATTTAAAAAAATTCCGTAATGTTGTTATAGGCTGATGTATAACCAACCTCCACTTAGTGATCTACCCATAATGTACCTAACAAATTTGCAGAATTGTATCATGATTGCCACTATAAAGTGGGAGTTTTCTGTTCTGTAATTTTGCCCTGTACTGTATTATAATGACTATTGTATTAATAGACACTATATGCATGAGATATACAGTATGTCCATTGGGTCACCGTGAGTCTTATATCAGCGGTTTTGTCAGGAGTTTGGCAGGTGTTTTGAGATATTGGTAACGTGGGCATCCAGCATGCAGGCCTATGTGTTGATTGCCTCTCTGTTCACAAAACGCTGTGCTTTGCTCTTCTGTCGCTTACTTCATGAATAACTACAGTATTATTCATTCAAACATTGTCAGATGTACTGGATTCTATTTCCTTTTATACTCCTTTGAATTTGTCTCTCGCTTTTACAACCATGCTTTTTAATAACATGTATTGTGTAACAATTACTGTGCCCACCATTAATATTAGATGATATTGAACACATTTACATTTTTATTCTTTTTTCGATTTGCAACAGATTTTCCAGTGCAACACCAGCTCCTTGTAACGCACCTCCCTGGCCTACACTGAAGAAAGAGGTAGTGTGTTTGATATTATATGTTATGAAAGGCCGGGCCCTGATTGGCTGCTTCCCGCTCCTGAGGCGCCGGACAGATTGCCAGAATCTCTTCTAGGCCAACCAGTAGTCCTTCTCCATGGCCTCACCGAACTCCTCCCAGGCCCGATTTTTTGCCTCCACAACCACAGGGCTGCAGTCCGCTTGGCCTGCCGGTACCCGTCAGCTGCCTCAGGAGTCCCACAAGCCAGCCAGCCCCGATAGGACTCCTTCAGCTTGACGGCATCCCTTACATCACGGGTTCGGGAATTGCCGCCTCGACAGGCACCGGAGACCTTGCGGCCACAGCTCCGAGCGGTCGAGTCAACAATGGAGGTGGAGAACATGGTCCACTCAGACTCAATATCTCCAGACTCCCTCGGGATCCGGTCGAAGCTCTCCGCCCGAGGTGGAAGTTGAAGATCTCTCTGACAAGGGGCTCGGCCAGTACGTTTGGGTCTGCCGAGTCTGTCCAGCTTCTTCTCCCGCCATCGGATCCAACTCGCCCTTAAGTTGGTGATCAGTTGACAGCTCCGCCCCTCTCTTCACCCGAGTGTCCAAGACATATGGCTGGAGGTCGGATGAAACAACCACAAAGTCGATCATGGACCTCCAACCTAGGGTGTCCTGGTGCCACGTGTACTGATGGACACCCTCATGCTTGAACATGGTGTTCGTTATGGGCAAGCTGTAACTAGCACAGAAGTCAAATAACAGAACACCGCTCGGGTTCAGATCAGGAGGGGCGTTCCTCCCAATCACTACCCTCCAGGTGTCCCTGTCGCTACCCACGTGGGCGTTGAAGTCCCCCAGTAGAACGACGGAGTCCCCAGTCGGAGCACTTTCCAGCACCCCCTCGACCCAGAGACCCCAAGAGGGCCGGGTAATCTGCACTGCCGTTCGGCCCGTATAGGCACAAACGACAGTGAGAGACCTATCCCCGACTCGAAGGCGCAGGGAAGTGACCCTCTCATTCACCGTGGTGAACTCCAACACATGGCGGCTGAGCTGGGGGGCTATAAGCAAACCCACACCAGCCTGCCGCCTCTGGCCATGGGCAACTCCAGAGTGGTGAAGAGTCCATCCTCTCTCAAGGAATGTTGAGCCCCAACCCTGGTCCTGGCTGCAGGGTATGGCCCCGACTGCGCCATGCCGGGTGACGTCACGGTCCTCGTTTCGTTTTTCTAACAAAGGGTTTTTGAACTGCTCTTAGTCTGACCCGTCACCTAAGCCCCGGACAACATAGCTCCTAGGATCATTCGGTACTCAAACCCTTCCACCACGGTAAGGTGGCCGTTCAAGGAGGAGTTGACTTCATACAACCACTAAAAATCATCTGACACCAACTGGTTGAAAGTTATTGGACAAATGAAAAATGAAATTAGGTCTAAGAAAAGCTCATTTGTTTGCAGCTGACAGGTTTGATGGTTTCCCAGACAGCAACATAGTGTCGGCCCAGATCCGGCCCACATCTGGTACGTGTTAAATCCACATGTACCAGATGTGGCCCGGCACACTATGTTGCTGTCTGGGTTGTTGATGAAATTAAAATTTTTAGTGTGACTTAAGTGTCCAAATATTTTGAGGCCACTGTAGAAATCTCTTTTGCTGTGTCCCAATTCAGAGGCCGCATCCTTTTGAAGGACTGTAATACCCCCAGAATCAGGGTTGAAGACCTCTCTAATCTAACTTTACCTTTCCTAACCCTGTTCTACCCATTTCTGTCTTGCTCTTTTCTAGTAATCCTTAGCTGGCAGTTTGATGCTGTGTGATGCACTCTGTGCTGTTTTCTCTCTCTCTCTCTCTCTCTCTCTCTCTCTCTCCTCTCTCTCTCTCTGTGTGTGTGTGTGTGTGTGTGTGTGTGTGTGTGTGTGTGTGTGTGTGTGTGTGTGTGTGTGTGTGTGTGTGTGTGTGTACTGTTGGTGTCAGCATTCTGTGTGTGGAGAATGGAAAAAAAAAAAGTTTTCTACACTGTCAAGACCTCCCCTCGCTGGCCTACGCCTGGTTTAGGTTCACAAAAGAGGGGATCACAGCTCCACAAACCACTAGCATGAAGTGGATTACAGGCGGGACGCACACACACTCTCTTCCCCCCTGACCTCTCCAAGTCAGTATTGACCTTGATCTAGTCACAGAAGTTGAATTTTCACTCTGACCTGTAATCAGCCACTATAAGCAAACCATATTCAAATCTAGAGGGCCGCCCTGCCGCTAAATGACAAAAAATATTGTTATTTAGAGAATTTATTTGCTGAAATGCTGGTCAAAATAACGAAAAAAGATGCCATGTTTTCAGACCTCGAATGATGCAAAGAAAACGTATAATATAAAGAAAATTATAATTTTTTTAAACAACACAATACTATTGTTTTAACTTAGGAAGAGTTCAGAAATCAATATTTGGTGAAATAAACCTCACAGCTTTCATGCGTCTTGGCATGTTCCCTATCAGTCCTGATAAAACTATTCTAGCAGATTGGCTTTATTTAATGGCTGGTGACCCTCTTGCTTACAATCCAGAGGTTTTCAGGTCTGGAGGAGATTGTGATGGACATGACACGGTCTGTCTTTGTGAAGGATGTGTTACTCAATCCACATACAAGGTTATTCTGGAAGAAAACTTGCTTCCTTCTGCTCTGACAATGTTCCCCAAATCCAAGGACTGTTTTCCCCTGCAGAACGACGCTCTCATCCACACAGCCAGTCAAGGTGTTGATGGAGGACCACCGGATCAAGACCCTGTCATGGCCATCACAATCTCAAGACATGAAAAAGACTTGAAGCTTAATGATGGTGAAGTTCATTTATAGCTTCTGCCGATTCTATTTAGGCTTAAAGGGATAGTTCACCCAAAAATGAAAATTAAGTAATTAATTACTCGCCCTCATGCTGTACCAACCCCGTAAGACCTTCGTTCATCTCCGGAACACAAATTAAGATATTTGTGATTAAATCTGAGAGCTGGATCACTCCTCCATAGGCTTCTAAGGGATTGAAACTTGCCAGCCCCAAAAAGTCATTAAATAAATCATTAAAATAGTCCAAATGGCTACAGTGCTCAATCTTAAGTTTATCAAGCGACGAGAATATTTTTTGTGCGCAAAAAAAACAACTAAAATAACGACTTTATTCAACCATCTCTTCTCTTCCGTGTCTTTCTCCTAAGCTGTTGACGTAGTGTAACAGCGCAGCGCTTCTGTGTTATACGTCACACGTAGGCTCACTATTGGCCGACGCTGGTCATGTGTGTGATGCGTGTGACGTTCAACCAGAAGCGTTGCGCAATAACACTACGTGAAATCTCCAGGCACAAAGAGAATACTTGAATAAAGTCGCTATTTTAGTTAGTTTTTTTTCGCTCAAAAAGTATTCTCGTAGCTCGACAAACTTAAGATATTGCCACTGTAGGCACATTAAATATTTAAACATTTTCTTCAATGACTTTCTGGGCCGTCAAGTTTCATTCCCTTAGGAAGCCTATGGAGGAGTGATCCAGCTCTCAGATTTAATCACAAATATCTTCATTTGTGTTCCGAAGATGAACGAAAGTCTTGCGGGGTTGGAACGACATGAGGGAGAGTAATTACTGACTTAATTTTCATTTTTGGGTGAACTATCCCTTTAAGAAAAGTTGTGTTCATTTGTGGAGATTATCATGATGAACAAAACGTGCAAGAATCATGAACTTTTGTTGGTTTCGGAGCTTATTTTCTGCAAATGCCAATGGAAATATCCTATTGGGTTTTTGTCCAAGAAACCAATGTGATGCTAAGATACATGTTGGCCTATAAAAAAAAGTGTGTCCTACCCGCGTGCCTCAAATCGGGGTCTCTGGCGTGGGAGGCGGGCGCTCTAAAAAAAAGAGACTAAAGTGTTTTGCGTTTTTTTTCTTTCAGTTGAGACGCTTTGCTTGCTATGATACGGAATATCTCGTTTCACAGATAGTTTGTTTCTGTGTTGTTTAAAATGTTGATAAGTTGATATGTTGAGTGTCTGCAATAAAATGCTACAAATGAAACATTTCAGTGAAGCTGTATAAGGCCTATCCAGTTTGAATGAGCCTAAATTGAACACGTTTTCACTCTCAGAAAAAAGCTAAAATGCTGTCACTGGGGCAGTACCTCACTTTAAATTTGTACCTTACCTAAATGGTAAATATTAGTACCTTAAAGGTACATGTTAGTTCTTTAAAGGAGTAGTTCACTTTTTAAAAAACTTTTGCTGATAATTTACTCACCCCCATGTCATCCAAGATGTCATCCAAGATGTATCCCTCTTGGCTCTCAACGAAGGCGGTCACATTTTCTCTCCCTCTCCCTCCCCTTACCTCTCCTGCTTTGCTTCTCTGTCAAGTCTACTGTCTTGTACTTTGAGAGACTCTCGCAGCACTGCTCTCCAAACTAAGAAATTATGGATTTGATCAACTGGTCTCTCAACGCAATTGACACCATCTTCTCGACGAGAAGCTTGGGTTCGGGGGAACCTGACTGCCCTGCCGGGACGTTCGCAGCTGGCTACACGATGGACGCGTGGGAGAGGTGGCGGGTCGTGTGTCTGGCCGCTCTTTCCGTGGAGGACGTTGAAGATATCTACCTATTCGGTACCATGATAACAGGTTTTCTGCTGATTGGATTAGGCATTGCCCTGGTTTATCGAGGAGTTAAGAAGACGGTGACAGCTGTTCAAAGCCCCACGAGGCTGCCCGTCATGATTGAAGCGGTGGGCAGAGCTGTCGGCACTCAGACTGGGACTATGAACCAGAATGTGGATAACATCTTGGAGAAGCTTGCAGCTTTGCAAAGGCAAATGGATCGTTTCAGAGACCAAAATGGACCAGGAGAATAGCCTGTGTAAATTGAATGCAGCTACTCCCCGAAGACCAAACAATCCCAATCTTATCTGTTTCGGCTCCCCTCATCCAGCACTGGCCTTGGCCAAGGCCGCTGTTGGAACAACAAATCTCCCGGATGAGCACTGCAGTGAGCCGCTCTTGCGTTCCTTCCCCGACTCCCCAGACACCTGGGATTGTTGACTTTGCATGGACCTGATCAAGGTTGTCTCCATGGCAACTTGCTGTGTATCGCTATGACAATCCTGCGGACTGAGGCACCTAGATTAGGGTTGGCTTAGCAACTATCTCCAGGCCTACACACACATGAACTTACATATACACATATACACATGCATCCCCCCACACCCCATCCCACGCCTTCGCCGCTTCGTACCTACAGCCTAGCAGGCGGGTCTGTGACCAGCGCCGAGAATGGCTGCAGGACCGGATGCTGCTTGCCTGGGCTGGACAATTCCATCCCCCACTCCCCACACGTGTTGCAATGTCTTGTTCATGTTGTTGTACTGTTTATGTGCTAATGTTGCTGAGGTGTTTTTTCCTGTTCCCAGACTGCACTCCTTACAGGAGCATAGTCTGGGGGTCGCCTTTTTTTTTCACCTCACCTGTCCTCATGTCATGCTGTATTTTTCTCAAGATTGGCGCTGATTATAGCAGCCATGGTAGCATCTTGCTACCGAAGCACATTCCTTGTGTGTGAAAGCACTACTTGGCAATAAAGCTGATTCTGATTCTGATGTCCATGTCTTTCTTTCTTCAGTCGAAAAGAAATTAATGATTTTGATGAAAACATTCCAGGTTTTTCTCCATATAATGGACTTCAATAGTAGCCAAAACGGTTCAAGGTCCAAATGACAGTTTCAGTGCAGCTGAATGACTTTAAACGACACCAGACGATGAATAAGGGTCTTATCTAGCGAAACGATGCGCCATTTCGAAAAAAAATAAAACAGTTTAAGTATTATTAGCACAAATGCTCGCCTTGCTCTGTCCTGAAATGCACGTTCGTGATTCTCCTGTTCGAACTCGTTCATCAAAATGAACAAATCTTTTTTCGAGTCATCGCATCGTTTCGCTAGATAAGACCCTTATTCATCGTCTGGTGTCGTTTAAAGTCATTTGAAGCTGCACTGAAACTGTCATTTGGACCTTGAACCGTTTTGGCTACCATTGAAGTCCATTATATGGAGAAAAACCTGGAATGTTTTCATCAAAATCATTAATTTCTTTTCGACTGAAGAAAGAAAGACGTGGACATCTTGGATGACATGGGGGTGAGTAAATTATCAGCAAAAGTTTTTTAAAAAGTGAACTAATCCTTTAAAAGCACATATTAGTACCTTTTTCGCTTTTGTACCTTAGAGTAGGCTGACGGCGCTGTACCTTTTTTTCTGACAGTGTTTTAAAGGCCAATAAAAGGTCGAGATTGGATGTTTGTTTAGCCCTTTAAAGAGCGTCAGCTGCCCATCATAATAGGTGTCATGGCACTGCGATCATAATATGGCATCATGGCACAGACTGAACAGGTATGATGAGAATATAGGACTTAAATATGATGAGAAAAAATGATTATGTGTCCTTTCATGTTATAATTAAAGGATGTTGGCACCGAAACCCAACAGTGGCAGATAATGATAAACCAAACGACATCTCTTACTGGCCAACACTCAGACCCGCACGTCTTGCACTACTGGTTAAAGTTGCTCTCTTTCAGACAGTGGCATACGAGCGACCGAGGGTTGTTGCTCTACAGCATTAAAGCTTCACGTGCCCGCTTGAAGTGGATGTTTATGATGCATGCTGAGCAGCTGTGGAGGTTTGTCAGCACTGCTAAGCATTTAGGTGGAGGAAGGGAGGGGTGATCCCTTTGTGCCCGGGCCTCCTGTAGTCTCCTCCACTGGAATTAATTAGCCTCTTTCTGACAGAAGACACCCCGTGCCCTCGAACACACACACACACACACACACACACACACACACACACACACACACACACACACACACACACACACACACACACACACACACACACACACACACACACACACACACACACACACACACACACACACACACACACACACACACATCAGGACAGACTGACTGACGGACGGATTGTATAAGATCAGACTTGGAATGGCAATAAAAGAGGTAAGGACAAATAAAACATAGTCATTGATTGGTTGCTGGAGATTCAGTCCAGTTTGCGTAAAATATCAGGTTTTAGGGTGAACTTACGATGAAATGCAATCTAAACATTTTCGGTGATATCAAATTGTCAGTTGATTTTAGTTCAATGTCTTGCCACGTTTAAAGGAATATCTGTATGGTGACACTAAAAATACTTCTGTTTATTGACTTTGCTTGCATCGTCACAAAACATAAATTATATTACATAATATTACAATTTACATGTAACTATATATATATATATATATATAATTATACAAATTGCTACTGCACTGTAAAAAATTATTTTCATTATTTGTTATCACAACTTTTTATATTTTGTCAAATCAACTTAGATAATTAATGTAGTTCAGATAACATAATATTTTGAGTTTCTATTTATTAAACCAATCTCCTTTGTTGTATTAACTCAATGTTTTAATTTCAATTAACTAAAAATTGTAAGGCAACCAGGTAACTTACTTTAAGTTAATCTAATTTTTTTTTTTTACAGTGTGTAAAAAGTCGCTGCTTTAAATTTAAGTACAAATTTATAAATTTGAATTGATGACTTTTTCTTTATTCTTTTTTATTTTTCTGTAACCCACAGTTTGCTGTCTTATGTTAGATAAACTTGGAATATCCAGATATTTTCATTGCATTTATGTTGACTTTAATTTGAACTAAAAAGTTCTCTGCATGTTTTAATCATGTAAATTATTGTCATGTCATCTTATTTTGTAAAATTAAACTTGCTGGTTAAAATTATTTGCTGGTTACTGATAGTGTTTAATATCCCATAAAACAGTCAATTCATCACAGGTGTAACGTCAACATAAAGTTATTTGCTTTATTTTTGCCGTTTGATCCACGCCAGGAGCTGAGGAGCCGTCAGTTTTGGCAGGGGATTCTGGCAGAGCTTCTTGGTTCCCTGATCTTTGTATCTGCTGTGTTGGGCTCTTTAGTGCCGGGGCCGGACGGGGCCTCCCCGGGGCCCATCTACCCCGCACTGGGTGCCGGTATGGCAACTGTGGTTCTGGGATATTGCTTTGGTGAAATCAGTGGGGCTCAGGTAAATAACTGATTTATTTATTTGTTTGTTAACTCAACTGGTAAATTGTGGTGTAACAATGGCAGGTCGTGTGATTCCCAGAAACACAAAACCATAAAGTCAGTTTAAAACAGAAGTTATGATAGTTTTTTTCTTACCTATTGTGACATTTCTAAGTGAAACGGCTTCAGGAACAAGACCGAATGTAGAGCGGGACTTGATTTTGTCCATTAGGAATTGATTGGATGGTTGTGGTTTGTTATTGGTGGATCTCATGTGAGTGACAGGTTATTGCCCCGCCCTCACGCCAGTAAACAGAGAGAAGAGAAGAGCTGCAAGAGGGAGGGGAAGATGTTTTGATTAAAGATTACGAGGAGACATGAATTAAAAAAATATATAATTTATAATAAATACTGCAATTTTCCATTAAAATAATAAGAACGGTCAATTTTGATTTCATGGTGACTTTTAAATGTCGCTTTGGATAAAAATAACGAATGTGATTGTTGTTTCGCTGATGGTTTGCCTTCAAGGGATAGTTCCCCCAAAAAATGAAAATTCTGTCAGTAATTACTCACTCTCATGTCGTTCCAACCCCGTAAGACCTTCGTTCATCTTCGTAACACAAATGAAGATATTTGTGATTAAATCTGAGAGCTGGATCACTCCTCCATAGGCTTCTAAGGGATTGAAACTTGACAGCCCCGAAAAGTTATTAAAGAAATCATTAAAAGAGTCCAATGACTACAGTGCTAATCTTAAGTTTATCGAGCACAGAATACTTTTAGCGCAAAAAAACAAACTAAAAATAGCGACTCTATTCAAGTATTCTCTTTGGGCCTGGAGATTTCACGTAGTGTTATTACGCAACCTTCTGGTTGAACGTCACACGCATCAACACACAACAACACACACACATGACCAGCGTCGGCCAATAGTGAGCCTAGTGTGACGTATAACCCAGAAGCGCTGCGCTGTTACACTACGTCAACAGCTTAGGAGAATGACACGGAAGAGAAGAGATGGTTGAATAAAGTGTTATTTTTGTGTTTTTTTTGCACGCAAAAAGTATCTGTCACTGATAAACTATAAATGACACTGTCGCCATTGACTTTAAAGACTTAAGACTCTTAGCAATTCAATCCTAGAGTCTATGGAGGAGTGACTCCAGCTCTCAGATTTAATCCCAAATATCTTAAATTTGTGTTCTGAAGATGAACGAAGGTCTTACGGGGTTGGAACGACATGAGGGGAGTAATTAATGACAGAATTTTCATTTTTGGGTGAACTGTCCCTTTAACTACTTAACTCGGCTATGGGAATTGGTAAGAGCAAGTAAAATAATCTGTGGGATGGTTGATCTAAGTGTAAGTAAGAGTGCCCTGTTGTTTTTAGGTCAATCCTGCAGTGACTGTGGCGCTGTTGGCCACGCGTAAGGTGGATGTGTTCAGGGCGCTGGTGTATCTGGTGGCCCAGTGTTTGGGGGGGATCCTCGCCACGGGCCTCATGTACCTGTCGCTGCCCCTGAAGTCCACCGCACAGAACTACATCAACAAGGTGCTGAGGCTTTCACCAAATATAGGACATGTCCAGACCCACATACTGAACCTGTTGGTCCTGAAACAACATTCACATCCAACAGTCAGACTTCAGGGTCAGGCTTTTAGTTTTCAACCTGAAATCTCCCACTGATTTTAGGGCTTGTTAAAGCTACACTGTGTGATTTTTACCCCCATCTAGCAGTGAAAAGGTATATGACCATCCAGTGAATATTAGTTTCTGTTCCTCTCAATTCCGATTTTGTTTTAACTCCTACGGTGGCCAATGTAGTCCAAGATTAACATGGCTTCCAGTTCGACCTCGTCCACATTCGAAACGGTGCCATCGAATGTTAAAACGCGAAAGGCGAAGCTTGAATTAACGGGTATGTCCCTCTTTGGCTAATGTACTTTCAAGATGGAGGGGCAACATGGCGACCGACATTAGAACCCCTTACCCGTATGTATTTTCAATGGCATATTATACACTCACGAGAATACTATATTACTTGAACATAAGTAAATATACATTAATGAGCACATATATTTTTGAAAGAACTAAGTGTTTTTAGCTAAGAATAAACTAAAAAAGTTACACAGTGTAGCTTTAACTCTATAAAGCCTACCGTATCATATTTGATACATGTGTTTCTAAGGCCTCAGATGATCAAAACTTCTTGTACACAAACTACTATAACTTCTGTCGGATTTATAGTTTATTCTTTGTTAGAAAGAAAAAGCCTCTTTCAGGTCATCATGATACATGTATGTTTTACAGCTGTGAAATGTTATGACTGATTTTAAGTAAACATAAGAATACATTTTATATTGTTATTAATATTTCAAGACGAACACTTACTGGAATGAATCAACTTCGGTTTACTTGATTATTCAAACATCATTCTTTAGAAAACTCATGTTAACACATTTATCAAATATGATCCATGAGGCTTTTGAGGAACGTTTTATTGCATTCATATGCTTCATATTCTCACTATATCACACTATAACAGATTTTTCGGACTATTGTTTCATAGCCGGTTTAACAGGTTAATGGTTAGGGTCGGGAAGGGGTTTACAACTGTGTTTGTTGGACAAGTATGTTGTTGCAGGACCAAACCTCCTATTTTGAATAGAAATTAAACAATCTCTCAAATAACAGCATGAGGACGCCTATATATGATGACATGAACTTCTAATGTCCTTTTCTAAAAGGACACTTTAACAGATTCATACTACAGGCCTCCCTTACAAAACACAAGTATACATCAAGTTCATTTTATTAAGTATACTTAAGAAAAGTTCATGTTTATTTTTAAGTATAATTTTATGTAGTAAATATACTAATTAATGTACTAGAAGTAAACTTGTAAGCGTACTGTCTCAAAACGATTAAAATTGACCCATTTTTAGTGTATAAACGAATACTTTTAAGTGTACCTTGAGTGTAACAGTAGTAAACTTTGAGTACAACTATATAACTATAAAAATTGAAATAAATCAATATTTTTAAACAATGTAAGTTTATAAGACAGTATGTAAAGTACACTAAAAATGTTGCTGCCTTACTTTTAAGTACAATCAACTTAGATGTTTAAGTCATTTCAACTTAAATCACATTAAACTGACTTAAAAAATGAGTTGAATCTTGTATAATTTATCAAAATAAGTTAAGCAATTGTCAATTTTTTGTGAGTTAAAGCAAACGTGTTGTCATAACTTATTGAACATATACATTTTTACAATGTATATGAAAAAGTATTTAATAGGCAACTCAATCAAAAGAGCAAACTCCTACAAGCCAAGTTTCATTTCATTTTAAGTATAGTACATAAAAAGTAGACTGAAAATACATTATTTTTAGTTTAAAAGAAGTAACTAATACCACACTTGAATAAACTTGCTGTGTTTATGTACTGAAATGTACTGTTTAACGATGTTTTGCACTTACTTTTAGTCATAGAGAATCGACATGACACTCAATGTTACCAAACAAATGTGAAACCGTCCGTCTCATTTCTTTCTCTGAAGGTCCCAGTGGACATGAACGCAGGTCAGGCTCTCGTGATGGAGATACTTGCCACGTTTGTCCTGGGCTTCACCGTCTTTTCTGTAGAAGATCAACGCAGGAGAGATACAAACGAACCTGGAAACTTAGCCATTGGGTTTGCTGTAACCACTGCAATCTTTATTGCTGTAAGAAATTAATACTTTTATTTGCAAGGATGCATTAAATTGCTAAAAAATATCATTAAAAAGACATTTATAATGTTACAAAATTTTCTATTTCAAATAAATGCTGTTCTTTTAAACTTTCTGTTCATCATAGAATCCTGAATAAAAACTATCACAGTTTCACACAAAAATACTTTCAAAATTGATAATAAATACATAAATTTTGATTAATAAATGATTTCTGAAGGATCATGTGACTCTGAGGACTGGAGTAATGATGCTGAAAATTCAGCTTTGATCACAGAAATAAACATTTTATATTCAATAAACTCAATAAGAAATTTTACATATTGCTATTTTTACTGTATTTTTGATCAATTAAATGCAGGCTTGGTGAGTAGAAGAGACTTCTTTCAAAAACATTAAAAAACCTCAATCTTTTGAACGGTAGTGAATGTACATCCCTCATGACTTAAAGGATTTAGTTCACTTTTAAAAAAAACTTTGCTGATAATTTACTCACCCCCATGCATCCAAGATGTCCATGTCTTTCTTTCTTCAGTCGAAAAGAAATTAAGGTTTTGATGAAAACAAATTCTCCATATAATGGACTTCAATGGGACCCAAACGGTTCAAGGTCCAAATGACAGTTTCAGTGCAGCTTCAAAGGGCTTTAAACGATACAGACGATGAATAAGGGTCTTATCTAGCGAAACCATCGCTCATTTAAAAAATAAATAAAAAGTTTAAGTTTTATAAGCACAAATGCTCGTCTATGACTCTGTTCTGTGAGACCTTTTCAACGTAATTGCGTATTACATGACATCACAAACGGGTCCTATTGAAGTCCATTATATGGAGAAAAATCCTGGAATGTTTTCATCAAAAACCTAATTTCTTTTCGACTGAAGAAAGAAAGACATGGACATCTTGGATGACATGGGGGTGAGTAAATTTTCAGCAAAAGTATTTTTAAAAGTGAACTAATCCTTTAAACACATAGTGAACTACCAGTCGAACTACATGAACACTGAATCCATTTAACAGCTATTTTTAATTATTATTTCTATGAAAAATGATTTCATTGCGCTGTCCTCCCTCTGCATGTATTTTTGTAAATACACATAATAATAATATTATTTTTAAATGTATGCGTGTGGATTTCAGGGGAGGTTTTCTGGTGCCAGCTTGAATCCGGCTCGCTCCCTTGGTCCCGCTATAATACTGGGATATTGGGAACACCACTGGGTAAGTTAAACCGCTATTTCAAGCAGCTCTGTTGACTAGTTAGCACTAATTAATACAAATGGAAAAATTACACAGTTCCGCAATTAACATCTAGAAATCTTTTTCTTACAAAAAAGTTGTGGATTTTTTTGCTTTTGGAGCAAGTAGTAAAGTAAAAACACTATGTCTCCCACATACTTCTATAGACGTGTCCCCTGCTGT